>CM047817.1:89542517-90142517 GCA_026214975.1 Gentiana macrophylla
GTGACCGGCGAGTCCTCAAGATCCTATCCTTTGAAGACCAAGCCTTGAATTTTGATAGCGGCCGAACACCATCGAAGGGCGAAATCAAGCGTACGAGGCGTCACCATTCTCTCTTGCTTGCATCTATAGTAGAGGCCGTGGTGTCGGTATGCGCCTTCCAACTCCGCTCAATATTTTGAAAAAAGTGGTGGGTTTCTTGATTTGCGGTTTGTGCTTGACAATATTTTGAAACAACAAATCTTGTACCGAAATGGTGTCGGTGATGTAGGCAAGTCTACCCCGTCTTATTAGTTGGAACATATGTTATTACATCGGTCGGATCGGCTAAAAAGAAGCCCGTTTAGCGTAGAGGCTTGTCGGATATGCTAAGTCTTGCGAACTTGCGTACAATCGGCACCGTGGAGGTGAGTCGATCGGTTGTAGCTGACAGTTGAACTTACCCAACCATGGTTAGACCATTTCCGAACCCATGTATCATGATTTTCCGATTACTTAAATTGTCAAACTTTCGTGAACACTACTGGAACAAACTCGTCAATCTCATTCCGGTTTAAGGTGGGATTCACGAGAATCCATCACCGAAAAACTTAACGATTGACAAAACCCGATTCCTCGGTTCTTTAATTAGTTTTAAAATAATTAATTCCCACAACAATTAATTAAATATTAAACTAATTAATCGAGTTGAATACATGCCTAATTAATTATCGAGAATTAAATAGGTACATGTAACATAAGCATATGGATTGGAAATTCATGATATGATGCATGTCATGGAAATTTTCGGTTCTATGCATACATCTAAGCATACATACTAGTAGTGCGGAAAAAAACATCGAAGATGGACCGTTGCTTTTTACGTATCTAACCAATTAGAAAATAAATAAATAAACCACTAACTAGGGTTTACACTAGTTTTAATACAATGTGTCTTTGCGATCGGTTTCATGATCATCCGGGCATCAAGCGAACTCGATTGTCACGAAACTTTATGGGACTTTTACGCACTCACGCACCTTGAATATGGAAGGTTGGATCACGAGTTTCAATGGCTCAATTTCCTCGAGGAAATCTGCCGATGCAATTCTTGCATCTGTTTATAAGCTGCGGCGTAGCGGCAGGTGTCTTCCAGGGCCGACCGAGACAGCGAGAACGAGAACCCGATCGACCTGACATTTTAGGGCTTGTTCATAACTCCATGTTAGTCAATCGTAGCGGTGGATCTATGTTTCAGCGTTCCAAACTCTTCTAGAAAATCGGCGAACTCACGCAGATAAGGTTTTATAACTGCTTTGTGCTTTTACATTCTGGCCTGAAACTTTATTGCGGCGATCGATATCGAGGCGGACTCGATTGACACCAACTTTTGAGGGCCTTTTTGAAACTTTTTATCTTTATTACGACCGGAGGGATTTATCGTTTCAACGGCTCAATCAAAGGAAAAAGCGAAAGCGATAAAGCGAAACAAAAGCAGATCTATTTCTAGGAAATTTAAAATTACATCACCTTACTAATTAATTAAAAAAATTCTTATACTCATTTATGCAATTTATGTGAGTTTACAAAAGATCTAACAGGGTAAACAATGCCAACCCCAATCCATCTCTTCAACCACAACATATCAAAGCATTCATCATCATGAAAATTTTTGAAATTAAAAAAAAAAAAAAAAGATGCAATCTAAACATGTAATTCCACTCTAGATCTATGAATTATATACTTTAATTTTTTTAGATTAGAGGCTCTGATACCACTTGTTGGATGTAATATACGCGAGACGAGATCTAGATCCGTCCGATTACAGCAGCGATATAAACAAGAGGATCACGATCATATAAAATTAAACTACATAATTTAAGATCTACACGCAAGAAGGTGAGATCTGCTTACCAATCAAGCGAGATCAAAGATTGATGAAGTCCGAGATCAATTTGAGATGCCACGATCTTACGATGTGTATCTCAAGCAACAACGGTGGATGTTGATCTTTGATGTGACCTCCTTGATTTGCTACCGGAGGAAAATCGCGAGATTTTCCCAACTCTAAACCACTAGCTTTGGCGAATTCCTTAGCTTATTTTGTGTGTATGTA
This sequence comes from Gentiana macrophylla, assembly GCA_026214975.1. NCBI lineage: Eukaryota > Viridiplantae > Streptophyta > Magnoliopsida > Gentianales > Gentianaceae > Gentiana > Gentiana macrophylla. Next base: position 89,544,610 of record CM047817.1, read on the forward strand.
TCGCATTATGTGTTGATAGAAAAACAGGAGAACTCTCTTTATATAGGAGAGAAATCCTTGTCCTCCAAGGATTTAATAATTAATACAAAATCAATTATAATAATCATTTTCCATAAAAGATACTCTAGAATAATCTAGAATAAATATAGAATATTTAAGGATCAATCTAATATATTTCCCTTGATTAATTATTTAACAAATAAACAATTAATCACATGACATGTAATTATCAAGAAAACTAATTCTCTCTAATTACAACATGTACAAAACAAGCCTATCAACACTAAAATTAGGGTTTATGCATACCACACTCAATTATGGGCGAGTCCAGAAAAATGTCTTATCCATGTATTTAATTATTTAGCCCACTAAATAATTATTACTTTATCAATTAAATAGTCAACTACTTAATTATTATTGAGGCCCAACATCAAGAAACATATGCATGTTAGGAGCCACATCGGGGGACCATGGACCTATAAGCGATAGCTACAATAAATTAAATAAAATTAATCCTCGAATAGAACAATTTTTATTCATTCTATTAATTAGGGATTACATACCATAAACCAGGCCCGAACTCTATCGATTTTAGATATATACTTACACTCTAATCATTGAGTAAATCGTCCATTGATATAATCATTACATCACGAATAAATCCTCATTTGACTTTTACGTTTTGATTAAGGATATTTCCGTAAACCGCTTCTCAAAACATCTTATCCTTATTTACAATTAACCCCTAGTGATCAATTAGTTCATAACTAATATAACATGAAGCCCAGGCCCATCGATCGATTTCTAGGATTAACAAATAAAGAGGCTATGCATCTCTACTTCCGCGAGGAATGAATGGATTCCATATCTGTGAAGTCACGAGACTACTCACTCATTCTGAATAGAGCCAGCGAGAAGTGCTTTCGAGGATCACATGTATCAAGTGATCCTTAACTAACACATCAAACCTACTTTGAACCAAGCGATGAAGCTGCGATCACATCGAGTTGAGATTAATCCATATATGATCATCTTGTGATTGATAAGATTTCGATAATGGAATTATATCGAAATTCAAATCAAATCGGTCGATCTATATGATAGACATCATATATAAATGCCTTATTGGGTACCTATACCGACAGTCCGTTTAAAAGCTGTCACACCGTTAAGTGTTCTACCCGCCTTATTGGTATATTAATCATGAGACCTATACCGGATTAAATTCAAAGCGGACTAAATAGTTTTAATCATATAATTACTAACTCAATCACTCGTGTGTATGCCATACAACTTTGAGTTATGTGATTACATACCGATATAATTAAGGTTTCTGTAAGTGTATTAATATAAGAATAAATGCAAATATTAAGATGAATTATAAATCTATCAAAAACAATTACAGAAATTGTCTTTCGGGCATTACACCTAACAGAATCATTGGCTGGATTTTCTAGATACCATTTGGTGACTTGCGGTTATTGTCATAATCGTATAAAAGAATTTTGCCATTCTTTGCATCTACCATGACCTCATCCACGATCATAATCAAATATTAAATAATAAATATTGAGTCCACATCCACTTTACTTGGAATGGGTGACATCAATTGATCGGGACTCATTATTTATCAATAATAACTCATTTACTCGTTTTCATATGGACTTGGTCCATTCTATGCTTTCGTTTGAAATAATGATCAACCATATAATTTCTTTTTCTTTTTCCTCGGAAAAATAGTGTAAAAGGCGATATGGAGCCTTGAGGTTCATATTATTGATAGCTATCCATCAATCATAATTTAATATGATATTGAATGATCCATCATTAATTTATTGATGTCATCAATATCAACGATATAATGTTATATAACAATACATGTTTACAATTTTCATGAAGTCAATCAACAACGTTAAGAAAATCAAATGACAATTATACCACGACCACAATAAAAAATTGCACACAACAATAATGTATTAGATTCTATAGTCATAATATATTTTTTTGAAAACATTTTACCATCTAACCAAAATAAAGCCAAAACCACTTTCAACTAAATTTGACCCACAAATTAGTGTCAAATACTACGACGGTGAAAAAATTTCTAATAGAATTCAATCCTTAAGATTACGAACAATTAGTTTAAACCAAAACTTTTACACATTATTTTACCAAAGCAGGATCATTATCTATATCATTAGAAACAACAAATTCTACTCAATTTCTTACCGTAGCGGGAGGACTTCTTGTCCATAAGATTTCTCGTATCAAACTATAGCATATATTAGGGGCTTTATAAGGCACATAAGCTTTGCAAAGCGATTAGATATAAGCCAAATTTGATGATAAAACTTTGAAATGTTTCTTACAAAAGACTATATGTATGAAACTCATATCATTAGTAAGTTAGAATTACAAAAAAAAAAAAAAACAAAGTATCTCGGAAATCCAAGTCAACAATAGCTACATCCCTTAATTAAAGTAATATTACCACCATAAAGGGATTAACTCCACATCATATATGTAGGTTTAATGACCTGATCTCTAGAAGCGATGAATAAGCGGTGGAACTAATCGAGTAAAAGCGAAATGAGAATGATGGTCGATTTAGTAAGTATATTCGATTACGTGAATGTCAGTTTTGGTGAAGTGCAAAAGCGAGTTTCTTACGAAGTCAACAGTCGGTTGGGTTTGCTAAGTTTTGCTGAGTATAACTAAGTTCTAAATTTAAGCAATTGATTACAAGTCTGAGAAGGTCAGCTTGAAGCTGAGTTTCATCTGGTGGATAACAGCTGGAGCTGGGGTCCATATTTGGGGTATTTATGACAATTCCGACAAAGATCTTATGGCGGGTAGGGTTGAAAATTGTGCTATAAATACCGAATGTTGTAATCAATGCAATGTGTGTCTTTCAAAGTGTGTGAAAATCCTTGTAACTTTGTGCATAGTAAAATATCTCTTTTTGTCCATTGAGTAGTCCGCTGTATTGGAAACCATTCTAAATCACCGTGTTCTCTTTGTTTTACGTGTTTTATCATTTTGCCTTTCATTATTGCTAGATTGCGTCCGTTTTATCTTTCTTAAAGCGCAAGTTTCTAAATACATGTTTTAACAAGCGGTATCGGACTTAAGGTTCAAGATTCAAAGAGATTTCTGAGTTAATTGAACCACGATTGATCTTCACCAAAACCGGTGACTGTGCTGAGATTTTGTGCTCAAAGGTCTGTTCTTTAGCAAGAAATATGTCGGCAATTAACGTAAATATTGATAAGTATCACGAGGAGGAGCGGTTTGATTTGTTTGCAAATCAAGATCACGGGCCTTGTTAAAACAACAAGGATTGTGGACTCCGTTATCGGTAAAGGGGATGCGGTGCACTAGATTACGTAAGTGCTGGAAGAAAAGTACATTCTACCATCATGTTGTGTTTATTTGATGATGTTATCACGAGAAGTTCTTTGAGAAGACACATTTGCTAAGTTATGGTCAAAGCTTGAAACTCTGTATATGACTAAGTCATTGACCAACAAGTTTACGCTAAAGCATATGCTGTTTATCCTAAGGATGCATGAGGGACTCGGTGAGAGACCATCTTGATCAGTTGTACACAATATTACTTGATCTCAAGAATATTGATGTGAAGATGGAGGATGAAGATGCACCTCTGATATTGTTGGTATCACTACCCGACTTCTTATGTGAACTTTGTGCGATGTTTCATAGTTTGGAAGGATACATTGGCCTTGGAGGATCACGAGGCTAGCTTTACATGCCAAGGATCAGAGACATGAGAGTAGGCTGGAGGCGAGACAATCATTTCTTTGGACTAGTAATCGGCTGATGATATTGGAAAAGGGCATGGGCGAGTCTAGAAAGAAGATATCCAAGAAGGCAGGGTCCAAGGTCCTAAATCCATAGATGTTTGCAATTCTTTAGTAAGAACACGGTCATTCAAATTCCAAGCTGTCAAAGAAAAGAAATAGCAAGAAGCAGTTGGGCAATTTCTTGTTATGCAGTGAGTTTGATTGAGATGAGGACATGGTTTTAGTAGTAGGAGAGTCGACACATCATCTTTGAAGTATGGATCTGGACTCTATAGCATCTTATCATATTTGTCCACACAGTGGTTCTCAAGTTATCGATAGATAGATGGTGGTCATATAGCTATGTAAGCGACAAGATGCAAGATAGTGGAGATTGGATCGGTTTAGTTGAGGATAGAGGGTGGTAAATTTTGTGCGTTGAGTGAAGTTAGACATGTTCCACGAGATAACTAAGAACTTGGTATCTCTGAGTCTTTTAGGCAATGAGGAGATTGATTTCAAGGGAGCAAGTGGAAAATTGATTGTCTACAAAAACTTCAGTTTCGATTCTCGGGGAGTCAAAAGGGCCTTGTATATGCAAGCAGATCGATTGCGTCTAGATCTGCTTCTTTGTAGCATCTAACTTTTGTGAGATTCATCGATCGAGCTTACAAAGCGTGGCATATGAGGCGGCTCACATGGGTAAAAAAGGGTGGAAATTCTTTCTTAGAATAATTTTCTTCGAGGATGTAAGGTCAAGAATCACGAAATTTTATGTGCATTGTGTGTTTGGGAAGCTTCATGAGGCAATTTCTCAAAGGAATACACAACACAAAGTCATCACTTGATTACATTCATTACGATTGTTGGGGGCCTTCAAAGGTGGAGTCATTGAGTGGTCACAAATATTTTGAGTCATTCATACATGACAATTCAAGAATGACTTGGGTGGTGATGATGAAACATAAAAGTGATGCATTTAATAACTTCAAGGCATGGAAAGCTCAGTTGAAAATTAGTTGGAAAGAAGATCAAAACTTCGTATAGATATGAGTCTAAATTACTGTGGGTGAGTTTGATACATTTGCAAAGCGGGTATTGTTAGATATCACCTTTGTAAGGAATACACCTCGACAAAATGGTGTTCTTTGAAGAATGAATCAAACTCTTCTAGAGAGGGCAAGATGTATGCTCTCTGTGCTTGTTTGTCAAGAAGATTTTGGGCGAAGGCTGTAAGCCTGACTTGTTACTTAATTCTGAGTCCTCACCACGGGGATCATTTTAAGACACCATTTGAAATGTGGTTTGGAAAGCTTGTTGACTACTTGGTTCTAAGGGTGTATGGAAATCTGATTTACTATCATGCCGGTGAAGAAAGCTGGAACTAAGGCAAGAAATGAGTGTTTGTGGGGTTTGGTGATGGAGTGGAAGGTTATAGAATACGGTCATTAGTATAGAGCGAGTTATTCTCAGCGAGAGATGTTGTTTTGATGAGAATTCTATGATCGACTCATCGATTGGGAGGATTCTTGAAAATGAAATCGGTCTTTGGCGAAAAAGCGACAATATGGTGAAGCTTTTGGTGGGGTCGGTGAGATGCAACACTCGGTGAACAAAGCCGATTTTCATCTAATCGATTCTGGAACGAGGCTGAATCAAGTCGATCCCGGTGAGCGAGGGGTTAGGTGAGCATCAAGCGATATTGGTCAACAAAGTATAGGCTGTCGTGAGCTAGAAGATCAATGTTGGGATACCTCCCAAAAGGTATGGTTTTGATGATTTAGTTGGATATGCACTTCAAGTTACATAAGAGGTGGGTGGTTTGAACCCTACTTATAGGAAGCGATGACATGTTCTAAGTCATCCCAATGGCTTCTTTGCATGGGAGATGAGATGGAGTCATTCTTGAAAAATCGGACTTGGGATCTTGTTAAACATCCGGTGATAGGAGATCGGTTATTACATGCAAATGGATTTTCAAGATAAAGGAAGGAATGACTAAGGCCGAAAAGAGTCAAGTATAAAGCACGTTTGGTTGCAAAGGGTTGATCGAGAAAAGAAGTTGGGGACTTTGATGAGATATTCTCACCGGTAGTCATACATACTTCAATAAAGTATTACTAGCAATGGTGCACATCAAGACCTTGAACTTGAGTAGTTAGATGAAGACATCTTTTACATATGGCGAGGTAGAAAAATAGATATACATGACTCAACCAAAGTGATTTCAAGTTCTGGTAAAAGCATTTTTGTAAGTTGAAGAAGTCGTTGTATTGGTGAAAGCGAGCTCTGAAACGATGGTATAAAGGTTTGTGATTACATGATCGGTTGGGTTATAAGCGAAGTCCTTATGATTCTTTGTGTTTGTTGGAAGTAGTGCCGGAAGACAATTTTGGTAATTGTTTTATAATTAATAAATGACAGATTTATCCTCGTCGACTACTTGCTTACATTAGGTGTAGTGCCACAAAGACAATTTGTGTAATTCTTTTTATATGAGAATTTATCTTACCTTATTACTTGTTTTGTGCTTGTAAGTAATACCTTGTTGCAAACCACAAGTGTATCGATGTGTAACAACCACTTTCGATTGTATGGCATGCCGTGAGGATTGAGTTAGTGGTGATATACTTAAAGCTGTTAGTCCGTGGTGAACTTAATCGAGTTTAGGGTCTTTTGATTAAAACACCAATAATGCGCATGAGACACCTTTGGGTGTGATAGTCTTATCGGTTTGTCGGTAGAGGAATTTTCGTGGGGCATTTATATATGATGGCATTCATATAGAAATTTGGACCGATTTAATCGACTTTCTCGGTATAATTCCGTAATCGAGGAATCTTATTAAATCATTAGATGATCATATATGGATCAACCTTAATCTGAGGTGATCACGGGATCTTTGCTTGTCTGAGGTAGTGTTTGATGTGTTGAATTACGGTTCACTTTAATATGTGTTCCAAGCCACTTCTCATTGGCACTATCTACAGATGAGTGAGTAGTTACGATTTTCACGGACATGGAATCCATTCCTTCTGCGGGAAGTAGAAACGATCCCCTTGTTTGTTAGCCTAAGAAATCGATCGATCCGGGAGTTCACATTTCACTAATTAGCTACTAGTCGGATATGTGTGCTAATTGATCATCGAGGAGTTAATGGTAAATAAGGATAAGATATTACGAGTCGGGTTCACGGAGACTTCCCTTTCGAGAATGGGCGATCTATGGAGGGTTAATCCGTATGTAGTGATTATATCAATGGGCGCTTATTCACTCTATGGGTTGAGTATAAGTATACATCTATAATCGGTAGAGTTGATTTGGGTTTATGGTGGCGTAATCCCGAATTAATAATTAATGTACTTAATACATTGACGAATAATTAATTATTAGAGCTCTTGGTTATAGAGTCCATGGTCCCGATGTAGCTTACGTAATTCGGACTAGTAATCTTGTTATTTGGGCCTCATTGATAATTAATTGCTGTGCTAATTAATTGATATGCATGGATATTATTTAGTTGGGCTAAATAATATTATACACATAAAAGACATTTATGTGGGCTAAATTGACCTAAAAGTGGCGCCATTATGTGATGAAAATAATTAGAGAAATTAGTTTTCTTGGATAATTATTTGACATATGATTTATCTTTTATTTGTTAAAAGATAATTCATGAAATATTGGATAATAATATGATTTATCTAATTTGTTTGGGATAATTATATTATTTATCTTTTATTTGAATTAAGGATTAATTTGAGAATTATCTCTTAAATTATTAAATCCTTTGAGGACAAGGATTACACTCACATATAAAGAGAGTTCTCCCAAGCCTTATTGCAATGGCAAAATTTAAACCACTATGCAAGGGAGAAAAATTAGTTTTTTTCTTGCCTAGGGTTTTTAGTAGAAGAAAAACTTTGAGTTTTCTTGGTGTTGCATATCAAGGAGGCTCGTGTATCAAGAAGGGTGTCAACCAACCGCCGTTTGGAGAACACATCGGAAGATCAAAGCGACTCTTCCGTTATTGGTAACATAATCTTAAACCCCCCTTGTAGTACTTAAGTCCTTTAATTATGAATTGTGTCATATAAATGCGTGATCCATCCGGCTGCGTAGATCTAACTCGTTTAGATCTAGAACACCATCCTTGACCGTGCTTGTAAATAATACACCGTTCAAAACCCCAAGTTGTATCATGTGTAGACATATAGCTTAGTTTGTGACACCTGCGGGATTAAGTTTATGTTGATACACTTGAATTGTTAGTCCGTGGTGAACTTAATCAAAGTATGGGGTCTATTGATTAAACCACCATTAATGCGCCAAGAACACTCTATGGTGTGACCATCTTATCTGAACCTCCGATATTGATTATCTAAGTGGGGCATTTATATATGATGTAGTCATATGGGTGGACCGATTGTCTGAATTTCCATATACTTCCATGATTGAGAAATCTTATTGAATCAAAAGATGATCATATATGGATTAACCTTAAACCGGTAGTGATTGCGGACTCACGCTAGTTTCAAGATAGGGTTTGATGTGTTCGTTAAGGTTTGCTAAGGCGGCAGTGCGAATCACTTTCACGTTGGCACTATTACGGAATAAGTGAGGAGTGTCGTCTCACGAATATGGAATCCATTCATTCTCTCCGAGAAGTAAAATGCAATCCCTTTATTTATTAATCCTGAAGCGATCGATCCACGGAGTTCATATTGGTTATGAACTAATTGATCAACTAGTGGGTTAATGGTAAATATGATAAGATGTAATGAAGAATGTTTACGAAACATTCCAGCTTAATTACGGATAGTCTATGGAGGTTAGTCTATATGTAATGATTATATCAATGGACACTTATTGACTCGACACTTTAAGAATAAGTTATATCTATAATCGATAGAGTTCGATTTGGATTTATGGTGGCGTAATTCCGGAATTAATAAGTTGAATAGAAGTTACATTCCATGAATATTTTATTCAATTTATTGGAGCTACTAGTTATAGGTCCATGGTCCCGGGTTGACTCACTAAGCGTGAGTGAATTCTCGTATTTTGAAACATAGAGAATAAATTAAATAGTTGGTCTATTTAATGAATATCACGACTTTTATTTATTATTAAATAATATGTAATATAGAAAGACATTTTCTATTATCTCAAATGGCATAAAAATGGCGCCATATTTTTTTATTTTAGGAAAAGAAGTTTTCTCTAATTAATTATAATTTGGATAATATAATTATTTATGTGTTAAATAATTATAAATAAAAAATTAGTTTTCTTATTTGATAAAGAGGAAATTTGTTTTCCTATTGGACAAATATTATATTTTCCTTAAAGGAAAATATAAATTGTGTGTATAAAACAAACACTCAAACTATTGGTTATTATCACTATATATAAATCAGATTCCTCCCAACACCAAATAGAATTTTTGAACATCAAACACCATTTTTGTAAAAAATGGGGCGCCATTTTTTTGGCGAGAAATTGTGTTTTCTTGGAGCATATTTGAGGAGGTTGAATGCGGGATCGGCGTCCACAAGTTGTAAACGAAGATACAACTTTCGGAAAATCACGGCATCTCGATTCGGTTGGGTAATCTAAGTAACCTTCTCTTTGAGGTATTAATTAATCGTTTATTTGTTAATTAGATCGCAAAATTCATGCTTCTCTCATAGATCTTGATCTAATCACGATCTAGATAAATGTGTGAGTTCGACTCGACTCGATTAATTCGAATATGGTTATCGGGTCGGATTGATTACGGCAACTCCGGCCGGTGGTATCGAAACGAGTTAAAAGCGAATTTGGTCGATTAATTAATTATGAGCAGTTAATTAATTAATTAGGAGTTGAATTGCATTAGAATTGTATGTTGCGTCTTTTATATTTTTGTATATATATATATATATATATATATATATATATATATATATTAATGGTTAACTTGAGATTGATTGGAGTTGGTATTGTTTACCCGTTATATACATTTGTAAACCACTTTTTGGGTATAGGAAATTGTTGCGATTTTATTTCCTAGAAAAATAGCCTTTTAACCCACTTTGTTTCTTTATTTGTTGTTTTTCATTCATCATTCAACATGAGGAAGATGATGGCGGTTGTGATTGGCGCTTGAGCATTATAACGAGAGATCAAAACACCTAGATCCGTTTTATTATGAAGTATTTTTAGGAAATTTCTTTATTTCATGAATAAGAAAGAAAAAAGAGAAGCGAGCGACAAGATTGAACCCACGCCGCCGGGAGCAAAAGTAAGCGACCAGTTCGACTATGAATATATTGATGAAGATTTCAATCCATTAATTAATATAGAGGCATGTTTTGGTTTCTTTTATTAATAATTAGTAAACCCATTGAGTGGGTTTATGACCATTTTTATAATAGATTAGATATGGGGTGCCAAATAGTTCAATCTCATTGGTTTCTTTTTAGCATATATTTTCTTATGTGATTATTTATGTGATATAATCATGTCTTACCATGCATCATATTCATGAATTCCCTCTAGCATATGCATACTTGTAGATAATTAATTTTGGAATTAATTAGGCATGTATGAACAAGTAATTAATTTAGATTAATTTAGGTAATTAATTAAATTAATTGAACAAGCAATTTTATCACGGATATAAAGTTATATGATAGAAATAAAATTTATGGGGTAAATTTGATTTTGGATCTAAAAGTCTTTGAGGGTTTAATTATGTAGTGTCTACACATAAAGGATTTTAATAATCGAAAATTTGGAAAATCATGAAAATATAGGGCACTAACTAGGCGGTATTTGGAACCAATAAGTTGGTGATTGATTTTCATGATTTATTGTTTTTAGATTATTGATCCCAAATTTTATCATTAAAAAAAAATTAGGACTTTAAAATTATTTTGTGAATTTTAGTTGTGTTGTGTCTACACAAGAGATTTCTAACGGAAAATTGAAAAATCATGAAAAGTGTCACTAGTTAGGCAGTATTTGGAACCAATAAACTAGTGGGGGCTTTCAAATTTTGTGATTTATTGTTTTTAAATATTGCAAAATTCATAAGTCTAGTATATTATGATTATAAAATTCTTGGTGAATTTTAATTGTCTGAGTGTCTAAACAAGAATTTTTATTAATCCATAAAATTGGAAACTCATGAATATAGTGACATTAGTTAGGCGGTATTTGGAACCGATAAACTAGTGGGAGGATTAATATTTAAATATTCATGATTTGTTGTTTTCAGGATTATTAAATTACGAAAATCCTAATAAGACTACCTATTTTCAAAATAACGAGAGGGCGTGGAAGGTGACAAGCGACCCCACGGCCTCTCTTTTTGTTGACACAAACACGTGATAAAATGGTGGCGCCTCATACGCTTTGATTTGGGTCCCACGAGGGTGGCTTTCACATTATCAAAATTAAAGGCTTGGTCTCGAAAGGATAGGATTTTGGGTACTCGTCAGTCATTGACCGACACTAAAGGCGACATTCTCGGGGCATACTTTGAGATCTGAAATAGTAGGTAACACTCGAAGGATATTTTGGAAATATCTTGGTGAAAAAAAGGAAGGTAATCAACAATTAAATGGAGATGTCGATTCTTAATGATTTAATTGTTGAGAGAGATTGTCTCAATTTAATCGTCACCTCTTTGACCTACGATCACGACATTGTAGGTGTGAATTGAATCACTTGGAATTGTAGGATAAACTCCATCCATGACATCACGTTTATAATTCCTAAAAATATTATTTGTTGTGGTATATGATTTGTGATGAGTGATTTAAAATATACCCATTTATGTCATCAATTATAACCTTAAATCGGAGTTAGTTATATATATTTAAGTATTAAATCACGTGTTTATATTTATTATTTAATGATAAGTGATTATTAATATGATAATTGAAATTTAGCTATTTTATTATAAAGAGCAATTAATTGTGTGATAAATCTTGATTTTGCGGATCATAGCGAATCGGAAGATAATTATCACGCAATCAAAATCACAAGATAAAGAGAAGAAAATCGGAGCATTGAAGAAAAGATTAATCGAGATCAATTCAAAAGCATGGGTGGGAACAAGTCGGATAAAGCGGGTGAAAGCGCGTAACAAGGGAAGGCTCGATCGGCCGAGCCTAGCCATTCGATCGACCAGCGTAGCGTTCGGTCACCCGAGCCTAATCAGATTAACGCGTCTCTATCTTACTAGATTCTCCTATGTAAATTACAACTCCTATATAAGCAGCGACCACGATCTTTGAGAAAAAACACCATTACAACACAAAACAATTCATACAATTTTAGCTTTTAAGTTTTAGTTTTATTTTCTTTATGTTCGTTCATTGTGGATTAAATCGGATTCTCCGATTAGGGGCGCATTAAAGCGGGGAGTCACTCTCGTCTTGAGGGTATTACTATTCAATTATGCAATCTTTATTAAGTAGATCGATGTATTTTATTATGGAGTAGTTTTCTTGTATTGATTGCGTGATGTAGATTAATTCTGAACCCATGTGTTTAGGTTAGAAGCGTTAAGTAGTAATCATGATTTGTTCCGACCGCGGAAGCGTGTTGATCGACTGAGACATGTCACTTTCGGTCGCCCGAGTCTTTGTCGTTCGATCGACGAGTGTGGCTAATAATGTGAGGGCAATATTATGATCGGCCGACTCGTCAGATTCTACGAATTGGAATTAAAGCAGTAATTAAACTGATCAACTTAGTTATTCGTCATCATAATTTAACATAAAACCAAAAGTGATTGTTACTTAGGATATAGATTGAATCGGCATCTAAAAATCGCCTTACCTAGGAATGTTGCTTAGAGTGTCGGAATTTATATGAGATGGAGGCATTAAAAAGCGAAGTCACGTAATGGAGGCACGATGATTTAGATGGCCTAACGGGCTAAATCTACCTTGGGGATGACTCCGTAGTCATAATAATTAATCTTTAACGTTTGTTTTGTCTACGTTATCATCTAATTCACATGGGGAGTTGTAATCTACTAGCGTAATCAATACTATTTGTTTAGATAATATCAACCGTATTATCCGTGTTTTAATAGTTTTTAGTTTGTCTTAAGTGGTCTTTTGTGTCTTGTGGTTGTCACTATTTTATTTCTTGCATTTAATTGGTAAGTAGACCGCCCCTTTCAATTTAGTTCTAATAGGATAAAGTTGTGTTTTACTTGTGCCGAGTCTCTGTGGGATCGAAGCCTCAACTCTATCTAGCTATACTACAATTGAACTGGTTCTCTTGCTAGTGTGTTAGTAGGCATCGAGTTAATAATTTAACTTGACCTCCATCAAGTTTTGGCACCGTTGCCGGGGACTCGAGTCATTAAATTGAGATATAGCTTATTTTGTTAGAAGCTGGATTCATGAATATTACAGCGAATAAAATGCGTATATTAAAAAAACGATTAATAAGTAAAAAATAATTAAAAAATAATAAAAAAAAAGCGTTCGATCGACCGAACCACGATTCTCGATCGACCGAGAGTTAGTTTTCTTTTACATTACATATTAGCTTTACAATAATGCCTTACTTTTTATTTACGTTTTCTTTTCTCAAACTTATTTTGAGTGCATCTTAGTTTTATTTAGTTAGTTAAAGGCCTAGCCTTTACTAGTGATTAATTGTTTTATTGTTGTTTATTATTTTATAATCAGCTACTCGGAAATCGAAGGAACAGCTTGAGCCATATAATCCCGAGATAGAAATTTGCAGAAGGAATAGGAAGTTAGCGAGGGGCGGCTAAGCAAGAAGAAGAGGATCCAAATCTTGAGGAAGCGAGCACGAAGTGGAAGAAGGACATACAACCGATCATTACGAGCATTACGAATCTGAAAGCGGAAATGGAAGGCAATCGGTCAATCAAACCAGGTACCTAATCACATTATTAATAATGCCAATAATGTGAATGCAAATGCTAATAATGAGAACCAAGCCCTAGTTCAGGGAGCGAGCGCACTTTGCAAAGTTATGCAACACCCACTATTGAACAATTCATTCACTGCTATCGTAGCACCATGAATCTTTGCGAAATCTATCACACTAGGCCTAATGTAATTCAAATGGTGACCAATTATTCCACTTTTCATGGAATTGAGCGAAGATCTGGTGTTCACGTGGCGAATTTCTTGGAGATCGTTAACCAGTGAAACCAAATTAATCCCGGAGGAACATTAAATCTTAAGCTTTTCCTTTCACTTTGAAAGATAAAGCTAAGCAATGGCTTCTCTCTTTAGAAATTTGGATCTATCACTACTTGGGAACAATTGTTGCAAAAATTCATGAATAAGTATTTTCCCTTAGGAAAAACTTTTAAGTTCACGCCAAGACATCCTAGGATTTAAGCAACAACACAGGGAGAGTTTTGATCAAGCTTGGGAGCGTTTCAAAGGAAGCTATGAGGAAATGTCCTCATCATGACATCTCTCTTTGGCTTTTAATGCAAACTTTTTACCATGGGTTGAGAGGCGAGAAAATTAGAGTAGGCGCCTCCGGCAATGGAGGCGTTTGTTCTTTATCTCATGAGGAGGCCTGAGGAAGATGGAGCAAATAGCGATGAATAGCCAATGGGAGGCAATGACATAGCTCTTTGTGAAGATGGCGTGACATATTTGATGATCTTGCATCTACCAAAATCTTAGAACAACTTTACATTATCAATAATAAGGTAGATGGGATGCAGAGAGGATGACAAGAGTAGAAAGGAGTTTGGAATCGGTAGCACCTCAAAGTGAGAATCTTTGATGCTTGAAGAAGCCAATTATATCGGGGGAAGTGCGAGGCCTAATCATAACCATCTGGATTCCGATATAGTGTCATAAATGCGGGAGAAAGGCCTAAACCGCCTACCCCTAATGTACCACAATGGACTAAAACTTTTGGTTGGGAAGGCTGCGATAGAAAAAGCGAGTGATGTAAATCATGACAATATGGGACAACTTTCAAAATCTATGGCTGAATTAGCCACTAACTTTGTAATATTGTCGGAAGGCGATGCCAAGGTAACCAATCAAGAAGCTCTAGTCCAAAATCTCACGCACCGGGTAGGACAACTAGGTGAGCAAGTCTCAACTTAGACCTCACGGAGGTTTGCCAAGCAACAGAAGAAGAACCACAAGGATTTGAATCGATCATGACAAGAAGTGCAAGGAGGTAAATCCACCATCCTTGCAAGAGAAAAAAAAGTCACAAAGAATAAGGATGGTGAGCCAAGCAATGAGACTAATACTTCCGAGACCTTGCACGAGCAAAGAGCATTATAAAGAACCTCTTGGCCCTAGAGTTGAACTTTACGATAACAAGTATCAATTTTCAGCGATGTCGATCCTTCAACTCTACCTTATCCTCCACCAAAGCGAAGCCTAAGTTTGATAATAAGAGGTATAAAGTTAGTGGATATGTTTAGTAAGTTACAAATCAACATACCCACTAGTTGAAGCACTTAGGAAAATGCTGAGTACACCAAGTTTTTAAAGGCGCCGTCTCAACTAAAAAAACTTAGATTTAGAGACCATATGCACGAATGAGGAATGCTCGGCCATTCTTCAACATAAGTTACCCCAAAATGCAAAGATCCGGAAAGCTTTCTCATTCCACTGCACCATAGGTAATGTATGTGCGAACAAAGCTTTATGTGATCTAGGAGCAAGCGTGAACTGATGCCACTATCTACTTTTGGAAGCTAGGCATGAAAGATCTTAAGAAGACCTCAATCACATTGCAATTAGTGACCGTTACGTCAAGAACCATGTGGAGTGGTTGAGGATGTGCTAGTAAGGGTTGAAAAGTTTGTATTTCTGTCGACTTTGTGGTATTAGATATGGAAGCTAACTCACGAAGTGCCCTTGATATTAGGAGACCTTTCATGGCCACTAGTAGAGCGCTAATTGATGTTTACAAAGCGAGTTGGTGTTAAGAGTGAGCGAAGAGAGTTGCATTCAATGTCTTCGACAACTATGAAACAACTTTGATGATGGAGAGGATGCATGTTTCATGTTGGATTCCATTGATAGGATCGTTCAAAATTTCAACAACATGAAAGTATCAAGGATTTTTGGATCTTTGTCTTAGAAGAAGAAGATGAAGTCAAATGCGTGAGTAGTGAGGAGGAGAAGATGATATGGCCGAGGATGTAGTAGAGGACCCCGAGACACATAGAGGAAGTAAGTCTTTGCGGAGATTGAAAGATTCTATCATAGACCAGCGTGGCATAAGTACTTGAACTTAAACTCACTAGTCAAAAGTTGAAGACCTCTTTGGAAGAACCTCCCACAAATTTGACTTTAAAACCTCTTCTGCGAATTTGAAGTATGTGTTTCTTCAAGATGAGACTTTGCCGCTAATTATATCTTCATCCTTGACGGACTTACAAGAGGAGAAACTAATGAGGATTACGAGAGAGTACGCGGAGCATTTGGGTGGACCATAGGCGGCGTTAAGGGCATTAGTCTAAGCGTATGTATGCCTGAGATCTCCGTAGACCACGAGAAAAAAGCGGTTGCACAACCTCAAAGCGTTTAACCCCACAATTAAAGGAAGTGGTTAGGGATGAGGTTATAAAAATGCTAGAAATGGGAATTATATTTCCAATTCTTTGATAGCGAATGGGTAAGCCCTATCCATGTAGTTCCCAAGAAGGGAGGATTGGCGGTGCAAGCCAGCGAGTTGAATGAGCTAATTCTGTGAGGCTAATCACTTGGTCATCAGTATGTATAGACTTTAGGAAACTAAATGATGCGACTCGTAAGGACCATTTTCCTCTTCCCTTCATCGATCAAATGCTCGAGAGGCGGCGGGCATGCTTTCTATTGTTTTCTTGGCGGGTATTAGGGATACTATCAAATCCACATCTACTTGAAGATCGTGAAAACAACGTTTACATGCCCATATGGGACATTTGCGTATATGTCGAATGCCATTTGGATTGTATAACGCGCCCCGCGACATTTCAGCGATGTATGATGTCATTATTTGCGGATATGGTGGAAGATTTCTTGGAAATATTTATGGATGATTTCTCCGTGTTTGGAGGCGATTTGATTCATGTCTCACACATCCCAGCACGAGTATTGAAGAGATCTTGAAGAGACTAATCTTGTGCTTAACTTGGAGAAGTGTCATTTGATGAATTCTGGAAGGTATAGTACTAGGCCACACATATCAAAAGCAGGTATAGAGGTGGATAGAGCCAAAGTCGAGGTGATCGAGAAACTACCTCCCTACTAATCTTAAAACTTTGCGAGGTTTTTAGGCCACGCCGGATTTTATCGTAGGTTTATCAAGGACTTTTCCACTAATCTACAGACCTCTTACGAATTATTGGCCAGGATGTGCCATTCGTGTTTTCTAATGAGTGCATAAAAGCTTTCAATGAAATAAAAGTAGGCGATTCTTGCACCCGTTACAGTACTTTTGGTTGGGATCTTCCGTTTGAGCGATGTGTGATGCAAGTGATCTTCTTTGTTGGCGCTTGCTTTGGGTCAAAGAAAAGATAAGATTTTAGGCCTATTTATTATGCAAGCCGGACTTTGAATCTTGCCTAAAGAAATTATGCCACAGCGGAGAAGGAACTTACGGCCGTTATCTTTGCCTTTGACAAGTTTAGATCTTACTTAGTGGGATCTAAAGTCAACGTAATGGTGACCATGCGACTCTTAAGTATCTAAATGAAAAGCAAGATTCAAAGCCGAGAATGTTGAGATGGATTCTCTGCTTTGCAAGAATTTGGCGTAGAAATCCGAGATAAGAAAGGAAGTGAGCGTGGTGGCGGATCATCTATCGTGCTTACAATTAGAGGATGGTGAGAATTACGAGATAGGAGAATCTTTTCACGATGAACAACTTTTCTACATCACCACTATCGGGGACATGATGATTGTCTTTGCGATTTCTTGAAATAGAGGTTGTGAAGGAAAGAAGCAACCATGGTTTAGTTTGTTTGTCAATTATCTATCCATAAAGTACCTACCACGAATCTCACTTTGTCAAGAAAGGAAAAATTCTTTAAAGATCTTAGACACTATTATTGGGATGAGCCTTATTTGTTTAAGCTAGGATCGATAATATTTTTGAAGGTGTGTGCCCGAAGAAGAGTATAATGATATCCTGAAGCATTGTCATTCCTATGAAGTTGGAGGACACTACGGGGAGAAAAACATGGCTAAGGTCCTCAATCACGGTTTTATTGGCGACATTGTTAAAGGATGCACACCAATATGCAAAGGCATGTCATGCTTGTCAAATGACGGAGTAATATTTCAGGAGGAATGAGATGCCACTCAAGAGCATCTTAGAGATGGAGCTTTTTGACATTTGGGAATAGATTTTGTGGGACCACTTCACTTCATCATTATCTAACCGTTATATCTTGAGTTCTTTGTTGATTATGTATCCAAATGGGTTGAGGCCATTGCTTCCCCTACTAACGATGCTAAGGTTGTGGTTAGATTCTTGAAGAAGAACATTTTACAAGGTTTGGGGCGCTTAGGGCGTTATAGCGACAATGGTAGTCATTTTTGTAATAAACCTTTTGAAAGGCGATGATTAAGTATGGGGTTCGACATAAGCTAGCAACACATATCACCCCAGACTAGTGGGCGGTAGAAGTCACCAACCGAGAGATAAAAGCGTATCTGGAAAAAGCGTCAACACGACTAGGAAGGATTGAGTAGATTACGTTTAGATGACGCTTTATGGGCTTATAGGATTGCATATAAAACCTCGATTGGAATGTCACCATATAAGATTGTTTTGGAAAGGCATGTCATCTACACAAGTAGGCTGGAGCACCCGGGCCATGTGGGCAACATTTATGCTAAATTTTGATGAGGCAGGCGGTGAGAAAGGATGTTAGAATTAACTTCGCTGGAGGAGTTTCGTTTAGAGGCATCTGAGAATGCCAAGATTTTCAAGGAGCGCGCGAAGAAGTTCCATGACAAAAGATTACGGATAGGACCTTTCAAGAGGGTGATCAGGTTCTCTTGTACAATTCGCGCTTAAGACTCTTCCCGGGTAAGTTGAAATCAAGATGGTGTGGCCCATTTCAAGTACAACAAGTCTTTCATTACAGGCGGTGGAGCTATTCAATTTTAAAGCGGGTCCAAATTTGTGGTCAATGGACATCGTGTGAAGCATTATCAAGGGCTTCCGCTTTAATCTTGAGGAGGAGGTTTTGTACCTCGATGACCACATCTATGAATAAACCATCTTGAAGCGAGTCGAGCTAAGCGACTATAAATTTAGAACTACTACTATCCTTTGTCTTCTTCGTTTTCTTTTTAATAAAGTAGCATCGCCTATCACGGTTTTCATCTCGCTTGTTCGAGTCTAAGTTCGGAATAAGCGAGGTTTTTCATGATCACCGTCATGTGAGTTTTATTTAGGTTTAAATCCACTTTTGGTCTTGTCCATGGCAATATAAAGTAAAGTGGCTTAAATTGTTTTTAGATATCTATATCTAATTACATACATTATTTTATAACTTCCATAGACATGGTATTTGTGATTTAAGTGGAGCTTGTTTGTTTATACAAGATGTGTCTATCTCTCCATGTTTGTGCCGATAATTACTCGATGTTGTTCCTTTACTTGGGAGCCGTTTCGAGAGCTAAGTCTTTCATCTTGAACTCTCATTTATTTTTGTCATTGAGGACAATGCCATGTTTAAGTGGGGGCAAGGGACTTAGCTATACATTGAAAATATATGTTGAAAAAGTCAAGGGGCGGAATCTTGAGACAATATTGAGCCAAATTTAAAAAAAAATTTATGGATAAATGCCAAGTTGTTTAACTTTCGTACCCTTTAACTTGTGAAGTTCTTATACTTAGAATTGATAGGAAAGGAACCAAGTTGCGTGAGTGCGTGGTCATATTATACTTTGCGATAAATTGTTAGTAAACTTAAGGATATTCATGCCAACAATTGCAAGTAGTTAGGTATTGTTCAATTACTCAACATATGAATCGTTTACTACGCGTGAGTTATAACAATTGAAAGAAGTATGTGTACATTGCGTAGATAATTGGTTATGAGGACCTAGTGTCGATGTTTGTCGGCGATGTATTCGGATCTTCTAGCCAACAAAGCGGAGTAATAAGCTTGGGGCGTACACGTGTTTTGACAATGCATTAAAACAGCTTTGGGCTTGTAGTAACATTACCAAAGTAGCCCGCTTGTGGTAATATTCGATGCTATGCTTAATCTAAGATTGGGGATACTACATGAAAAGTTTTCTTCCTTGAGATTAGTAGTATTCGAAAAATATGCAAAATAGAAGAAAATTTTGAATTTTTAGAGGCTTTGAGTAGTACTCGGTCTCCAAGTCCAAAAACCACTATAGATATGCTCTTGCTTATTGTTCTAGTGCTTTAACCATTGCGAGGCATAAAGTATGAATCTTGATGTTGGTGAATTTTGATATGAAATGCATAAGCTCTAATCTTGCTACATTTATATAAAACCAATGCACATACACACAATCACTCCGATTCATAGCAAGTAGTGAATAATGCTTATCTTATGAGCATAGTGGTATGAGTTGACTTCGGGTTTCTTGTGTAAGTATGAGTTGACCACGAAAATGTTGTCTTGGGAATGACTTATTGATGCTTTGTTGGAATGAAGCAAAGTTTAAGTAGGGGCATTTTGATGGCGATTAAAATATACCCATTTATGTCATCAATTATAACCTTAAATCGGAGTTAGTTATATATATTTAAGTATTAAATCACGTGTTTATATTTATTATTTAATGATAATTGATTATTAATATGATAATTGGTATTTAGCTATTTTATTATAAAGAGCAATTAATTGTGTGATAAATGCTGATTTTGCGGATCATAGCGAATCGGGAAGATAATTATCACGCAATCGAGAAATCTCAAGATAAAGAGAAGAAAATCGGAGCATTGAAGAAAACATTAATCGAGATCAATTCAAAAGCATGGGTGGGGAACAAGTCGGATAAAGCGGGTGAAAGCAGCGTAACAAGGAAGGCTCGGTCTACGAGCCTAGCCATTCGATCGACCAGCGTAGCGTTCGGTCACCGAGCCTAATCAGTTAACAGCGTCTCTATCTTCTGGATTCTCCTATGTCGGCTACAACTCTATATAAGCAGCGACCACGATCTTTGAGAAAAACACACCACTACAACACAAAACAATTCATACAATTTTAGCTTTTAAGTTTTAGTTTTATTTTCTTTATGTTCGTTCATTGTGGATTAAATCGGATTCTCCGATTAGGGGCGCATTAAAGAGTGGGAGTCACTCTGCGTCTTGAGGTATGACTATTCAATTATGCAATCTTTATTAAGTAGATCGATGTATTTTATTATGGAGTAGTTTTTTCTTGTATTGATTGCGTGATGTAGATTAATTTACGAACCCGTGTGTTTAGGTTAGAAGCGTTAAGAAGTAATCATGATTTGTTCCGACCGCAGGTGTTCGATCGACCTAGACATGTCACTTTCGATGCCCGAGTCTTTGTCGTTCGATCGACCGAGTGTGGTAATGTGTGGGGCAATATTATGATCGGCCATTTCGTCAATTCTCTGAATTGGAATTAAAGCGAGTAATTAAACTGATCAACTTAGTTATTAAGTCATCATAATTTAACATGAAACCCAAAAGTGATTGTTACTTAGGATATAGATTGAATCGGCATCTAAAAGTCGCCTTACCTAGGAATGTTGCTTAGATGAGGTTCTGGTTTATACCGGCATCCTAGTCTAAATAATTGTGTCGAGAAGTTATATGAGATGGAGGCATTAAAAAAGCGAAGTCACGTAATGGAGGCACGATGATTTAGATGGCCTAACCGGGCTAAATCTACCTTGAGGATGACTCCGTAGTCATAATAATTAATCTTTAACGTTTGTTTTGTCTAGTTTATCATCTAATTCACATGGGGGAGTTATAATCTACTAAGCGTAATCAATACTATTTGTTTAGATAATATCAACCCGTATTATCCGTGTTTTAATAGTTTTTAGTTTGTCTTACATTGGTCTTTTGTGTCTTGTGGTTGTCACTATTTTATTTCTTGCATTTAGTTGGTCGTGAGCCGCCACTTTCAATTTAGTTCTAATAGGATAAAGTTGTGTTTTATTTGTGCCGAGTCTCTGTGGGATCGAGCCTCGACTCTATCACATCTATACTACAATTGAACTGGTTCTCTTGCTAGTGTGTTAGTAGGCATCGAGTTAATAATTTAACTTGACCTCCATCAATTTGATTTATATTTCTATCATAATTTATTTTACAAGCGCATATCATCTCATGGTATCTAAAAGCGCTAAACACGATAAAAATGACCGATGATGAATTAAGTGAAAGTGGAAAAGTAATGAGCGTTGAACTCATTAATCAAGAATCACGATTAATTTTTCGATGAGAGGATTGTCCCATTAAGCCTTCAAACTTAAGTGACATTGATATGTATGTCACTTCTTTGTCACTCGTGTTGAATGAGAGACAAGCGAAATTAGTTTCGATGATGATGAGGATGATTTGGTATCAATCTCACTAGACATCCCACGATTCCAGGTATTGTCTACTCAAATGAGCGCTAGTTCCACGATCATTTATTTTAAAGAAATGCGAGAATGGGAAGGTAAATGTCTACATGTAAAAGTCATCTAAAACTAAACAAGTTAAAGGCTAAAGCGAAATGTTAATAAAAGAAAGTGTAGAATAAGGAAAGTGATTTGGGATCACTAACCTATGAATCATAGAGACATTCTTAGCGGGTAATTTGACCGGAAGCTAAGTTCATTAGTAAAGCGAGGTAGCTAGGCATTCATGATTATAGAGTAGACAAGCGGGCAATTATTTTAGCTAAGATAGTGGGAGTGATGTAAGGAAAGAAATTTTGGATTTTAATCCTTGAATATCGCTAAAAAAATTCTATTTTGATTCGTTTGAACAAATGGATTCACTTAAACATCGATAATAGTTGCCTTAAAGAAAGTGAATATGACATTTGTAGTGCGATTTTGAGACTTGGACTTTTGTTTGATAAAGTCAAAACCACTAAATAATGTTGAAAATATATATGTAACACATCATAAACTATTAAGAGAAATGGTTTCCGTATTTAGATAAGCGATTCTTTGTCATCTCTTGATTAGTGCATATATATCCTAAAGATAAGATCTTAAGGCGGCTAAGGGTGATTCTTATTTCCCGTCGAGAACACTATCTCAAAGGAAAAATGAGTAAGTAACCTTCCAATCAGGACAAGTTAATAGAAGTGAAGAAGTATCATAGCTTGTTCATATTGACCTTGAGTCTTATGAAGGATACAAGCTAGTGGGAGCTTTTGAGTAGAGAACAATTTATCACGATGTTTGCTCGGAACACCGATTAGTTTATCTGAATATCTTGAGGAATCATTGATATTACCGGAGAAGAGAATATTCCATGCTCGGATATAGGCTATAGCATAATACTTGCTTGCTAATGCTCGGCCTACCTCCCGGTGAAAGCGATTTCAGCGAAAGGATAAACCATGGATTGCCTTGTATAGTCATTATGCTACATTACATTGCTTAACTCAATTAAGATATTGGTTGCAAAATAACGGTTTACATTATTATGTAATACCGAGAAGTCTACTGGAAGATGCCTATGAATTTGTGGATAAGGGTGAAGTATATTTACTCCACTTGCATGAATAGAGGCATTTGGCACCAGATGCTTGAAGGTAGGGCGGTGATTTTCATACGTTCGGATGGTATTTGTTAAGTGAAATATCTTAATACAATGAGTGAAGGTTGGTTATAAGATTCATAAGATCGGAATGTGGCGGTTGTACTTTCCACGGCCTTTACGAAAGATTGCTTAAATAACAACCTTGGACCTTGAAGTAAAGTTACTCAATGAGTTACGATCGATTTAATCGGACCACGTCCAACATTGGTTGTTAGGAAGACAACGATACATACTAATGAACCAAATCGAATATCAACCCCACAAATTGCGGTGGGAGTATGGTTTAACCATTGCCTTATGTGAGTAGCAGAACTTCTGATTTGCTAGGGTGATTGATAACATGGTTTTGGAAGAATTTGTATAGGATTGTGATAAGCGGAGGTTGATTTATAGCCATAAGCTGTATGTATAGTGGAGTTTTGGTACTCCATATGCATTCACACTCTTGCGAGAACTATACAGTGTCTTAGGCCCGAGTGGGAGTAATTGGATCTACATGAAAAGATTCGAATAATTGAGAAATTTTAACTTTCAAGGCAAAGACAAGTGGTCTAGGGATAATTCCACGAAAGTAGATAGTTTAATAGGGTGATGCCTGAAACTTTCTCACCACTCGGCCATGCTTGACTCCATGAAAGCGAAAAGATTACCAGGGTGATGCCACGAAACTTTCTTGCCATACAGCGAACTTGAATTCATTCGGAGTAGAAGGATTTTAGCTTAAATCAATGGCAAATTGTTGCCTATGCTCGTATCCATTGGTGGATTAAAGCAAACCTCTAGGTCATTAAAAGTCACATGTTTGAAATATGTGGGCTTGACCAAAAATATTGATGAGTCTTTTGCGGACTAGAGAATCAATATAGGTAAGGTAGTAGAAGTTAGTGCAATGAAGGTAACCTTTGCAATAGTTGTGAACAACATCGTGTGTTATATGAAGTCAAGCGATGAGCCAAAGCTTCTCTGAATAAAGTAACCTATATTCTTAGAGTTCGATTGATTGAATCCATGTGAGCAGGTTGTGGCATTATCCTATCCATCTTATTGGTTAAGATGGTAATGCATTTAAGTATGCAATATTCAGCGAGGTTTCTACCCAACCCTTCACGGAATAATTCTCTCGATCGTTGGATAAAGAAAATGGGATAAATTCTCACGGTGGATAGAAATTCAGATTATTAAAGTCTCTTGGATTCAAGGATTGAATAGCGGTATAGTGCATCCTTAAGTATCTCTACAGAAGAGCGAGGAATTATGTGTATGTATATTCGGTGCAAACACGGATATTATTGACTTCTAGCGATTACGATTTTCAATCAGTTAAGGATGATCATAAAGTCGATCCAGGGCTCGAGTGTTTACTCATTGTGATAATGTCAAAGTGCGGACCAATCGGCATCGCCAATTTGATAAGTCAAATACAAAGCGACTTTTAAAGCAAGCCCGAAGAAGCGATATAGCTTAAAAGTTCCATCTTGATCTAGAAGTAATTCGGTCTCGATGAGCGATACCATTTTACTATGAAAGCAGTTTAGAGGTAAGCAAAGGATTTTCCACAGTCATAAGAGGTCAAAAGAATATTGAGAGGAAGTGCCACTGATCAGACGAGACCATACAAAGAAAGCGACGTTTGGTCCTAAAGATCGCCTCGGTGACAACCCTAGTGATCGATTTACCAAGTCGTGTGGCATATAATGTCATTGATAAACACTTGGCGGGAATATGCTTGAGAGATATGTCTCTTCCGGCTTTAGAGCAAGTGGGAGAATGTTGTGAATAGGATAAAGGTGTGCTCTAAAAACAATTATTGCTTGTCCTTACGGGCAAGTGGGAGATTTTGGAAGTAGTGCCGAAAGACAATATTGGCAATTGTTTTTATAATTAATAAATGACAGATTTATTCTCATCTTATTACTTGCTTCGTGCTTGTAAATGTCTGACTACTGTGAAAACATAAGTTGTATCATATGTAGCCTTATAACATAGTGTGCGACACTACGCGAGGATTATGTTTATGGTGATACATTTGAATTGTTAGTGCGTAGTGAACTTAATCAAAGTATGGGGTCTCTTGATTAAACCACCATTCTACGCCCGAACACTCTATGGTGTGACCGTCTTATCGGACCATCAATATTGGTTATCTAAGTGGGGCATTTATACATGATGTAGTTATATAGGGTGGGATCGATTTAATCGAATTTCTCATATAATTCCGTGATTGAGAATCTTATTGAATCACAAGATGATCATATATGGATTAACCTTAATCTGAAGTGATTGCGGACTCATGCTTGTTTCAAGATAGGGTTTGATGTGTTCGTTAGGATTGCTAGGAGGCGCGGTCGAATCACTTTCACATTGGCACTAATGCGGAATAAGTGGCGAGTGTGCGTCTCACGAATATTGAATCCATTCCTTCTGCGGAAAGTAGAAAAGCGGTACCCTTATTTGCTAATCTAAAAGCGATCGATCTGCGGAGTTCATATTGGTTATGAACTAATTGATCACTAGTGGGTTAATGGTAAATAAGGATAAGATGTAATGAAGAAGGTTTACGAAACATTCCGCTTCATTATGGATAGTCTATGAAGGGTTAGTCAATATGTAATGATTATATCAATGGACACTTATTGACTCGACACTTTGAGAATAAGTTATATCTATAATCTATAGAGTTCGATTCCGGATTTATGATGGCGTAATTCAGATTAATAAGTTGAATAAAATGTTACGTTCGATGAATATTTTATTCAATTTATTAAAGCTACTAGTTATAGGTCAATGGTTAAGGGTTGGCTCTGGCTGCGTGAGTGAATTCTTGTATTTTGGAACTGAGAACAAATTAAATAGTTTGTCTATTTAATGAATATCACGGATATTATTTATTAGGTAAATAATATTTAATATAGAAAATACATTTTTATTATTCCAAATGGCATAAAAATGGCGCCATATTTTTGATTTTGGGAAAAGAAAATTTCTCTAATTAATTATAGTGTGAATAATATAATTATTTATGTGTTAAATAGTTATAAATAAGAAATTAGTTTTCTTATTAGATAAATAGGAAATTTGTTTTCCTATTGGATAAATATTATATTTTCCTTAAGCGAAAAGATAAATTTGTGTGTATAAAATAAACTCTCAAACTATTGGTTATTATCCTATATATAAATCAGTTTCTCCCAACACCAAATAGATTTTTGAACATCAGCGCCATTTCGGACAAAAAAGGGGCCTTGATTTTTGAAAACTAAGAAATTTTATTTTCTTGGAGCATATTTGTGGAGATTCGAATGCGGGATCGGCGTCCACGATCGTCGCTTGGAGATACAACTTTCGGAAGATCACGGCATCTCGATTGGTTGGGTAATCTAAGTAACCTTCTCTTTAAAGTACTAATTCATCCTTTATTTGTTAATTAGATCACATAATTCATGCTTCATTATAGATCTTGATCTAATCAAGATCTAGATGAATCATTGTGGAGTTTTGAATCGACTCAATTCATTCGAATCGGGTTATTGGGTGGATTGATTCAAAACTTGATTATTGTTTACAACGATCAGGTGAAAGATTGATCATCGTCTATCTTGTTTTGTATATGGATGATATCTTTGATAGATGCAAGAAAAGTCGATATTCAAAATCTCAAAGACCTTCTTAGTCTTTGAATTTGAAATGAAAGATTTGGAGTGCAACCAAGAAAATTTTGGGTATAGAGATCTAAAGAGATAGAAGTCGGAAGAAATTGTTTTTAACTTTCGATCAGCGATGCTATTTCTTGAATATTTGGCGAGTTTGGAATGTCGATTGCAAAGCCAATAGATACTCCACTTAACATCAAATGTTTATTTGTCGATTTATGCTTCACGATCAGTGAGGAGAAGGAATATATGTAAAAGTTCCACATGCTAGTGCGATTGGCGATCGATGTATGCCATGGTGTGCTTAGGACTAATCTGAACTCAGTTATCGGTGTTGTCGGCGAGTTTATGGCTCAACACAGAAAGGAAGGAACTTTGGAAAAATTTGTAAAAGAATGTTCGAGATACCTTAGAGTGCAGTTGATGTTGGTCTCATTTATGGAGGTGATACTCGAGTTTTGTCACGGGATCTTGTGATCTTTGATTATGTAGGTGATGTAGGCGGTAGTAAATCTATGGTGGTTATGTTTTCACATTGGGAATTGATTTATCGGCGGAAAGCAACTTTTAGAACAGCGGTGGCTTTATCAAATCTTGAAAATTGAGTATATGGCCACTATGAAGCGATCAATGAAATGTCTGGTTGAAGGGACTAGTCGGTGATTTGGGAACTACATCGGGATCAAGGCGAGATTTATTGTCACGAGTTTGAGTGCAATTAGTCTAGCTAAGGATCCGGTTCATCATGAGAGATTCAAGCATATTGATGTGAGATATCATTTTAGAGAAATGTGAGAGAGGTTGTAGTGAAGAAGATCGGCACCAAGGAAAATCCTGTGATATCTTGACTAAACTAGTTCGACAAATCAAGTTTCCGTTATTTACGGACTTGCTTAACATTCAAAGCCTATAATCGATTTTTGGAAACTTCGGTTGAGGCGAGTCGGTGAGTGGATTACGTGGAGAAATATGGTACATGTACATCGAGAATTGTGAATGCATACAGTACAAGTATATCTGAATTATGAAATCGGTGACGTTGAATGAGAGTTCAAGTCAAGGTGAAGATTTGTCGGTTTAGTGACTTGATCTATAGAAGCCGATGAATAAGCGGTAGAACTAATCGATGGCGGTGAGAATGATGGTCGATTTAGTAAGTATATTCGATTATGTGAAAGTTAGTTTTGGTGAAGTGCAAAGCGTGTTTCTTGATGTCGGCGATCTGTTGGAGTCTGCTAAGTTTTCTTGAAGTATAATTGAGTTCTATATCGGCGATTGATTACAAGTTTGAAAAGTCGACTTGAAGTGAGTTTCATTTAGTGAATAGCTATGCTGAGCTAGGTCCATCACAGGTAATTTATGAAAATTCCGACAAATATCTTATGGCGGTTAGGGTTAGGGAATTGTGCCTATAAATACCAAATGTTGGAATCAATGCAATGTGTGTCTTTCACAAGTGTGTGAAAATCCTTGTAACTTTGTGCATAGTAAAATATCTCATTTTACATGCAGTGGGTAGTCGGCTGCTTGCCGGACACCACGTTAAATCACCGTGTTCTTTTTGTCTCTGTGTTTTATCATTTTAGCCTTTCTTTATTGTTAGATTGTATCCGTTTTATCTATCTTAAATCGTAAGTTTCTCGTCTATGTTTCAACAATATAATTTTCAAATTGGCTATGGAGGTATTATTATTACTACAGTGGCTAGCAGATCAATAGCAGGACACTATCATTAGTGAAAATGGACCATGCAAAGCACTACATATAGAAGATATTCCTAATTCTTTCTCTAACTCAAGGTTTTGTTATTTTTAATTAAATAAGTGTGCAGATTCACCAAGCTTCGATGGACACTTTACATATCCTTTGGGACAAAAGTAAGATATTCTAAACTCATGTGGTTAAAGAACTAATACTTTTGACGTGCCCTTAAAGACGATTAAATACTGTCTTTTGAATCATGCAATATGTACTATTCATGAACAATAACATATTTGCACATTGCGCTACAAAGGTAGCTTGGAATTGAAATATAGTAAAATCTTGTTCAAAATGACCGTACAGTGCAAAACCATATTGCAGGGAGAAGGATTACTGTGACATCATCAGAATTCAAAAGTTGATTACCGTCTGACTAAAAGGTCTAATCGATTATCCTCTGTCGAAAATGTTGAATATATATCACACCCGACCTCTCAAAATCAATTATATGGTTTAAATTGATTTTAAAAAAGTCCATTCTAGTAACGTTATATTAGTTGGATGTAGTGTGACAAAAAATACAATAGGCTAGATAAACTCAGCACGTAGGATCCGTAAGCAAGACTACCCAAAATTCATCTTCAAATTCAAACACATAACTATGAATGAAAATTAGTAACAATAATTATAAGGCAATGTCACTTAAAACCCAAATTATCTCTAATAAATCATAATTGAAATGACATTGAGAATGCAACCAGATGGTGGCAAAAACTCAATCTAACAGATTACTCAATAAAATAGTCACTAGGAACATCATTATATTCATTCATCAAGTAAAACATATTGGAATTTATGGCTAAATCTATTAGGTTTATTGTTTGGAACTAATTTCTATCATCAAGAATTTTTCCACCCAATTAGCCTTAACTACACACTTATCAAGCATAAATTAGCACCATCGAGTGCAACCACAATAGTTGCGATTGATTCATTACACCATGAGGTTTTAGGCGTCTTGATTTTGTATCATACACATGATGTGAGTCAACTTTCTTTGTACATTGGTGTGCGGTTTAACCCCGTTATCACCTTATTGGCATGTTTTGGGTAGATATAGACCATCTAGAGAGTAATATCGAAAATTATATGCCACGAGGGCTATCATATCGATGGTAAACTCCGCGCTTTTTAGCGATATTTCACTCTTTTTCGAGCACTTTTGTCTTGCGGAATTACAGCGTGGTGTTTGTTTGTCTATGTTATTGCCAGGACTTAGGTGACTCGAAGACCGGAGGCGATGTTTTGGACTATGAGGCGTGTTAAGTGGCGAATGTAGCATAAAGGTGAAGAAAAGCCAATTTTGGAGTGAAGACAAGCCAGGCGGGCGTCTGCGCACATTCAAAGCGGGCGTCGGCCGTGGCTTACATCAGGCGGGCGTCCCGAACATTCCAGGCAGGCGTCCGGCGGCATTGACACTTCATTCAAAAAAGTTTGATTTTCAGGTGGGCGGGCATCCGAAAGACCCTGAGGCGAAGGCGTTTGAGTAGGCTCGGCCCGATTCAAAAGCTCATTTACCACAGGCGGCGTCGAGTTCCAGGCGGGTGTCCAGGAGTTGAAAAGCCTCAAGTCATTATTCACCAGGCGGGCGTTGAGGGGAATCACGAGCGCCCGTCCAATGAAAAACGAAACCTAATACCTTCATATTTTCCGAGGCGGACGGGCGTCGACGCGGCTGGGCGGGCGTCCAGGGACCGGCGATGTGATTTTCGACCTACTCTATAAATCGCGATTCTCATTCGGCCCCCTACTCATCTTTTGCCGACTTTAGACCGTTCTTGGCGCGTTTGTATGCGATTTTAGTGTTGTTTGATCACCCTTTGATCCCTTGATCCTATAAATTACATCCTTTGATTCTAAACACTTTTCATAGCTTAGATTCGTTTCAAGTTCAAAGATTGTCCTTTTGGTGAGTATTTCTTAAATCTTGTTTGATTAGATTTTCCTCGGTTATATAGTAATGAATACTTTCTCTTTTATTATTTATAGCATGATTTCAATTCTTATTTTGTTTATTAGCATAATTTTGAGTAGCTAAATTCATGTGTAGTCGAATTATGTAAGCGACGAAAACCCCAAGGGGATGTGATTGGGAGTAGTGTAGTCGTAAATTCTTGTTTTAAGCGATTAATCCATGTCACGAAACTTATTTTAACGTCTTTGAATTAGATTGATCACTAGTTCACGGCACACATCAAACTCATAGATGCATTTTGCGGTGAGATGTGGGATAAGGGTTTTAGGATAGATTACATAGATTACGGCCTAGTTGTTAGGTCGAACCCAATCTGAGTTTTGTCATCGTTGTTCGGCGATTCTAGAGCTTAATCATGTTAGGTTAATCGGTTTTCTAAAGGAGAATTAATTAACTTCACGAGAAAGTGTCACGAGACCATCGGTGATTTGATTTATCGAGGAGATGACATTATTCTTGAACTAGAGGATAAATCCATCACGAAATAGAGGATCTTTGCCGGATTTCACCTTTTTCAATGGACATAGCGTGTCAGCGATCCTAAAGCACTCAATCACCTCTGGTAATCATATAATTTTGCTTTGGTTCTGTGGTTGAATACTCTGTTGGTAAGTCTCATTTGATAATGTGTTATAAAACTAATAAAATAAGGAGCAGGAACAAAATACTAAAGAGAGAAATGTTTGTGCATTATTTCATTTATAAACAGTATAATGGGAATTTATAAATAGAGATTCTGATGTGAGCACAATTCAATAAAAAAAAAATACTAAAGAAAATTTATAAATCAATTTGAATAATGAGATAAACATATTTTCAATATTTATATAGATTTTCATTATTGAGTGTAATGATATTATATATTAAAGCCTAAATCAATTCTTTAACCAAGTCCACAATTTAGCGTTTGCAGCTTGGCATTCAATTGTTGTCGACCATTTCAAGGTTCTGATTCCTGATTGATGCCCTTTGATGATTTTGTACCGGTTCCTCAGGCTTTATCTCCATTTGTTGTTCTTTTGAATGCTTGTCTTGGATCTTTTCTTGCTTGACTCTGGTTTTGTATTTTGGATTGTTAAAAAAAAAAAAGGAAAAAAAAAAAAAAACTTGTCATTCAATTGTTCCATAAAAGCAGACAATGATATTCTTCATATAAACACAAAGAGGCCAGCGTGTGTACCGTGTTAGGAAATGAAACTTTAATGAAATTCTTGGTTTCTCAAAACAAAAGGAAATGAAACTTTAATTACAATCATATTCATAAATTTTAAAAATTAAATCGATTATGTATCGAATTATAATTTAATTGAATCATATTCTTTAGTGAAACACACACACTCTCTCTATATATTTGTATGTATCATAAGTATGCTTAATTATATTAAAAGTACGTTGAACGCTTTCGTAAAGAACATGTTAACGTATAAAATAAAAGTAAATTCATCTTATACGTAGTTCTACTCTACGTACGTATTATCAAATCAAAGGCAAAAAATTCGGAAGCAAAACTCGGGTATATAAAATTTTTCCCAAAAAAATTAAAAGTAGAAAAGAAATCTAAAGGATAGAAATGTAAATTATTACATTGGAAACGTACGAAAATCCCAAAAGACAGTACGAAGAATCCAAAAGAAACCAACAGTCTACCTCAGAATCAAAACAAGGGCCACCAAAGAAAAACAGAAAAGAAACATTCTTGATACTTCAACGAACGCCTTCACACGTCGTCGTCAAAACTCTCCTCGAACACCTGTTCGTCTTCTCACCCCCAAACACATAAAAGAAAATGCATTCGAGGTAAGTACAACGTACTTAGAAGGAAAGAGAAGCTATGAAACCAAAGAAATTATAAGGAAAGGTATTTAAGCCGTTTATCGATTATAAGAGACCGACTCAAGCTAAGGTTCACTTCATGCTCATCAACATGTTGTGACTAAGCGTTTCTAGCTTAACCTATCTATGTTACAACCGCACTCAAGGGCACTACGCGCATCCACCTCAGCAGAGTCCCTCTGTACTTAGGGTCTTTGACCTACAGAGTTCTTCTACTTTGTGAACACTCTTTTGCAACATATTAGTGGATCACACCAATATCCACGAAGTCTAGAAAAGGTAGACTCGATAGCACGCACACCTCAAAGAGAGTCCCTCCGTGCTTAGGGTCTTTTTGACCTCTGAAGTTCTTCTACCTTCGGAGGTAGCACATGCATCGCGATTTAGCCAGGTGCCTGGCCAAGAGAGACATGTTGTTTAATCTTTTACTAGTCACATCGTTGTTTATTAAGTTATTAACTAGCCAGCCTAAGTATTTTCAAATAATCTCCCTCACACATACTACTCTCTTCCTAGACCACTAGACACGGACAAGTCCTAGCACATACACAGACATTGATGAATGCTAATTCATCAAAGCACAAGCCTATCATGTTCTTCCGACGGATCCGAACTTCAACTCCTTTAAGAGTACATTCGGTGTTTTAAGCGAGCGAATCGAAGCTCAATTCAGGCTTGTCTATATTTATACCATTTTAACATATCATGTATAAGGGTTCATAAAGATAAATCATGTATATAAGGCTGAACAACAACCCACAAAGAAAGAAGGGCAAAACAAGCTAGACGCCCGTTTAAGACCCTGGACGCCCGTCTGAACCTACTGGGCGCCCGTCAAAGATGGGCGCCCGTCCATTAAACTCGAGCGCCCGTCCACGAAGACCATTTCAATCTCGAATGTAAATTACCGCCTTCAGACGCCCGTCCGGATAAGCCAGGCGCCCGTCGAGAAAAGACCAAGGCCGGGCGCCCGTCCGAATACCGGACGCCCGTCCACCTGGGTTCGGCCGGAACCCTAACTTCATCACCATGCGATTTCGGATCGTATTTCAACCAAAAACCAAAGAAAGCACCGCGAAACACAAAGAAACTTATATCTAAACATGCCATGACACTTATAGACAAAACTCAAATCATCAACACATCATTCCATCAACTACAACCTACAATTGCATCTAACCTTATAAAAGCAAGGAGATCATAGGATTTATTTTCCTTACCTTTAAACAGCCCGAAAACCCGAACCAAAACCAAAGCAAAAGATCGCAACTTTGGCAACCAAACTGGTATCCAAACGTAGTCCTCTTCTCAACGATTCCAAAACTTGATTCCGATCAAAGCGGTTAACTCCTTCTCTCGAAGATGAGGAAAACTCTTGTCTCTCCCTCTTTTCTCTCTCTCACAGCACAGAGAGATGGGTTTAGGGTGTTTCAAATCCTGATTTTGTGATTAACAACGAGGTTAGGTCATTGTTATTTTCCGTTTAAATACCTACTCCCAAAACTTAGGCTTTTCCTTATATGCCCTTTTTTTAAAAAAAAGATCTTTCCTTTATTTATATATATACATAACCCAAAGATACACATATATAAAACGCCAAATTATTTAACTCGAATAAAAGAAAACGAACCTAATATTTCGTTTTACGCAAAAGACACGTCTGCCACTTTCCCGAAAAAATCGAATATTACATTCCTCCCCTTAAAAAGGAGTTTCGTCCTCGAAACTAGAACATACACAGTAATTCCCAAACTCTTGGAACTCACTAAGCATGTCGCTTTCCACTTCCCAAGTTGCCTCCTCGGGTGAATGATTGCTCCACTGAACTAACACCAAAGGAATCATCCTTCTTTTAGTCATCTTTTCTTTCCGGTCTAGAATCTTGATAGGTCTCTCGTCATAGGCAAGATTATCTTGTAAGATTTCGGGTCAACCGTAGTTTCCACATCATTCTTCGTCGGACACTTTTTCAACATCGAAGCGTGAAACACATTATGGACTCTCGACATTGATTCTCGCAATCAAGCTTATAAGCTAACGTCCCAACTCTCTCCAAAATCTCAAAAGGTCCAACATACCTTGGACTTAGCTTTCCTTTTTGTCCAAAGCGTTTCACTCCTTTCATCGGTGAAGCCCGTGGTAAACTCTATCGCCGACTTCAAACTCAAGAGGTCTTCTTCTAACATCATTAACTTTTTTCTGCATGCTTGAGTGCGCTTGATTCTTCTTGACTAATCCCACCCTTTCCTTTGCTTGTTCAACCATCTCTGGCCCTGTAATCTGTCTCTCCCCGACTTCATCCCAAAATAGTGGCGTGCGGCATCTTCTCCCATACAACGCTTCAAGCGGCGGCATGCCTATACTTGCATGGAAATCTGTTGTTGTAGGCAAACTCCGCTACCGATAGGTAATCGTCCCATGATCCGCCTACCTCCAAAACACAAGCTCTCAACATGTCCTCGAGTGTGCGGATGGTCCTCTCCGGATTGTCCATCTCATGCGAGGGTGAAAAGCCGTGCTCAAATCCAACTTGGTCCCGAAGGCTTCTTGCAAGCTCTTCCAAAACCGACTTACAAACCTCGAATCACGGTGCGAAACTATCGAGATTGGAACTCCATGTAACTTCACTATATTGTCGGATATAGTGTCGTCATCTTCTTTAATGGCATGTCGACCTTTGTACGGTAAGAAATGGGCGATTTGGTCAATCTGTCTCACGATTACCCAAATTGCGTCGTGTCCGCCTCTTGTTGTTAGGTAATCCGGTGATGAAGTCCATTGTGATCTTATCCCATTTCCATTCCGGGATATCCAATGGCTTAAGCATTCCACGGGTCTTCTATGCTCCGCCTTAACCTTTTGACATACATCACACTCGGCCACAAACTTGGCTATTTCCACTTTCATCGAGGCCACCAAAATCTTTCCTTTAAGTCTCTATACATTTTAGTAGCACCGGATGAACCGCAAAAGCTATCCTATGTGCTTCTTCCATAATTCTTTGTCTCAAAGTCGCCAACGTTAGGTACACATAGGCGATCCCGATACCACGATTTCCACTTTTATCCAACACGTAACCAACCGTAGGCTTCTCTCTAACAACACGCTTCAAATCCAACAAAACCGGGTCTTCGTCTTGCTTTCCCGAATATCATCCATCAACTCTGACCTTGCTAACAACGGTGCCACAAACTGTCTGTCTTCAATCTGATCAAAGCTTCTGATTTCCAACCCATCTAACCTTTCTGCCATTACCTCAACACTGGAAGCCGCAAACACTGGTTTCCTACTCAAAGCATCTGCTACTACATTTGCTTTTCCCGGATGGTACTGAATATCCAAATCATAGTCCTTAACGAACTCTAACCATCTCCTCTGTCTCATATTCAGGTTCTCTTGTGTGAAGAAATACTTTAAACTCTTATGGTCGGTGAAGATCCTTGCTTTAACCCCATATAAGTAATGCCTCCAAGTCTTTAAGGCAAATACTACCACGCCAACTCTAGATCATGTGTTGGGTAGTTCTTCTCATGCACCTTCAAGCGCCTTGATGCATAGGCTATCACTTTTCCTCCTTGCATCAACACACAACCCAAACCCTGTCCCGAAGCATCCGTGTAGACATCATAGTTATCAAAAATCTCGGGCTATCGCTAACATGCTTGGTGCCGTAGTCAACTTACTCTTCAAGGTATGAAAGGCCTTATCACACTCGTTAGTCCATTCAAATTTCACATTCTTCGTATCGACTGGTGAGTGGAGTAGCTATCTTCGAAAAATCTTGTACGAACTTCCGGTAGTAACCAACCAATCCAAGAAAACTTCTTACTTAAAATCGTGGTAGGTTTAGGCCAATTCTCAATCGCCTCGATCTTTCTTTGGATCAACTTGAATGCCATCTCCGAAATGACATGACCCAAGAAACTCACTCGATCCAACCAAAAGTCACACTTAGAAAACTTTGCATACAACCGATTCTTCTTCGGTGTGTCCAACACTATCCTTAAGTGTTCCTCGTGTTCTTTCTCATCCTTAGAGTAAACTAGGATATCGTCTATGAACACTATCACGCACTTATCCAAGTGCGGCATGAAAACTCGCGCATCAAATCCATAAATGCGGATGGAGCATTAGTGAGTCCAAAAGGCATGACAAGGAACTCATAATGTCCATATCTCGTCTTCAAAGCCGTCTTGGTATATCTGCTATCTTAACCTTCAAATGATGATATCCGGATCTCGAGTCGATCTTGGAAAACACTCTCTTACCTTGCGGTGATTAAGCAGATCATCTATCCTCGGTAGAGGTACTTATTCTTGATGGTAAGGTTGTTCAAAGCTCAGTAGTCGATACACATCCTCATGCTGCCATCTTTCTTCTTCACAAACAAAGCAGGGGCTCCCAGCGGCGAAGTCTTGGGCTGAATTATGTTCCTTTCAAGCATATCTTTAAGTTGAGCTTTCAACTCCTTTAATTCGGCGGTGCCATTCTCAGTAGGTGATTTAGCAATCGGTGCCGCTCCGGTATCAGCTGAATCTCAAACTCTATCTCTCTCATCCGGCATGTTTCCGGTAGCTCTTCCGGAAATACCTCGGGGTATTCCCTCACTATGGGAGTCTCCTCGAACTTAGGC
Source organism: Gentiana macrophylla (assembly GCA_026214975.1). Classification (NCBI taxonomy): domain Eukaryota; kingdom Viridiplantae; phylum Streptophyta; class Magnoliopsida; order Gentianales; family Gentianaceae; genus Gentiana; species Gentiana macrophylla. The sequence goes on from CM047817.1 coordinate 89,582,023, forward strand.
TTCACTTGTTCCACGTCCACTTGCATACAACAAGTAGCCCTCACAACCATTCTCGGCAAGCCACTTACGCCTTAACGATATGATCGGATGTTTCTTCTTACTCGGCTTGTATACATTACCTTGATATGTCTTGTCTGATTTCCCGTACTACTTTAAAAGTCACTTTCTTCTCTTTCTGATCCAAGTGTACATAATTCTCGGATAGCCAATCTATTCCGAGGATTACATCAAAATCCGAAAAGTCCAAAATCGTAAAGTTGCTCTTACATCGGTAAGGTCCGACTCGAACTTCCACTTGTGGTATCATTCTAGTTACCCTTGTTACCTTCCCTAACGGCGTAGTTATCTCCAAAGTGTTTCTTAAAGGCTCAAGGTAAATCCAACTTCTTAGCTACCTTGGTTGACACAAAAGTATTTGGCGCTCCGTGTCAAACAAAGCCTTGACCACTAAGTTTTCTAACATTATCGTACCTAGGATGCATATTCATTTATTTAAATATAGTTACAACATGAATAATCACGCTATAAAATATCTTAACAAAAGAATGAAACAAAACATGGTACCTCGAATAACGTCATCCTCTGGTTCCACAAAATTAGCATCCATTTGCAAAAACTCGAACCGGTCGGCTCGGGCCGCCTCTCCCGCTACCTTGGCTCGAACCACTCTTGTTTCCTCTGTTTGGACACGCTCTAGAAAAGTGTCCTTGCTCACCTACAAACGTAACAACCGTTACTACTCTGCTGCACTCTCTGTATGATTTACATTGCACTTGGGGCAAAGTGGTGCCTTTGCTTCGGGCTTTAGCCTGCTTTGTAGGTGCCGTAGTCTTCTTGGCTGCCTGCTGTGGCGCTCCCCTATAACTGCCTTGACTTGTCCCGAAATTTCTCTTATTATTGACAACCACTGTAGCTCTCTTCCTGAAAGTCTCGACTTCCAAGGCTTTATTCATCAACTCTGCCATATTCCTTGCCGTGAATCCTAGCATGCCCGACTGAATCTCGTAGGCCAACCCATCCTTATAGAGGCCATCTTTCTCTCTTCTACCTTCATCAATTCCGGATAGAACCTTCCTAGCTCATTGAACTTATTAGTATCTTTGGGACACTTTGTCGGATGATTACCTTGCTTGTGCTTGAGGAATTGACTTGCTTTATCTGCTGAATCAACCGGGAAGTACTCATTATAAAACATCGTCTTGAACCCTTCCCAATCCGTTACCTTACCGTTCTTTGCTTTGAACGGCATCAATCCATGCTTCTGCGATCCCAAAGATAAAAGCGATCGCTAGTTTGTGCCATCTTCGTCTCGGGAACATGTATGTTCCTACAAGCTTTCTCGAATCCCTTATCCACTCACTCTCGCTTTAGAATGCTCCACATTACCAAAGAAGTTCTCAACTCGGTTTCTCCTCAATCTCGTATACCAATCCACCGGTGTGTTTGCTCAAAAGCCGGTCTAAGCGGTGGGTGAACCTGGAGGGTAACCATAAGATACATCGCGGTGATCTGCGATGTTGAGGATAAGGTGGGATTACTTGAGGCTCATTCGATCACGGATAGTACCCACGATAAAACCGATCTTTGTTGAGGTGCTTTGAAAACCAAAGGGTGGATGACCAACGCTGGTGGTGGTCAAAGCGTGGTGAAGGTGGTGCTGTAGGTTGAGGAACATGACTACACGAGGAGGAGGGTAAAAGACCTCTGCTGCTGCTGAGGATACACTGGAGGATAAGCACTAGATGGTGGTGGATACACATTGGTCACTGGTGGTGGCGCACTAATCGGTGGAATGTCGCCTATTACAGTGACACGAATAGGTGCTTGTCCAGGCTCTCCATAAATGTAGTTATATCTTGGCGGTGGTCGGGTGGCGGTCTCGATGCGGCCTCGGTGACACATCCTGTTGAGACCGTGGTGTAGGCGTGGTGTATGGGGTGGTGGCGAAAGACTCAAACGAGGCGAAGGATTACGCCTCACAAATCCGCCCCTACTACGGGCACCGGGCTCTCGCCCTTGTCTAACCCCCGAGCTCTCCCACTCCACGACGCCTCTTCTTGTCGTTACCATGCTTTGAAAGATCAAGAAAACCAGACGTTACTAAAGATCTAAAGAAACTTATCTTAAAGAAAGGAATTCTAAAGAATGCTTTTTCTCTGATACCAACTGTAACGCCCCGTTCCCGGACACCGAGTCCTTATCCGGAAAAAGAATGTTCGGCACGTATAAAATAAAAGTAAATTCATCTTATACGTAAGCCTCTACTACGTCGTATCAAATCAAAGGCAAAACGGAAGCAAAACTCGGGTATATAAAATTTTTCCCAAAAAAAAATTAAAGAGTAGAAAAGAAATCTAAAGGATAGAAATGTAAATTATTACATTGGAAACGTACGAAAATCCCAAAAGACAGTACGAAGAATCCAAAAGAAACCAACAGTCTACCTCAGAATCAAAACAAGGGCCACCAAAGAAAAGCAGAAAGAAACATTCTTGATACTTCAACGAACGCCTTCACACGTCGTCGTCAAAAACTCTCCTCGAACACTGTTAGTCTTCTCACCCCAAACACATAAAAGAAAATGCATTCGAGGTAAGTACAACGTACTTAGAAGGAAAGAGAAGCTATGAAACCAAAGAAATTATAAGGAAAGGTATTTAAGCCGTTTATCCGATTATAAGAGACCGACTCAAGCTAAGGTTCACTTCATGCTCATCAACATGTTGTGACTAATCTGTTTAGCTTAACCTATCTATGTTACAACCGCACTCAAGGGCACTTCGCCAAGCATCCACCTCAAAGCCAGAGTCCTCTCAGTGCTTAGGGTCTTTGACCTCTGAGTTCTTCTACTTTGTGAACACTCTTTTGCAACATATTAGTGGATCACACCAATATCCACGAAGTCTAGAAAAGGTAGACTCCGATAGCACGCACACCTCAAAGAGTCCCTCCGTGCTTAGGGTCTTTTTGACTCCACGGTTCTTCTTCTACCTTCGGAGGTAGCACATGCATCGCGATTTAGCCTGGTGCCTAGCCAAGAGAGACATGTTGTTTAATCTTTTACTAGTCACATCGTTGTTTATTAAGTTATTAACTAGCCACCTAAGTATTTTCAAATAATCTCCCTCACACATACTACTCTCTTCCTAGACCACTAGACACGGACAAGTCCTAGCACATACACGAGACATTGATGAATGCTAATTCATCAAAGCACAAGCCTATCATGTTCTTCCCGACGGATCCGAACTTCAACTCCTTTAAGAGTACATTCGGTGTTTTAAGCGAAGCGAATCGAAGCTCAATTCAGGCTTGTCTATATTTATACCATTTTAACATATCATGTATAAGGGTTCATAAAGATAAATCATGTATATAAGGCTGAACAACAACCCACAAAGAAAGAAGGGCAAAACAAGCTGACGCGCCCGTTTAAGACCACTGGGCGCCCGTCTCGAACCTACGGGCGCCCGTCCAAAGATGGACGCCCGTCCATTAAACTCGAGACGCCCGTCCCACGAAGACCATTTCAATCTCGAATGTAAAATTACCCTTCAGACGCCCGTCCGGATAAGCCAGACGCCCGTCTGAGAAAAGACCAAGGCTGGACGCCCGTCCAGAATACCGGACGCCCGTCCACCTGGGTTCGACTGGAACCCTAACTTCATCACCATGCGATTTCCAGATCGTATTTCAACCAAAAACCAGCAAAAGCACAGAAACACAACAAACTTATATCTAAACATGCCATGACACTTATAGACAAAACTCAAATCATCAACACATCATTCCAACATCAACTACAACCTACAATTGCATCTAACCTTATAAAAGCAAGGAGATCATAGGATTTATTTTCCTTACCTTAAAACAGCCCGACTAAAATCGAACCAAAACCAAAGAAAAGATCGCAACTTTGGCAACCAAACTGGTATCCAAGCGTAGTCCTCTTCTCAACGATTCCAAAACTTGATTCCGATCACGAAACGGTTAACTCCTTCTCTCGAAGATGAGGAAAACTCTTGTCTCTCCCTCTTTTCTCTCTCACGGCCCAGAGAGATGGGTTTAGGGTGTTTCAAATCCTGATTTTGTGATTAACAACAGGGTTAGGTCATTGTTATTTTCCGTTTAAATACCTACTCCCAAAACTTAGGCTTTTCCTTATATGCCCCTTTTAAAAAAAAAGATCTTTCCTTTATTTATATATATACATAACCCAAAGATACACATATATAAAACGCCAAATTATTTAACTCCGAATAAAAGGAAAACGAACCTAATATTTCGTTTTCGCAAAAAGACACGTCTGCCCTTTCCCGAAAAATCGGAATATTACATTTACTTATTAAAACACACGATGAAATGAATAGTGATGCAGTAAGATTGTAAAGCAAATTACAGTAAAAGTAAAAGTGCATGCATGAGGTTAGCTAGTACTTAAATAAAAGATTATGGAATATCAATGTAGTAAAGGAATGTAACTGTCTTGATGGGAAATTAGTTACAGCATGGTAGAATGACTAATTGAATTCATACGAAAGAAGTTGTTACATCAAAAGCATTTACTTTAATTAATTAATGTAGTAAACCTTTTCCTAAAGTACAGTGTCTATGCATTAAATTAATGAAATGGAATGAGATACACATACATTATTGTGTCCTTCCAGATAGTGTTTATGTTTCCGAATATTTTCAATGGGATAATGTCCACATTGTTTGGATATTATTTATATACAATGTGTTATGGTTTGGTATTTATGTCTTTGTAGGACATTATATGTTAATTGACAAAATCTAACTTCCGACTTCAGGTGCCTTAGCATCAATCGCCACAACTGAGACCCTCTGCGGGGAGAGGGTGATAGCCCAGAAGGCGGTTGTTTAGACTTTGCGGGGTCATTGGTTTAGCAGTCATTGATTCCTTTTACAACGTGCTAGGTAGTTAATCTAGATTGTCTAGGACTAGATGTCCTTAGAAGCCTTTTTAAGCGGAATGAATTTAGGTGGTTAGATTAACTACGTAATAAACATATGTGATGAGTCTAAAAGCTAAAACGTTGTAATTCTTGATGAGGCACATTTATGATTCGCAGCATGGAATCATTTCTCATGCGTAACGGACAATATTCGGGTTTTGGGAAATGTTCCACACGGAACCATCCGTGCCATATGAGGTGTTGAATATGTCCCGGTGCATACCCATCATTCGGGCATTGTGTCCTTGAATTACAATGTAACATAGATAATTGCTCGTGATGGTGCTAATGAGACTTAGCGAGAGGGAGTGTATTTTAATGCAACATATATGGTAGGTGTGTAGATCAATATGTGTAACTGTTTCTTCTACCCCTTACTAAGTACGTATGTACTTACCCCCCTTCTTTATTGTCCCCACCCCGAGAAGGTGGTTATCATTACGATGATGAGTATAGACGCGATGATGGAGTTGATGGAGCCGATGTTTGAGCTCGAGATGATATGTTGATGTTAACACTTTCATTTATGCATTTTATTATTCGGTTTTGAGAGATGGACTATAGTATCTTTCGGTTTCATTTGGGATGTAATAAATTAAACAACATTTATTTCGTTGTTTGTCGAGCAGTTTTCTTAGACGTAAATTTTGGGACTTGGTGATCCGTTGTTGGTCGTTTGACATTCTTTTCCGAGTTATCTTTAGTTTTAATTTATTTCGCTTTTACTCTGATTAATTGTTACGAGGCTTATATATATATTACTTTTGAGATTTAAAAAGTTAATATATGCATGCCGGGCGTTCTTTCCGGATAAGGACTCAGTATCCGGGACAGGACGTCACATTTGTGATCTACACGCTCAAACTTGAGGAGGGTGTTACGGAATATAAATCTATTTTAAGAAGTAAATATTGTGTAATATTTTGTATTAATACCCGGTAGTGATTTTAGCGATTCTAGGCGTGAGTTGTACATTGATTACGTTGTAACCTCTTGTATATTTATAGTGGCTTGTACCGAATGAAATATACAGAAAACGATTTACCAAAACTTAACATTGTAAAACTAAAGAGTGAAAATGTAATGTTACGATATCGACATTTAGTACAATATGGTATAGCCTTGATTAATGAATATTCGATAACTGAATAACTCATCAAATGAATAATTTTCTCCTGGTCTCGACTTGGGCAAAGAGCTAAATGAATAACATCTCTAAATGCATTAACGAATAATAATTATTGAGTCCTTAAAGTCCCTATTAAACATAAATGAATAATCATTAAATTAATATTGTATTGCTACAACGGGGAGTAAAAATTATTTTTTAAAGGATCGTGTTTCAAAGTATTCTTACAATACAACATGTATGCTTCATGCAACTAGGCACAGAACGCAGCGAACCCTACCGAATCCTGGCGGGGGTTCGGCTCGCTCGTGTGTTCGAACCTTAGGCTCGGCTCGGCTCGAAATGGCCGAGCCTTATATTTTCATTATTCGGCTCGGGTTCGGTCTGGTATTTGGGGAAAAAAGCTCGGCTCGGTTCGGCTCGAACATGTCGAACCGTTCGAACATGTTCGGCTCGAACTGGGTTTTAAAAAAAAATCAGAACATGTTCGGCTCGGTTTTAAAAAACATGTTCGGCTCGAACTGTATATGAATTTATGATATCCGAGCCGAACATGTTCGGCTCGACCACCGAATATCTAATTTGTAAGGTTCGGCTCGAAGTTCGAACCCACGAAACGAGCCCAAATTGAGCTTTTTCGAGCCGAATACTCCGGATCGAATCGAATACTTAGGTTCATTTACAGCCCTACATGCAACCCGCCGAGTTTAGGTTAAACTATTTTATGCAGAGTTTAAACTTTACAAGCCAATCAACTATTTTTTTTTATTAATACCCTATATTTTGTGCAGGAGTTTAACCTTCACAAGCCAGTTAACTATATTTTTATTTCCACCTAAAAAACAGGAGGAAATTAATAGCAAGGTTTGTATGAAAGTTCTTTGGTATTTTTTTAAGGAAAGAAGATCATCTTCTATATTTACATTTGCTTTAACATTCTTTTCATTAAAAAAAAGATTTATTATATTGGTTCTCTTCTAGTTCACGAAACGAACAAGATGGCTCGTAATCTCGCTTTTCAGGTTGAATCGTCCAAACCCGAATCAGATACATGTACGAGTGATAGCGACGACGATAATGTTCTAATGGAGTTTGTACGCAAACTGAAGAAGAGGAAGAAGAAGAAGTGGTCTAAGCACTCAAAGGGCAATAGGCACCTAATCATCTAAATCGAAATCAACCCAAAAGATAAAGAACAAGTGTTTAAGGCTGCTTGGTCTGATTCTTCGGAATCAAACGACGAGGAAGTTGAGTTTTAAACGAGGAACAAGTCAATGTGTGTGTAACGGCTGAATCCGACTCTGATTCTCGATTTGTGAATGTCATCCTTATGCAGGGGGGCATGCTAATCTTTTATTTATCGTTTCAATTTTATCGGATGTCCCGAAGGAACAATCCGACTCGACTTAAAGTGAGGTAGAATATCCCAAAATCCCTTATGAGGAGTTGTTCGCAATTAATGTCACAATCACATAAACTCGTATAACATAATCAGATCCTAAAATTCAAAATAAGCAACTCAAGAAGGTGCATACTAGAAAAAGACTACGATTAAACATCGATAAATAAATACCTTCGGAACCAGAAAAAAAAATTCGTTTAGCGAGGTGATTCATTTATCGAACATTATTTTAAGCCTTTTGCTCAAGTCGGAACCGGAAAAATTATTCATTTAACGAGATTATTCATTTATCGAATATTTATTTATCGAGTTTTAATCTATGCATATCATGTTCTCTTATAAACACTTCAAGCGAGTTAGAGCTCAAAGTATGTGGCTTTCTAGTTGAAACAAAGTCTTTAAAAGTAGAAAGAAATGATCTCAAACAGAGGTGCCCCACTCACTCACCTAATATTAAGATAATATTCTCTCATTAGTGTTAAGGTAGTACTAAGAATATTCAAAATGAACATTGTAACTTGAATTATAGGTCAAATGATGACGATTGACCTAAATAGTTATTAGATTCATTATAACTCAAGCAACGCCGCCAGACCCAAATCATGGGGTGTTACATATGGTATCAAACAGAAATAAGTGCCACGTAATGAGATACGGTAGGCCGCCATTAATCCTCCTACAGTAAGGTTTTGGAGATGACGTATCTTTCTCAAAATGTGGAGAGTTTAATATCCCACATTGCAAAAATGTGAAAACATTACCAATATATAATGCTGAGATATAATGGACATGATAACCAGTGTTATTCATTTTAAGTCAAGTAGGCACAATGGGCCTACCTAGCCATTAATAGACTTAAGCTCTGGGACATTACATATATGCAAGTGGTGAATATGGTGATGATCACCCCAGGTTATGTGCTAGCGTCCTCAACAGCCACTCCAAAACCTGCCAATACTCATGAACCATGGGTCAGTCGGTCCCTCTTTCACCCGACCAGTAGTGTGGATAACGAGGTTGCATTCACAAGCTTATTTCGTATGTCCATATGTTGTAATTGTAATAAGGTAGGGTGGTTGGCTTGAGTTGTTCAACCGCCCCTTAGCCCGGTACGTACTCATGACGTGCTTCGAAACCTCCATTGTGCCGAGGACCAAGCAAGGCATATCTAGCGGCATATGAGCCGGCTCGGCACCAACGGCTTCGTGCCACACTGGAGTGATCAAATATGAGGTCCCGCCGACGTTCTACCACTTCTCCGTTCATTTCCAATAGTGATCATGAACCACCATGAACAACATAATATACATTGAAGTCCGAAATTCAAAGTGAAATTCTTAATTTGCCTCTTCCTAGTCGTCATGGGAAAAAAGACACAAACTAGAAAGATATTATCCCCATAAGCCACCCATTGTTACGTCCTTGTATATACGGATGTATGTGTGGATGTATTAACCCTAACATGATCCCCACTCCCATGGGCGGCTTTACATGTGGTGGGTGGGTGTACTTGACCCATTAAAAAAAGAAAAAAAAAATCACTATGCATTGTGTATCTTATATCTATTAAGAGCTAAAGGACTCTCTCCACATGAGTAAGTGGCGGCTGTGAAATGGGGTGACACCTATTTTTTTTTTTTTTTTTTTTTTTTTTTTTTCTTACGGTAAAAACCGTGATTTCGGTTATCTCGTTATATGTATAAATCGATTTCTTTTTTTCGACTCTCCGTTACATAAATCGAACCAAAGTGTATATTTCGATACGGGTCATTTTTAGTGCCTCCAACAGATAGTGCGAATTCAGTTTTACATTTCAATCAACTGAAATTTTTCGATTTCTCGATTCGATTTCAGCACAACAATTGAATATACACAACAAAATGTATATTTTCGTTTTTTTTTCCCCTTCGGTAAAAACCAGGGATTTCGGTTATCTCGTTATATATAAACCGATTTTTTTTTCCAACTCTCCGTTACATAAATCGAACCAAAGTGGTCATGTTTTGTGCATCCAACAGACAGTGCGGATTCAGTTTTACATTTCAATCAACCAATTTTTTTTGAATTCTCGATTCCATTTCGACACAATAAAGTGTATATTTCGATAAGGTTCATTTTTTACCGATTTTTTTATTTTTTATTTTTGCAGCAGTTTTTTTTTTTTTTCTTTCTTTTCCTTCGGTAAAAACCGTGATTTGGTTATCTCGTTATATATATAAACCGAATTTTCTTTTTTCGACTCTCCGTTACATAAATCGAACCAAAGTGTATATTTTGATACGGTTCATTTTAGTCCTCCAATAGACAATCACGGATTCGATTTTACATTTCAATCAACCGAAAATTTTCGATTTCTCGATTCGATTTCGGCACAATAATTGAATATACACAACAAAGTGTATATTTCGATACGGTTCATTTTTCTTTCCCCTTCGGTAAAAACCAAGGATTTCGGTTATCTCGTTATATATAAACCGATTTTTTTCCGACTCTCCATTACATAAATCGAACCAAAGTGGTTCATTTTTTGTGCATCACACAGACAGTGCGAATTCAGTTTTACATTTCAATCAACCAAATTTTTTTGAATTCTCGATTCGATTTCGACACAACAAAGTGTATATTTCGATATGGTTTATTTTCTTTTTCCCTTCGGTAAAAACCGGGATATCGGTTATCTCGTTATATATAAACCGGTTTTTTTTTCTGACTCTCCGTTACATAAAGCGAACAAAAGCGTATATTTCGATACAGTTTATTTTTAGTGCCTCCAACAAACAGTGCGGCTTCAGTTTTACATTTCAATCAACCGGAAATTTTCGATTTCTCGGTTCGATTTCGACACAACAATTGAATATATACAACAAAGTGTATATTTCGATACGGTTCAATTTTTCTTTCCTTTGGTAAAAACAAGGGATGTCGGTTATCTCATTATATATAAACCGATTTTTTTCCGACTCTCCGTTATATAATCGAACCAAAGTGGTTCATTTTTTTGTGCATCCAATGAATATTCGGATTTAGTTTTACATTTCAATCAACCAAAAATTTTGCTTTCTCAATTCGATTTTAACACAACAATTGAATATACACAACAAAGTGTATATTTCGATACGGGTCATTTTTTTCCCCTTCGATAAAAACCGGGATATCGGTTATGTCGTTATATATAAACCGATTTTTTTTTCCGACTCTCCGTTACATTAATCGAACAAAAGTGTATATTTACGATCGGTTCATTTTAGTGCCTCCAGACAGATGCGGATTCGATTTTACATTTCAATCAACCGGAAATTTTCGATTTCGATTCGATTTCGACATTAACAATTGAATATACACAACAAAGTGTATATTTTGATACTGATTCATTTTAAGACTCTCCAATGCGAGGCAAGCGGATTCAATTTTAAATTTCAATCCACTAAATTTTTTTGATTTATCGATTCGATTTAACACAACAATTGAATATATATCTGCAAAGTTTATATTTCGATCTGATTCATTTTTAGTACTTCCATCAGACGAGGCGCGGAATTCATTTTAAATTTCAATCAACCGAAAATTTTCGATTTCGATTCGATTTAACGAACAATTGAATAAAACCGTGTATGTTTTTTTTTCAAATATTTTTTTAAAACATCATTTATTCGGTTTTCCTTCGATAATAACCGGAATTTCGGTAAGCGTTATATATAAATCAAAATTTTTAATTCGACTCTACGTTACGTAAATCGAACCAAAGTATATATTTCGATACGGTTCATTTTTTGTGCCTCCAATAGACAGTGCGGATTCAGTTTTAAATTTCAATGAACCGAAAATTTTCAATTTCTCGGTTCGATCTCGACACAACAATTGAATATACACAACAAAATGTATATTTCGATACGGTTCATTTTTATTATCTCCAACAGACATTGCGGATTCAGTTTTAGATTTCAATCAACCGAAAATTTTCAAAACAATTGAAAAAACCGTGTATTTTTTTTATTTATGAAATGTGTAAGTTCTCGATTCATTTTTTTCCCTTTTCTTACAGCTGTTTCTTTTTTCCCCTCGGTAAAAACCGGACTTTCGGTACCTTGCAGAGAATGTGATATGTTTCGGCTGCTCTATTTGTCTTGTGCCTTGAATTATTACGGTTTAAACTTACGTGATTTATTTCACGTTGGAGATCTATTCTTTGATGTTATCGTTGGTAACGATTTATGTTGGGCCCGCCGTGCCTTGCACGGCTCACGTTCACTAGTATATTAATGTGAGGAAATAGATGTTTAACCCCTTAATTTCCAATGTTGACCCACTATTTTTTTAATACGATGGTGCTGCCCCTTAATATGATGATGGTGCTCTCGATCCCTGACCCCCATCCCGAAATTCCTACAATTTCCCTGCCCACTTCCAATGTCTCACGGGATAAGTGGAGATATTAATCAAGAATCTAGTGGTTGAGTCATTGAATTGTTATTATACCAAACAACTTAAAGTCGTCGCTCTATTTACAAGTTTCAAACCTCCACATTTCAAATTTCAGTCCCATTTGTCGTTTTTAGACATCTAAGTTTTTACCACTTTATCATGTTTTGAGGACGTATTCATGTATTACAATATGTAATTTGGAGTAGTTCAATAACCTGAAAACCCATTAAATTATTTGGTTGCATATATTTTTATAATGATTAAGAAAGGGGCATAGGGCTCTCTCACACATGCAAGAAGAATTCCCAATCACTATAAATTGTGCTCCAATATACCATAATAAATATATTGAGTTTATATAAATAAATATATAATACATTTCTCTACAACAAACATATGGCCAAGTTAGCATGCTTTATTGTGCTATTTTGCTTCATTCTCTTTACTGAGTATCACAATCAAGTTAGCAATACTGCCCAACAACTCTACTGGGGAGGTAAACATTAAAAACATTTGGGTTTCTTTATTTCATATAGATATGAAGTATTTTTCATTTATTTATTTATTTTAGCACTGATATCAAGTATTTTAAGAGGATTTTGTATTGGCACTTTCGAATTACTTCAAGTATCAGTGTTTAGAAAACCCAAAATATTATTTCAAAACCATGATTATGTTTTTTGCAAGAAATAAACATCAGCGCTTTTTCTTACATAAACATCAGTAGCAATGTTGTTTTTTCTTTATATAACGGGGTCAATGGTGGGTAAGACAAGTGACAATACGTAATATTCCTAACATGTACGGTATTGAAGTAATTTTGTGGTGCTATGCAAAAATAAAATAAACACGCGCACACAAAAAGGGTGTCCGAACCGTGAGTCGGACAAGTGTGCTTGATAGGTGAGATGGGCGCCCATCGAGGCTTCTCATCAACCCGTCCACGGCGGGAGCGGGCTCTTTAATCTCGGCGCCTCTCTTGCCCTGCCATGATAAGATGTATATCCCTAAGGCGAAGGACGAGGTAGATGGAGGCTCGACCCAACCCGTCTCGCAAGGACGTGGGCCAAGTGGGTCAAGGTCCCTGTGTCTCTTAAGCCTAAATATAGGAGCCCAATCAATCACTTGTGGGTTCATTTCGGACTTGGTGCATCAATTATTAATTACTTATTGTATCACAATTAATGAAACCTTTCACCTTGCAGCAAAAGCCACTGAAAATTCCCCCTCACATTCATCTACGATTTCAAGGAAATTACATGAGTTTAACCCACGGACGCTTATTACTGAAGATGATTGCAATGCAGACATTTGCGATCGAAGCTCTTCAGACAGTGCATGCCAACCAGGTTGCGTTTGTGGTGTAAATAAATGCTCCGCTGTGGTAGGCTCTAACATGTATAAAACCTTGACATCTTCAAGAAATATTTTCTATGAATCTCGAAAACTTTATAATGAAGAGTATTGCAATCAGTTCACTTGTAGCGGTGATCCTCAAGCAGTTGACGACTGCCAAGACCAAGATCGCTGTTTCTGCGGAGCTGTCGCCGAATGCACTCTGGAAATATCACCGGAAGTATCAGAATAATCTGATGACAGCATTTGAGTCTTGATACGTTTTACAACGCACTTCTATATCAATCACGTCAATAGTGTAAACTCATATCATTTGATATGAGTTACACGGTGATCAATAAAGTAAAAGTATGTCGTAACTCAAGTTCCGATCCAAATGGTTGTCGATCCTTTGTGTTTTATGATTTTGTGAGAGATTAATATTTAAACATATGTACCCTTTTATTTCAATAAATGTCGTCTCCTAATAAATAAATTTGTCGCTACATCTTTCATTATACACTCTGTTGTCATAACGGTTCTGCTTTCACAACAGTGTTACCGGAAAGGAAGGGGGTGGCATAGGGTTGGGAGGGTGAAGGGTAGGGTACACTCGAGCACAGTTCAAATAATTTCTCGAAAAACTCCAATACCGCAAAATATTACCCATCAACTAGAAGCAAAGATAAGCAATAAGTCATTGTTGCTTAGGCCTAACTTATAAGGGCATCTCCGGTAATGACCTCAACATGCTTCAACTTCCCATATGCTGTAAGCCGCAGAAAGGCAGAAACAGCGAATTTTTCCAACAAACTAAAATTTAGACAAGGAAAGGGAAACATAAGACAAATGCTATGGCATATACACCAAATGTAATATATGTACCAGGCTATCTTCCCCTTATGCAATCACCAATCACCGATCAACCAATCATTGGTCACCGATCAACTACAGAATCACGAGCTCACAAGTCACAACTACATTAAGCTTACAAAACATAATAACTCCTGATAATTGTCTACTACTCTGGCCCTAAACACCTCTCACATTTTGGAATATAGTTATACATAAGGCACTAAACACATCTCGTATTTCTACCATAGGTGTCGCCTATAGGCCCGAGCTTAACCTTTCACTATCAAAATACCATATAACAAAGCTTAACAAGACGACTATTGTTTCAAGCCCAAAATCATAATATAGTGTTAACTGAATGCAAACTAATCCAACAGTAATGGCTTCAACAAACATAATAGTGCAGGATAATTTCAGCATCTACAAATTGAATAAAAATAGACAAGACAACTAGTACCACAAAGAAAGCACCATATAATCAAGAAGAGCATATATAACTATCTTCAAAAATATGCAGCTATTCATTAAAGGGACAACATCCAAAACACAAAACAATGGTTTGATAAGGAAGTCTGCATAACGAAAACTAAGAGATAAACAGAGCTGGTAAACACAAACAACCTCCCCATAATTTTCTTTGAGCTACATTTCTGAATTGGGCTTGAGAAACCGATCAATCAATCGCCTTTTCTCCTGTAAGAGCAACCTTCAGTAAGCCTAGCACGTCCCCTGTTGGTTGGCACAACACAGTCTGGCAGTTTCCGCACACCACCACCGTCTGAGAGTGGCTAAAGACTGTGGTTCTGCAAAGGTTGGGGAAAACAGTAAAGGTGTGATTTTGACATGAAATCTCTCAACCTTTATTCAAATTACTGTACTCATCTATTCAAATTACTTCATTCATCATAATAGAGCAAATTCATTCAATGAACATTCACTTTATTCCACGCAAAACCCGACTTTATTCCGTGAAAACATCCCAGACATAAGCCTATTAGATGGTTAATAACAAAGCCATCCCGGTATAGATAAACCTCTAAGTGCTTTATAGCATTGACCACTAAATCCACAAATACATTTTCCCCAATATAGATAAACAACTTTATAGCATTGACCCACTACACCAACAAAAAAATCAACCAAAGCATGCTTCAATGGTTATACACCTTTGTAATGGACTATAAACCTTTTCACATCACCCCATTGGAGAGGAGATGCTCTGTATACGAATCAAACAAAAATGTTTCATGTATAAACAGGCCCTAATCTATATTTGAGCAAAATTAACCTACAGAAGATAAATTATAATAATGGAAATCCCAGCAAAATACAATTACGTACATATTGAAGCAGCCTTGACATTTGACATCCTGCAAAGACCAACAATCAAACACATTATCGGCATCTATAAGAACTTCTATCATCCAAAATATCAACAACACACAGAAATGGTTGAACAACTTGAATAATTAATCCAGAACATATACAAATACAAGGAAACATGAGCATACCATGAAAAAAGAATTGGGAGAAGGAACCAAACGCTTGAGCTTGTGCTTTCTCTTCTCCAAATCAGCTGGAGGGTTAAGCAAATCGATATCGTTGGGGAGAGTCTGCAAAAATCAAAAATCAAAAGGAAAAATATGACGATCATTTCAAAGGTAACATTTTCGACTGTAAATCAAGGAAAACTGAAATAATCAAAGCATAAAATACATAGAAATTCTTACCATTCTTCAAACGATTGCACACCAAACGACAGTAGACAAAGGCAAAAACCGATACTATAAGGGATAGAGAAACCACAAAGCAAAATACACGGGCTGCGCAAATGCTCAGAGATTTCTTGGCTGTCAGCTAGGGTTTGTGGCGGGTTTATATAGTAAACACTACCGTCGTTTCAACCTTTGGATGATTATGGACTACCTATCTTAGCCGTTCGTTTCCCATCACATACACAATCTATCTTTCATAACCGAATCAAACCCATCAAACCGAACTATTCACATGAATTTAAAAACTAAGGAAACCGAACGAATAAAAAATCAAAACAACCCGAATCCAGCCAACAACAAAAAAAATAAAATATATATATTATGAACATATCGACGTATATATCTATGACTCAGGTAGTATGTTGAAATCCATTTAGTGTTACTTCTTCATCTACACACCGAGTATATTGATTGCTACTAGGCCACATGCAAGACTGAGGAACTTAATCACAGGACATCATGTGATGTGTACTATCTCTAGACCGCTGAAAATCTAATGTGATGACTCAGCAGCTTGAAGATCGACTTTATGATAGGAAGGCTCCAGCGAGGGCTATCGATGCTTGGGGTGCCGTACGAGCAGACGGAAAGAATAACTCCTTTTCTTTTCGATAACGGGTGCGGATCAAATCAATAGTTGTTGCCGTTTATTTAGTAGCAATTTTGATGCGCTTTATCGCTCTTAATTGCATATATTATTCGATGGATGTTTTTGTTTCAATACTAATGCGGCTTAATTAGTGCTTATTAAAGTAATGACATAATAAGACAAATAGCTACATAATTATGTATTTCGCTAACATGAGGTTATTATGAGTTATTAAATTAATTTACTTACTATGTTTGAATTGCGGTATTCTATGAAGCGTAAACCTTCAAACCGAACTCAACCAAACCAAATAAATAAAGATTGAACCAAACCAAACCAACTTTGATATGATTGGTTTTGTTTCATATTTTTCAAACCGCAATGTCTAGTTTGGTTTTGAAAATTCTCAAAAATGATACAAACAGACTGTGAAACGTCCATTTCACTTTGTGACGCGTCATCACATCTTTAACCAACCACGTTGTCTATTATTGATGGAAAAAATCATATCATTTCATACTTTAAACAAAAGGCTTTATGTTATTTTTTTGGAGCGTGGGTCTTCTGCGTTTTCCTATGGGCGAGGATTTTCCCACATTGGGTTTTTCACTCATAGGTTTTTGAGGCGCGAGCTTCGCGCTTCGCTCACGCCTTTAGTATAAGGGAGGAGTGTGATACGACTTGTAATCTTCTTTTTTTCTTAATAAAAAAAACATTATGTATATAATTTATATTTTTATCATCATTAATTAAAATGTATAAAGTTGGAAAAAGCTTTCTCTCTCAAAAAAAACTTTTCTCCTCCTTCTCTCTACCCATTCAGCCACCCCCTTCCAGAAAAACCTCCGACGCCGGTGGCCTTCGGCTGCCGGCGTCCCACCTGTTTCCTTTTTCTTTTTTTCTATGTCTTTTAGTTTTTATTTTCTTTTCCTTTAGAGAAGGAATCCTAGGGAAAATCTGGTTTTTTCCCCAATTTTGGTGGTTTTATTTGACGGATTTCCTCCTCCCTCTTGATACTTGAAAACTCGGTTTGCTATGTTCCGCTTTCTTTCAGCTTCTTCATGTTGTTTTTATGTTGCATCTGGTGGTTTTTATGCGCTGGCCTTGGATTTTCCCGGCGGTCCTCCTTGACTTCCCATGGTGGTCGGCGGCGCTAATGTTTTCGGGCTGCATGCATCTTATTCGTATCTCCTTTGCCAATTGGATGCTTCCGATGCCGGATTTTGGGTTCCTCACTCTTTGGTTGCGGATTCGTTGGAACTTGGCAGTGTTGGGACACATTTTGCCTTCCCGGTCTGTGGCAACGGCGGTCGGGTTTATGCTTGTTGTGTCCAAGGAAAATTTATGGCAGCTGTTGTTTTATTTTAAGTTTCTCTTGCTGGCGGATGGCGGTGGTGGCGTGACATCTAGAGACGTCAGATGAAGTTTTCAGTCTGTTTTTATGTTCGTAGGATTGAGTCGGTAATAGTCGATTGTTCTAGTTATTTGTTTAGTCTTTTAG
This sequence comes from Gentiana macrophylla, assembly GCA_026214975.1. Classification (NCBI taxonomy): domain Eukaryota; kingdom Viridiplantae; phylum Streptophyta; class Magnoliopsida; order Gentianales; family Gentianaceae; genus Gentiana; species Gentiana macrophylla. Next base: position 89,600,007 of record CM047817.1, read on the forward strand.
TTTATTTTCGGTCTATTACGTATGGATTTGAATGTTAATGTCCCTTATCAAATCATGTCCTCCGTATGGATTACGTATGGATTTGAAGAACAAGATGATTGGTTTTATGAGCTGAGGATTATGAGGATTATGAGCTCATAATCCTACGTACCCTTCCTACGCAACATTTCAGCTCATAATCCACAACTTTGATATGATTGGTTTTAGTTTCATATTTTTCAAACCCCAATGTCTGGTTTGGTTTCGAAAATCCTCAAAAATGATCCAAACCGACCGTGAAACATCCATTTCACTTTGTGACGCGTCATAACATCTTTAACCAACCACGTTGTCTATTATTGAAGGAAAAAATCATATCATTTCATACTTTACACAAAAGGCTTTATGTTTATGTTCAAGGAAAATGATACACACTTTATACATACATTATGTATATAATTTATACATTAATTAAAATGTATGACATATGTTTAAAATGTATGACTCATGTAAGCATCGTTTAAGAACTCTGTTGCCTAACTGAGCGGGCTTTGTTCGAGCTGAAGGTTGGCGAGCTGGGGGGACAAGCTGGTCGGCCCCCAGCGTATTGTATCAAGTTGGATGCTTGCTGATTCATGCCCATTGCCTTGGTTGATGACGAGAATCGTGATAACATGAGGCGGGCTGGATTACGCTCGGCTTGGTCCGGCCTGTAGAGGTGCTGACTGGCTAGACCGAGAACACTATTTGTTGATGGGCTTATGCATGAGCCGGGTTCGGATCCACAGGCTCTTTTCGGAATCGGCGGGGCTTGGCCGGATTTGACATATCAACCACCAATTTGCTTTTGTCAGATATATGTCTCACTTGAGCAATTTATATATGATGTACAAAACACTCTGATTTGGTATAGTATCTTTGCGTCAAACATTTTTCCAATACGACATTCGTTGGTCGTTTTTCAGATAAGTATTGGACGATCATGATCAAGTTCTTTTGAAACGTCTAATCTCAAACACAACATAACAGAGTTAACACTAATGGGTAATAATACATCCTCTTCACATATCCACACCGTGCATCACTCCATATATCTTATTATCATTGATCAAGGTGTGACTCATATCAATCAACGAGTCTTCCACATCGATCAATGATGATAAAAATGTCAACCACAAACTTATTACTCAAGAAGTATCACCATAAATTAAGTGCTCATGTACATACCATTTATGAATTGAGAATCATAGTCACATAACGAATCCATTAAGATTTTTTGTGAAGTTCAGATTGCACTTTGTACTTCAACAGATAACACAACTTGTTCATATTATTGTTGTGGAGCTATGATATTTTATCTTTCCTTTTGAATTCTTGTCTTCTTCTTCAAAGTTTTTGTGTAAAACATGCATAATTTCATTATAATTTAAGACTGACGTGTGCAATTATCATACATTGTGTACGTGCTAAACGACACTTTTCATTTTACCTCTACGGTGAGTTTGAGTCGTTACACACACCTGTTATGCTTCACACTAAATCAACCTACAAAAAATCAAATCTTAAGTCAAAAATCAATTTTCATAAAATTGATCATTACATTCGACTTGATAAAGTCAATTATTAATTTCATCATACTACTTTAGAAGAAGGAAGGCTTTCAACCCCTTCCTTCCACGTGGCTCAAGCATGTGTCTTAAAAGAGATTTCAAAATGTCCACGTGGCCGAAGTGTCTCAAATGTGTAATAATAACTAGTGCGATAATGCCGTGCAAAGCACATTTGCCCCATGGAGGGTGTATGAGGATAAGTAAACCGTGTAGATCGCGTGATTCGGTTAATATACGTGTGCCACCCATTTGGGGGGTGTATGAGGATAAGTCGGTTAATATCGTGTGCCACCCATTTGGGGGGTGTATGAGGGATAAGAAAACAGTGTAGATCGCGCCCTCGGTTAATTTAAGTGTGCCATGATAATGTATGATTTAAGCTTTACAATTTTAACAAAAATTGCATTGGTAACCCAATGGATACACAAATATAGGAACCAATATCATAACCACCCACTTATTATCACAACACCTTTGGAGTTTATTACAAACGATTCTACAAATCATAAGACAAATGCCAAAACATGTATGCATTTACAACCACATATAGCAATTAAGTATCCAACCATTATATATAATAATACCCAGGAGGTCGAAAAACAAAACATGACAATAGCCAAATCGTGATAGATACAACCACATTGGTCTTTTGTTGAGCACAAAATAAAAGCCATGAGAATCAAAACAGAATAGGTGATGCACTGGTCGGTGTAGGATATGAAGCAATAGACATGCATGCATCTGAAGATGCTTCCCTCCACTGATTTCTGGATACACCTAATTTCGCATTATATATTAAGCTACATGACAGAACCACCATAACATATTCACTGAAGTGTTGGTGTGGAGAGTTATAAATTTCGTTTCGGTTATATATTCCATACACAAATCGATAGTATAAACTGATTTTTTTAAAGTCAATTTACTATGGAAAAAAATAATGTTTCTCTAAAGGAAAAAAATTAAGAAACCTGCACCATGAACAAATCAACTTGCATAGGAAGAGAAAGCACAGTTCCTTGGAACCTATTGCCTATTCCTTTTTACACCCTGCAGAGATAATTCATGAAAACAGTTCATTGTACACAATTTACGGGTGGATCGTCTCCTATGAATTAAGTGAATTGATCCTTCTGTAACATAATTTAAAGATTAAACACGAGCAATTTAATGTGTGCTCTAGTATCAGAAAAAAGAGCTTGTGAAGACACTAAGCTGAAATAGACAAAAGCGAGAGGGAAATCATTGCACGAATATCTTCTACTTTCACAAGAAAGGACTCCAATGTCAAAAATTATTGAGCATAAAAAACAAAGCTGTGCTGAAATGGCTGAAGTTTGATGTCTATCTTCCTCAAACGTTGAGATTTGGATATCAAATTAAGCATTCTAATAGGCATCACATCTAGTATATAATCATATTCTAAAACAACTCATTTATCTATTTGAACTAATGTTTTGTAACCTTCTATGCAGAATTGGGGAAAATACAAAAAAATATGAATAATAAATTGATACCTTGTACCTGTAATATTCAGCTGCGCGTACACCAGCAAATACATGGATAACACAAATTGCTACGAAACCGGTCATCATAAAGAGAGGGGAATACTTGAGTTCTTCCCAAGACCCTATCGTCAACGTCAAAGATCGATTTTGAACTACCAGGGGAACATATAGTGTGCAACAGGTTGATATTTCATATTTACCGTAGCAAATGTTAAGTTTACTCCATAACTCTCCGTGTATCCGGCAACTTGATTAATTCGCAACAAACAGAAGAATGCCCACCTGACTACGAGGAGTGTTGATTACCTTCCATAGTATCTCATCCTCGAGACACATCACATTGATGCTGTGAGCTTTCATCAGAACATATAATATCTTCACTACACACATAGAAAACGAAAACAGAGTGCAAAATATTTGTATTTATCTAAGTTATTGTTTAAACACATCTTCATTGCTATGTATTTCACAAGGAATGAGACACGACTCTTACCATTACAATGGCAGCAAAATGTCAGAATCCACCTCAACATATGATTTGACTTCGCCATTCAAATCAGATTAGCCTCGGGATCATCACACTCAGCTCCATTTCTCGTGTTCATCATCATTTGCCAACCTACTGCTGCACTTGGAATTTGATCCCTCTTAGTTGATTATAGCATCGAGTTTAAATGTCTTCACCTCACCCACCTATATTGCAGCATGTTTTGCTTCCATTTGTAGCACATTCACCTCCCAAAAGTGTCATCAAGGCAGTTTTTTTTGTTCAACGAATCAAAGAACTTACCGAGAAATTACCATATGATAAATTCAGTTGTTTAACAATCGTGAAAAATAATCTGCATTCTCTACTAAATAGAAATCAGACACATACCATATAATCAGTAATTCTACGTTCATGAATCCTTGACCAAGCAATGCAGAGCTGACCAAAAGGCCAATAAGCAAAACAAAGGAGGGATTGTTATCCCATAAGGATGACATTCAATTCGTTAACAATTCATATCAGAAGTCCTAGCTTTGTACCTATAGATACCTTGATATCATCAATAGCATCAGCCTAGATAAGAACAAAAACAAATAGTTTATTCTAGACGTGCATCAATAGAAAAATTGTACAAAGCAGAACAACTGAATACATGTATGATGATTTGAGCTTTCTTTGTAAAGGATTTGAAGAAATTATTGCAGGCTCGGACACTTTTTTCTAAAATTAAAATTAGAAGTACCATTTATTTTTAAATTTCTAACCTCGGTTAGCTCTCAACAGAAATCATCAGCTTGCATATATGAAACTACAATGAACAGGAAAATGATTGAAGAAAGAGGGCGCTGCTAATTTTTTTCAAACAACCTGAATCATTAAACCTAAACAAAAACCTGAGTCAGTGGAGTTTAAAATTGTATACATACCAGAATATCTTCACCCTTAAATTAAAGTCGCTTCAAAGCTAAACCTGCAAATTTCAAACAACCTGAATCATTAAACCTAAACAAAAACCTGAGTCGGTGGAGTTTAAAATTGTATACATACCAGAATATCTTCACCCTCAAGTTAAAGTCGCTTCAAAGCTAAACCTGCAAAATATCATAAAATTTGTGAGAACTGTGACCCCCAAGATCACAAATTTCCAAACTGTGACCCCCCAAATGCACCAAACCAAACTAAATGAAACAGAAAACCCAAGATCCAAACCCGAAAAGAGATGATGGCTACTCTATTCTCATCAGGACCGTTGAATTTTATCCGAAAAGAGATGTTCTTCTTACAGTATTATCCTTTGATTCTTGTTTTTTAGCTTTTCACCATAACCACCTTATACTTTTCTGGGGATTTACAAGTTCTGAAATTTTCTCTGGATTTTCTACCCTTTCAATATATGTTTTTCCTAATGGAAGTAAGTTGTGTTTAGATTTTTGTTTGGCAGAGTTGTTTTCATGCTTGTCTTTGATGTTAAGGTTATTGCTAGCCTTGAGGTTTTTCTTTGTCTAGGTGTGTTATCTGTGCTTGCTTTTCCCTCCTGTGTCTCCACTACATTTCGTGGATCACCAGCTTTCCATTTGTCCGCTTCATCCATTTTTAGTCGTGTCTGGTAAAACCTGTTGTGTTTTTACAACTGCAGTCCTTCAGTTGTTTTGCTTTTTGTTGCCATTCTTCATGTATTTACTGTTATAGTTGGGCATTAATTTGCATGTTGTGTGTTGTTGTGCCTAGAAGAATTTCAGATCCTTAAAAGGAATTCAGTTTTTATTTGGAAGAGGGAATTTAGAAAATAATTGTTTGTGCTTTGGTTTTGGCTCAAGAGAGCTTAAGTGTGTTAATGTGCATCAACAAATTAATGGAGATGATAAAAAAAATTGGATGCCTTTAGTGGCACCAAAATTATTTAAAGGTAATTTATCGATGTGCCTAAGGTACCTTTTGTGTTTTAGCTCCGACCAAACTCTTCTTTGTTTTCTAACAGAGACCTTCCTTGTTAAGATAAGGTTTATTTTGATCGAGATGAAGAGCCTAGGATGCAGGAGCATAAGATGTTGCAGATAATTGATATAAGTATTAAAGTACATGAATGGATTCCATTATAAAAAAAAGTTGAATTTTATTTCAAGATACCATGGGCTGGAGTAGGAGAATAAGATGTCTTATTTTTACTACCAAGTTCTGCGTATACGAAGATTATTCATGTAAGGACATTCATGAGCTTCTCGACCCCGGTACTTGAGAATGACTTCGTGCTGGGATGAATAACTGAAAGATATCTAGGTATTATGGTCACTGAGGGAATCGAGGCCGATAGGCATAACAGATCGCGTCGGAACCTAAGAATCTTAGGAGACAAAAATGAGGCTACAAATTGAGGACTAATGCAGCTACAAATGTCTGGTTATATGGAAGAATGAGATAAGCATAAGTCAGTAAGGTCTTTTATGAATAGGCTAACCCGATGTTTGAAGTATATTATTGCCGGTAAGCAGCGATCGGTTTAGCTTTGCCTTCAGTCCTCATTATGCAGTTTTAGTATCTGAAAGAGGCGAAACGTAAAACTGCAACACCTTATTATGAAAACGACTCAGCAAAAGGCAAACACATAGTACTTTAGTGAAGAACCCATGACCAAAGTTGATGAATGTAAGCAAAAGATTACCAAGCTTCTTAGGTATCTGTTTCATTTTAGATTTCTCACTCCAAAGTCCAAACACCTCTCCCCAACATCAAATTCGCTGAGCTTACCAAAAAATGTATTATTAGTTATTAAGTCTTGGAATTAATATGCAGACGGGGTAATCTCACAAAACTTATTCCCATCTTCATGGAGTATTTATTTGATTTATAAGATGGTCCACCAATGTTCTCGCTTGTTTTGATATATATGTGTATGTGTATCTTCTCGCTTGATGATCTGAATCAAAAGACGTACCTAGGCGATGCTTAGAGATGTTATAAGCCTAAATAAAATGTCTCGTTTTTACTAATAAGTTCTAGGCATGGCATGATTAATTGGAACATATCTACGTATTACGGGCACCGAGGGGATCGAGGTTGAGAAAGCTATCCACCTGCTTCCTTTGCTCTATTTCACATGCTTCTATTGAATACTGTCTTAAAAGACACCTGAATGTTTGTCTCCTTCTGGTTTATTACTTGGTATTTAACCCAACAATTGGTTGGTTTCTGCTATGCCTTTCTCCCGGTCTTGCATACCTCACAATTTTAATTTACTGTAAATGGTCATCTTTCAGTTATGGTTCAGCTCAAAAATATTCTATTGTGCTTATTCACAGGTTCTACAGAAGATAAACCTACAGGAAAGATTTATTCCTTGCCTTTGGTATATGCTTGCTTTTTTGTGCTTTGCAGCCTTGTACTCATTATCTGCTTAGTATGCACTGTTGTTATGTTGGTCTACCTTTTCGCTTATAACATGTTCTGCCTTCTCTAAGTGTTGGTGCATTACGAATAATAGGGAAACAAGTAATCCTGTATCTACTGGTTGGTTTATAAGAAAAATTAAATGTTGTCGTTCCAGAGTAGACTCACATTACTTTCCAAGTAGATATAAGAGATTAGACCAAAACAGGTTTGTAAGAGGCTAAACCTACTATACTACTCTCTCGAACATGTATTACATGGATAACAAATATAATACTTCAGCGTTTGTCATACAGGATGATACATAGGAGCGGATTCCAGGAAATACATTACTTATAATAATAATAATAAAGTAAGGAACTAAAAACCGCCATGTCTTCTTACATTATACATATATTATAACTCCATTATACACTTTGCTGCTTTACTAAAGGGAAAAAGTGGTATAAACTCTATCTGCTGGAGAGGGCCTTGGAGATTCCTCTTATTTTATAAGGGGTGGTCCTGCAACATCCTCCAACAAGAGTTGTTCCTGCCTAGAACCACCTGTACATGTATGACACGAAATCGTCATCTGTAAGACCAGTAGAAGGTTGCTGGACCAAAAAGAAATCTGGAATAAGCATCTTCGAGCTGTGAATTATGACTTACAGAGACTAGATGAATGTACTTTTCCTTATCTTTAGTACTTGTATCTTTGAGAACGCATTGTCAACTGTAGCTACACAGCTGTATCACAACTGCCATCATTTATAGCCGTTGTGGGACAATCAGCAGTTGTAATGACAGTTGTGTTCAAGTTGTGTCTTTAGAGTTGTGCTTGTATCTCTTTCGGTAAACAAACCCTTAGGGTAGAACGCTTGAGCCACATAATAGATAGTAGCCTCACCACCCACTCCTTTCTATTAGGATCATATGTCTCACCACTGTTAGGGTATATAAGGATCGTCTTAACCGTTACCTGCAATAGAATTAACTCAATTACTTCGCAATAGTAACACATTTAAGACAGCTGAAACAGGGTCCCCTAGATCTTTTTGCGTCCTTTGGATTCTAACTTGTTTAGGGCCGTCTCGAGAAGGCTTATTTATGCCTTCTTGATTGATTGGATTAGACCATCAATAAATCTAGGAGGTGTGCAGTTGATTCCAGCACTGAGAGCTTGATCACATGCCTCAAAGAATTGCAAAGATGATCGATATAGAATCCCCGCTAACGGCATGCATACCGTCTTTTGAATTAAAGGAGAACGAAAATGACTCAATACTAGATATATCCATTGTATTGAATTGACTCAATACTGGTGTAAAATTAGATGTGATAAATGTCGATTGCAGGAATACTCCATTAGATTGCATTGTTGTTGGGTTTTTTTTTTTTTTTTTGGGGGGGGACACCCCGTGTTTGTCAATAATGATTTTACTCAATAGTAAATATGACCTTCTTTTGCATTAATCCCATTTCAAGTGTTTCATCAAGACATTCCTTATATATTTGGTGATGGTTACTCAATAGCTGTATGCAGGCTAGACACCAAATAGTTCTCTCTCTCCATATATATATATAGATCTCCACTAGCTAGACAATTTAATACCCCCAACACCCTACTTAATTAGCTAAATATCCTCTTTGATTGCAACTTCATTTTATTTTAGGCAGGGGAGGGTGGTATTTAAAGAAGGCAGAGAAAAAGAGGGCAGGTATATATATTATAGCTAGGGGTGGGGTGGGATGGAAAAAAGCAAGCAGCAATCGGTAATGGTGGTATTTATATCTCACTGGTGAACTCATCAATATTGTTGTTGGGTTGGGTATGCATGCAGATGCAGATGCAATTAATTAAGTTGAAGTAGTAGAGCAATTTAAGACAGCTTTGATTTGATGGACAGTGTTGCTAATAAGATTGGTGTTGAACTATTTGGTGTATGCAGCTATTGATTAAGCCTGCATACAGGTATGAGAACCATAAATTAAGCCCTTACTCAAATATATATTTCACATTACTATGTTTCCTTACAATCAGCTTTTACTCACATTATGCTAACCATATGGTTACAGGGACAGTCTGTTATCAATGATATTTCCATTGCAATGGATAACACAGAAGTTGTTAGCTTTGTCAAGTACTATGACACGCCAATCAATGATACAATGCTTCGAAGATACGTGACACTTAAAACATATACTGTTGAAGAAATCACAACATTTACTGCAGACAATACAAAAGAATCATCGACCCAATCGATCCTTGATCCAACAGTTCGAAGTTGTGTCTCGATGCCAATCGACTTTTCTCACCGATTCACCATAACAAATGACTCAGAAACTCAGTTCTTCACACCAAGTACAAGAAAAACTCTTGAGGAAGTCAGTCAGGCATGTGTCCATCCACCATCTAGCAGCTCTCGCTCTCCGGCTGCCAAAAGAAGCATTAACTTTGATACAATAACTACGGAGGACCTGGGAGGCTTAGAAATCCCCAATCCAAACCCTACCGACATTCTGGAGAGCCCCAAAAAAAAAAAGAACAAAGGAAAAGGAAAGAATGTTTAGACTAAGTTAATAATGCTATCGAATATGAACACCTTTTGATTGTGATATATCCTACCTACCAAGCTGCTCTATGCTTGGTTTTATTTTCAGCTTTTGCATCCATTAGTCTTCCTCTAAAGAGACTAATGGAACTATCATGACTATGCTTGCATAGTTATAAAATAGGTTGGGTTTCTTAATATGTTTTGACTGTATGCAATCTAAGACTACGCCACTCCTAAACTTGTAAGACTTTTATTTTCTACTCCTACGTAGTAAAGTTTGTATGTTTTGCTTGCTTCTTAATTCTATGCTTTGATTTGTTGCTTATTGGTTCTTTCATGACTTCCACCAATTAGTACATCATCTTTCAACGCAATAGAGTTAACATCTTAATACAACAAGGCGCCATGAGCGCCTTACTACAAAGTGCCAAGCGTTACTAGTATTTATATATATAGACACACCCTTTGTAGTAGATTTGTAGTAAACTTTTTGGGTTGATGATTAATCTATTTGTTATTATTTGGGATAATTACTTTTTTTTCCTCAAAAGTAATTTTTATATTTTATTGTTACGATAAACATTCATTTATTCATTTTTATCACTATAAACACTTTTATATTTTATTGTTACGACAAACATTCATATGTATTGTTTTTGTTACGAGCTTACGATAAACACCTCATCTATGTATGTGTTTTTATTACAATTATATGACAACGAACAAGATGTTTATCGTAACAAAACACGTACATAAGAGTGTTTAACCTAACACAAACAATATATATAAGTATTTATCGTAATAATGAATCATACGAATGTTTATCATAACAAAAAAAAAAACATATGAATGTTTATCGTAACAATGAACGATAAATTTTAGGTTAAAAAAATTAAAAATATTAAAGAGTTCAAGATTAATTATCATATTCTATCGCTCACAGTTTCAGGTTACCGGTGGGCTCGAGTTGCGTTGTCATCATCATCCTCCCACCCGTGAACGTGAGTGAGTTCGATCAGATGATTCAGATCTCAATTCTGATTCCCCCACCGAATTTTTGTACTGTATTGGCCAACACTTTCTCCTTTTCCGCTTACTTATACTCCTTCAATCCAATCACTCATCACTCTCCACGCTCATCTTCCACTTTGCATAATCTTTTTTGCCATTTGAATTGATCTACTGAAAACGAGGGACTTAAGCAATGGATGCAGCAGAGAATTCCGACAGCAAATTGCTGAATGTTGGTGTACTTCTGTTAGCCACATTGGCTGTCGCTAAAATGATCTCTATATTCATTTTTCCGACATCCCAGAAACGCCTACCCCCGGTGGTGAAGACCCGATTACCTTTAATCGGAGGTTTGATAAGATTTTTGAAAGGTCCGGTGGTTATGCTTAAAGAGGAATACCCAAAGCTTGGTAGTGTTTTTACACTTCAGTTACTTAATAAGAAAATCACGTTTCTTATTGGTCCGGAGGTTTCTGCGCATTTTTTTAAGGCATCTGAATCCGATCTGAGCCAGCAAGAGGTTTATCAGTTCAATGTTCCTACGTTTGGGCCTGGCGTTGTGTTTGATGTTGATTATACTATTAGGCAAGAACAGTTTCGGTTTTTCACTGAGGCTCTTCGGGTTACTAAATTGAAGGCGTATGTGGATCAGATGGTTATGGAAGCTCAGGTAATTTTGTTTTATTAGTGATCAAGGCTGTTGATATGTTGCTTTGTTTATGCATCCATCTTCATGTGTTAAGATATGAACATGTAATCATGAAAACCAAATGGACCCTTTGTTTTTCATCACTGCGATTTTGTGCACCACGCTCATCATGTACCATGTGCATGAATCGACCTTCTTTTGAGTTAAGAATCCACTTTCGGACCTTCAAAAAAATCGATTATTTACTTAAGATTCGACATATTTCACTGTGGTGAATGAACCTAAGGTCGATAAAAGGCCAATTTCAGTGTGGTTCATTAGTATGTTTGATGTAGCGTAAATGAAGACTCCCAAACCAAAATGAGAAGGTATATCATTTCAATTACAGCAGAAGCAAAGTAATTATCTGATAATCTGGAGTGATTAATGTGTTAAGTGGATCTGGTTGATGATAATGGATCCCAATAAATGGTGCCTTTGATGTGAATGACATGATGAAGATGGATCCCATTAAATTGATGCTAATACTCTTGTTTGCAGAACTTCTTAGTCTCAATCTCAACTCTGTTAATGCACATTCAGTTTTCACTTTCTCTTATATTTGCCTTGTTCATAGTAGCATAAATCATCATATGTGTAATTGGTTTGGTGGAACTGCTGTCATAATATATACTTTATTCATTAGCCAAAACAAATAAACCAGAAGCATCTGTGTATATGATGTTCAAGCCTGTCATTTAAGCCTGTTTACCAATTTGAACCCTCCCAAATGGGCATGTCTTGTGATGCTCGGGTTCATCATTTAAGCCTGTTTACCGAATTCGATCATCTCCAATGGTTCCGTCTTGTGATTGTTATGATTACATCACGTTTTGTGCAAAGTAAGCTAACTTTGCTCCTGTGAATGATCCGGGCGATGTGCAGAGCATGAAATAAGTAAATTACTTCACACATAATATTCTTGCTTTGTATGTCACTAGACTAATCACAAAACGAACCCAATTGGAGAGGATCCGGTGTTTGTGTTTACACGTTTTTTCCACGGCTCAAACTGAAATATCTTCATTTTTACTTGCCTTTTGTTTTGATCTTATTCTTTAAGACTGCATCCTGTTTTATTTTATGATCTTATCCCCTATCTGATCAGATAGGATACACGCCTGGGGGCAGATTTGCAATTGTCAAAAGTTGAATAAGGCATTTGAATTACTCGGATATGCTAACGGAAGAACCACGTTGAAAATATAGTAAAAACCACCAGCTAATGAATGAAATGTTGTCCAAATTCATGGAAAACTTTGAAAGATGAAGAGAACCACTAAAAATTGTTTTAATGTATGTGTTTTAATTTTTGATATTTGGTCCTTATTATATGTGTTGTTTGATCCTTATATACCCGTATCTTATATTCTTCAAAAATCGTATCTGCGTATCCATATCCGCTTATCTGTACTCGTGCAACTAGTTGGTGCTGGAACATATTGATCATGTTATCATCCAGAATCCTTGCTAACCCTTTTGTCTTTTGATATCTGTCATGAAGGAATATTTCTCAAACTGGGGAGACAGTGGAGAAGTAGATTTGAAGTATGAATTGGAGCATCTAATCATAAAGACAGCAAGCAGATGTCTTTTAGGCGAAGAGGTTCGCAACAAGCTCTTCGATGACGTTTCTGCCCTTTTCCATGACCTTGACAACGGTATGCTACCCATCAGTGTCATCTTCCCTTATCTACCTATACCTCCACACCGTCGTCGTGACCAGGCCCGTAAGAAGCTTTCACAGATTTTCTCAAACATCATATCTTCACGACGTCAAAGTAACAAAACCGAGAACGATATGCTGCAATGCTTTATGGACTCTAAATACAAAGACGGACGTCCAACAACCGAGTCAGAAGTCACCGGTCTGCTCATTGCTGCACTTTTTGCTGGCCAACATACGAGTTCCATTACTTCGACATGGACCGGGGCGTACCTATTATGTAATGATAAGTATATGTCAGAAGTGTTTGATGAACAAAAGAATCTGATGAAAAAGCACGGTGATAAGGTCGATCACGATATCTTATCTGAGATGGAAACACTCCATAGATGCATAAAAGAAGCTTTGAGGCTACACCCTCCATTGATAATGCTTCTAAGAAGCTCACACAGTGATTTCAGTGTAACAACACGAGATGGAAAAGAATACGATATCCCAAAAGGCCATATCGTTGCTACTTCCCCTGCTTTTGCAAATCGTTTACCACATATATATAAAGATCCTGATACGTATAATCCGGATAGGTTTGCTCCAGGAAGAGAAGAAGACAAAGCTGCTGGAGCATTTTCGTATGTATCTTTCGGGGGTGGTAGGCATGGATGTTTAGGAGAACCGTTTGCGTATCTGCAGATAAAAGCAATATGGAGCCATTTGTTGAGGAACTTTGATCTGGAATTGATATCACCATTTCCTGAGATTGATTGGAATGCTATGGTGGTTGGTGTGAAAGGAGAAGTCATGGTTCGATACAAACGCCGACAGCTCGTGGTTGATTAGCATTTTTGTCCCTGAGACTTTTTTGCAGTTCTCTTTTTCTTCAGTTTTGAGTGTTTCATTTAGATTTTGTTTCCTTCAAATTTTTTTTTTGGGACTTTGGCCTGTCTAATGAATGTAGTGTTTTCTGATTCTATTATGAAGTTTGATATATTCTCTTCATGTTTATCTGCATTCATGTCCGTTTACATTAATTTCTTATTTAATCAGTATCAGTGGTTCGAAAGTTGGAATCTAACAGTATCAAAACATTTTATTTTTTTTTTGGAAGTAACATTAATTTCTTATTTACTCAATATCTGATTCGAGTGGTTTGAAACTTGAAATCTAACAATATCTATATGTTTTGCGTAGATTTTCAATGATACCATAAACTCTTGATAAATTATAACAAAATTTATCCGAAATTAATCCTGAAATAGTCCAGTCTGTGTGCTACATGCCCAATTTCCCAGCTATCAACTTTTAAAATATCGATTCAGTGTGTAATACAAGCAAGCGTGTATAGATAAATTCGGACGAGTGTAAATAAAGACTACATAATACACAACATTTTCCTTCTCTACATTATATTTCTTCTCTTTTCTCTGTTATTTATTAGTTGTTCTACAACACGTTATCAAGAGGCTCTTCCGATGGAGTATTCCAACTGAGATCTACCGATTGAGTAATGGAGTCTTACAACCAGATCAACCGATGAAGTATTCCAAGCAGAGAATCAGATCTACCGATGGAGTATTCCAAGCGAGAGATAAAATTTTATTGGATTAATCCATTCTTAATCCTATAAGAGGTAAAAATTTATTTTTGCATTCTTCTAATTTTTTTAATGGCTAACATTATATTAACAAGATTTCATACCCTAAACATATCGGGGATAAATTATTTATCACGTGCCATGAACATTAAAATGCATTTGGAACTTATCGGTTTTGATAGATAAATCAAAACAAGCAAAGGCCATGATATTTCTCCATCATCATCTTGATGATGGATTGAAACATGAATATTGATGAAAGATCCGCATGAGTTATGGATCCATATGAATTGTGGAACAAAATAACGGTGAAAGATCCGTATAAATTATGGATCCGCATAAATTGTGGAACAAAATAACGGTGAAAGATCCGCATATTGTGGAACAATAACGGTGTGGATCCGTATTAACAATTTAAAAAAAATGGTGGAACCGTTTGAAAAAAAAAACTTTATACATGAGGTTGCAGACATGATTGGCTAAACATGTGACTGCAGGATTATAAACCTGTCCTTAAATATAATTTTGTCATTTTAATAATTACATCCTAATTAAATTATGTGGTGAAAAAGTGACATATTAAGACATGCTAGAAAAAAGGAACTTTTTCACCTTTCATGTCTCGAATTTGCTCTCAGCAGCGAAGAATATCGAGGAAATTTTTATGAGATATTATGATCTCATCGCATGTCTACTATTGGCCGAGCAAATAGCGGGATGTTAATGAAAAATCATTAGTGCCACCCTATTGTGTGCGTCATCCATTCCCTGAAGTGTATGTGACACAATCTTCAAATTTTGGCCGTGAAAAGGTGTGACCTATTACAATGACATTCATGCCAAGAAACGAAGTGATCCATCGAATTTGGACCATGATAATAATAAAAATCATGATTTGGATCATGATAATAATGAAAAGATTCGTGACCCAATGCTACGAATGTGAAACTGAAGGACATTGGTCCAATACATTGCCGTATGGCTAGGCCAAATAGGCCGGATAAAGTAATGCATCATAATTGCATCATAGAAGAAATGTTGCATCGTATAAAAGGGCAGATAGGCCAGATAAATACATTGTTGCATCGTACTAAATACATTGTTGCATCGTACAAAAGGCTAGATAGGCAGATAAATACATTGTCTATAGCTAGGCCAAATAAAGTAATACAATAAAGTAATGCATCATAGAAAATGTCAGATAGGCCAGACAAATTTTCTTGATCATAAGAATTAGCCAGACAAATTTGATTGATCATAAGAATTACTATGATCAGTTGATTTTGATATGTCACCGATTTCACAACTATAAATTGTGGATCTTCTTGATCATAAGAATTACAATGATCATTTGATTTTGATATGTCACTGATTTCACAACTATAAAGTGTGGATTCTTTTAATGACACGCTAATGACCTCGATTGATTAAAATTGTTGGGTAAATTGTTAGGTAGGCTTAATGTTAAATTTTCATATCTATGATGCAATTTTGAATTTTTACTAAAGTGTAAATAAAGTGGTGATTTTCATAAATGATGGATGATATTGAGTATGGATATGAATTTTTCCCGAACATATAGCAACATTGAACGAGGTGAACATATTATTCATATAGGTTCATGTTTAAATGTTTATAATAATAGATTATAGATCTAATTGACGTAATATAAAATTTCTTTTATTAGATTGTCCTGCATGAACTACTAATAATGGTTATTCTTCATGTTATTTCAACTTTAAGCATTCCACTATTTATTGTACATAGTAGTTCACGTTTACTTCGAATAAGAAATAAAGATCTTAAGAGACATTATTTTCATGATTGTTTTAGTTTTGTAAGTGTTTAAATTAAAATGTGTTTTTCGATGCCAATTTTCTTGAGCATCTTAGTTGAAACACCTTTTGCATAAAAATAGATTTAAACAATTTCAATTGATATTAATAGCTAAGATTATTGTAATGCCCCGTTCCCGGACACCGAGTCCTTATCCGGAAACGAAACGCTCGGCATGTATAATATTAAATAAATCTAATATTACACGTAAGCCTCTACTATGTCGTATCGAGTTTAGCAAAACGGAAGCTCAAAAGACTCGGCGAAACATCATAAATGCTACTAAGAATAGAAATCGACATACTAAAGATAGAAATGTTACATTTATTACATTGGAATACCAAACGAAACGTAACAACGTACGAAATCCTATGAAAGCAAGTACTAAAGAAAATTACAAGAAATTCTCCAACGACAACAAGTCTAGTGAATATAAATATAAATAAATAAAGCCTTCAACTTCGGCGTCCTTATACGTCGTCATCAAAGTCCTCCTCGAATCTGCGGATTACTGTTCGCTTTCTCCCCAAACACATAAATAAACATGCATTTGAGGTAAGTACATTGTACATAGTAAGAAGTAGAAGCTACAATTTAATTAAGGCTCTTTAACAAGTTTATTATTCTAATTATCTTTATGAGATCGACTCAATCTAGGGTTCACTTCATGTCCATCAACATGTCATGACTAACTGTTTCTAACTTAGCTTATCTTTGTTACATCAGCATTCAAGGACACTACGCATGGTGCTGCCCACCACGAGACATCTGGGTGCAACCTATTGGTGGATCACACCAATAGCCACAGGCTAGTCCCGATAGTATACGCGTTCGGTGAAGTCCCTCCGTACTTGGGGTCTTATGAACTTACGGAGTTATTCAATTGTAAAGTCCTTCTGCTCCTGGTGCCCTCTAATGGCCAGGAAAGTTATTCACCTGTGAAGTCCCTCTACTCCTAGTGCCCTTGGGCCAGCAGAGTTATCCATAACGAGTACCCTCTACTCCTGGTGCCTCTAGAAAGGCCAACAAGTTTACTCGCTCTATCCGAAGGCCTACACATTGCGATATAGTCTTGGCCTTACCAAGGATGACATGATGTTTAATCTTATTACTATGCAAGTATGTAATTATTAATGGTTATTAACTAGCCACCTAAGTGTTTTCAAGTAAGCTCCTCAAAACCCAACTCTCTTTCTTAGACCACTAGACACGGACAAGGCCTAGCAATTACACCAGACATTGATGAATACTAATCCATCAAAGCACAAGCCCTTTCATGCCCTTCCGACGGATCTGAACTTCAACTCTCTTTAAGAGTACATTCGGTGTTTTAACTGAACGAATCAGAAACTCAATCGGGGATTGCTCATATTTAATTAATGTTAACATATCAGGATTAAGGGTCTAAAACAGTAAAAACACGATTGTGAAGCCAAAACCAAGCTGAAAAGATAAAACAGTAAAAACTAGGCAAAACAGGTCAAACGCCCGTTTGACATCGTATGGACGCCCGTTTGGCCTTGAACGCCCGTCCACTAAACTCCAGACGCCCGTCCGTCAATTACAAGCTACATCCTGAATCAAAATTCTGACCTCAAACGCCCATCTGCCTTGTGCAGACGCCCGTCTGAGCTACTAGGGTCTCGGACGCCCGTCTGCCTAATGCAGACGCTCGTCCGCCTGGATTTTTCCCAAAACGCTAAATCTTAAAAACGCGATTTCTGATCCGTTTCTAACCCAATTGACATCGATTTCAACTCAGAAAAACGTAGAAAACATATCTAAGCGTCTATGATCCTTTGATCAACGAAAAAGCACAATTTTCTTACATCTACGCATCATAAAATGCGATCTAAACTTCAATAACGATAATTGAAATTGTAGGAAGAGCTTCTTACCTTATAAGCAAGCTAATCCAAGCCAAAACCCAGAAAAGCATCGCAAAGACAAGCGAACACCTTTGCAGAGAAACTCGGGAAAAGCTCCAACTTTCTGATATTGAATCGACGCTCTCTTTACGACGATTCCGATGCCCTATTCTGATCTGAAAACCGTTAAGATCCGACTTAGAATTGATATCAAGCTCTCAACCCTAGCTTGGCTCTCACACGCAGAAGATGAATTGGAGGTGGAAAATCTGATAAGAATAATTAGGGAAAACTGTTTGGGGTTTATTTTCCTTAAATAGGAAAATCCCAATAATTAACCTAATCCCTTATTTTCCTTAATTACCCTTTTTTTCCTTAAAATCAGTTTTCCTTAAAATATATATATATATATATTCCGAGAATATATATATTTATCTTATAAAATTTAACTCCAATAAAAGAAGTCAGAATAATAATATTTCGTTTTCACAAAATGACACGTCTGCCCTTTTCCGAAAATCGGAATGTTACAATTATGTATCCTTAATCAGTCGGATTGATAATTGTTTTTAAGACATGAAATGTGATTTTATGATCTTTTGTTTTAAATCAGTTTAACGATCTGTTTTCCCCCACTTATTCCCTTTTGAGTTAACCTCATGCTTTGAACCATCTATTAAAAAAATCCCTATTCTGTAGTAGACATGACGTGCTTTGCATGGTGAATAGTATCACTAGTTTATATTAGTATAGCCTTATCCAAACCAAATGTAAATAAGAGAATTAAAAGAAAAAGATATATATAAAAAAAAAGAAAAAAACCGAGGCCATGTTAAATATTTAATAATATAATACAAAGAACCATTCCTCAATGAGCTCAATAATATCGACATGTTAACAGAATTCTCCATATAATATATATATATATATCTCTCTCTCTCCCATTTTCTCTCAAGATTTTAAGCAGATTCAGTCTTAGAAGAAGAAGATCGAGCCGACAAAACACAGAACAATAATATGAATCTCCGTCAAAAGCTTGGTAATTTGAACCTTTATTCTTCTTCTAATTCTTCATCATCTGAATCTGATCATGAAAAAGAGAATATTAATGGAACTAAAGCTGCCGCCGCCGCCGCAAATGGACAAGAACACCAAGATCAAACATACGACGACGGATTAGAGCGGTCTAAAATCAAGGAAGTGAGAGCCCTCCTCCTTCTCCGGAATCCCTCTTCCTCCTCCCAGGTAATTAACCTCCAACTATCGACTCACAAATCTTAGTTGACCTTTTTTTTAAATTATATTTGGAAACGAGTGATATCATATTTTGGGTTAAAGTTCAAACTTTTCAACATTCAATCTTTCAGAGAAAGTTCTCTAGAAGTCAAATGTTTGATCTAAAAATAAATTAGGTGTGGTGTTTTTAACAAGTGACTAATTTTTTTTAAAGTATATTTGGAAACGAGTGATATCATGTTTCGGGTTAAAGTATAAACTTTTCAACATTCAATCTTTCAGAAATCGAAAATTCTCTAGAAGTCAAATGTTTGATTTAAAAGTAAATTGAGTGTGGTGTTTTTAACAACTGACTAACTTTTTTAAAGTATATTTGGAAACGAATGATATCATATTTCGGGTTAAAGTTCAAACTTTTCAACATTCAATCTTTCAGAAATCGAAAGTTCTCTAGAAGTCAAATGTTTGATCTAAAAATAAATCGAGTGTGGTGTTTTTAACAAGTGACTAACTTTTAAGGTCTAAATGTGAATACATTATAATTTTTACCTACCTTTACGAGTTATTTCCATACGTCAAACACTTGATAATAGATGCTTATGTGGTGTTCACACCTTTGTTTTATATGGTGAACTTTTTTCCGCACATAGGGTAAAGGTGTGAACAACACATGAGCGGATCCAATCTCCCATATGTCAACGTACACCTCAAAATTTCTCAGCGTATCTTAGAGATTAATTGAATCATAATCAATCTTATAACTATTTAGGGATATTGTTTTCGCTTGACCTAAATTGATAATCCTAAATTACAAAGTTTACTATGTACTGATTAATGTTTCTCTTATTTATCTAACTTGGGATAATGTATTCCTCATCTATTTAAGGACAGTCGTTCTTGTCAAGATCTAGAAGATTGTAGTTTACGTCGTCTTTTACGGTGTGACATTTAGTTTCGTCTGATAGTCAACATTTATACTGCCTGAAACTTCTCAGAATTAAGATCTTGCGATACTATTTGAGTCTTACTGAATCTAATAAGTAATTAGAAATAAGAACCATGCATGCTGGTATCATCAGTCCACATATGCCAACTTAGAATCCTCCGAATGGTTGTTCCTCACCCTCGATCATTGTACGCGCGGCTCGTTAACTCGTCAAGAGGTACATTAGTCACTGTCCATTCCCACTCGAATCCGTTTTCAACTCCTCTGCCTTTGCTGGTATCATTCATATTACATATGGATATGGACACTCCATTCTTATTCCTAAGAATCATATGGATACTCCATATTACCCGGTGATGTTCGGAACTGTTCTCACCCCGCAAGTATTCTGATAAGAAATCCCTGCACATGACATGGGACAGGTTTTTGAGACTTCCTGATTATCCTCCACTACTAATTACTAATCTCTTGACTAGTCAATAGGCGGGCGGTCGGTAAATGGAGGGAAAAGAATGGGTCGATGTAATTGGCTATCTATTAGCGCCGTAATCGGTTGACATCAAATATTAAACCAAATTATAAAATTCTTTTTGTATCAACATTATATCTGTTGATAATAATGTTTTTACCATTTTGAAATACAAATTTAGCCACAACATCGTCCGTTACACACATTATCGCTATTGATTAAAGTGTATGATTGATAAGGATCCCAACTTAATTAGTGTTAAAAGTGTGTTGTAGAAAATGTAATGAATATCAAGAAGTGCAATGAATTTCACAACTGAACCAGATTCAATTCCTGACACAATGAGACTTTTATATTTGTAAAAAAGGATTTTTTTTTGTTTTGTTTTTGAAGCGTGTATTTACGTCAAAATGATTCTACCGGTACACCACACCTATCATACATCACACTAAATCAACCTTTACCGTCATAGTAACAATTTCTCGTCAAAGGGTTAAAGTCACGAAATATCCATTGATCTAATAGGTGACTTGACTGACTATTATACTATACACGAGTTATAAAATATATGTAGTTTCTAGATTAATATATAAAAGTCCTCTCAAATAGATAAGTGATTGTATAAAATCACAAGTTAATATCATAAAATAAAATAAAAATATCATAAGTTAATAAATAAAATACATAAGTAAATCCATGTACGAAAAAAAAAATTCCATTTATGTTCATCAAGTCAACTTCTCTAAAATGTACATTTTCAAAAGAAAAAAAATAAAATTAAACTGTCTGAATTTTGACGATTTTTGTGTCAATACATCTGACATGATTGACCAATTCTACCTCAGTTACCCTTTCCATTTTAAAATTTAAACCATTTTAATGATTTATAAGTTTTGACTCATAAATAACGTAAGACAATTTATAATATTAAAAAATTATTTATTATATTTTTTAATCCCGTATTTAGTATCGATCCATGAATAACTTCTCATTATCTTACAAGTATTACATTAAGTCATTAACGATAGTCAAATAATATTTTAGAATTTTATATTATAATTATTGACATTGGTGAAAACCGACAAGACCTTATAATTTTGGACGGAAGAGTAAATTTGATTACGATCAAAACAATATTCATATGTAAAGGTGTTTTTCGATGTATGGAAATAATAATTTCGTTCCATCATTTTGGCATGATTGAATGATATAAATTATCTAATTATAAGTATATGAAATAGATTGTGTACAATGAGTTGTAAAATAATAAATTACACTTTCAACACCGCTACAACCCATTTTCATTGTATGCTACCGCCACCCGCCTTTGTCATCTTGGCCACCGGTATTGTAATAATTTGTAAAACATCGTGAAGTGGAAACCCCGGCCAGGAACCATGCAGGTTCAAATAAAGTATGGGTGTATTCGTAAGGCATCGTGATAAAGTTAGGCCTGTCTTTCATGGCACCACACAATTTCTTACATAGACATCCAAATTAGACACCATCACACATCCGATTGTTAATGCCGTATGTCACCGCCGCGTTGCATTCAAAACCCTCTTTAAAGCCTTTAATAGCGCCACGTTTATAATTAGAAGTTTGTTATTTTTATTTTGACACTACACCTAGCTAATTGAATCAACATCAACCCTAAATACCTCTTTTTTGCGCCACTTTTATCCCCCCTCTTACACCAAATCCCCAATGATTCACCACCTACGGCGTTTCTTTAATCGATCACAACCACAAAACATGGAGCGTTCGGCTATTATGAGGTTAGAAGACGAAGTTATTAGAGAGTAGCGGATTTGATGCATGGCGGCTTGGAAGAGGAATTAACGATGGTTAGGGTTGCTAGTCGATAGGGTTTGGGAGAAAAAAGATGTCCATGGAGGGGCGACGACATAAGGTGGCAATGATGAGGGAAATTTGATTTTTATATGTTGGACGGTGTTTTCGTGATAAAAATTATTCAAAGTAAACGTGTTACTTGATTCAGCAAAGTATTATTTTATAGATGTGGTGTCACCGATTGATGATGTATATAATGTTGCAATGTAATGTAATGGACTAAAACACATTAGACACTATTAGTGCATTTGGTATGCGATTAAATGGAACGAACGATATGACCTGGAAAGTGATTGAAGACACGGTGGTCGTGAGAAGAGTGGTGGGTGATAGGTGATCAAAGGTAGCGGGAAGCACGTAGGGTTCTGAAACACTGGCAGCAAATAGTGGTAGTGGTTGGTGGCATGAGGCGTTGGGAGGTGGCAGCGATTTGCCGGGCAGGTGGTGGCGGGAATAACACCCAGACTTTGAACCATGGTTCCTGGAGTATCTAGATTGCCTTGTTTCCACTTCACGGTATCTTACAAATACACCCCGACTTTGAATTATGGTTCCCGGCTGGGGTATCCCAATTACCTTGTTTCCACTTCGCGGTTTCTTACAAATACACCCATGGCTTTGAACCACGGTTCCTGGAGTATCCTAATTCAATTCCCTTGTTTACACTTCAAAACCATTTTTAATATTTATCAATACAAATTCTTCTCCTTCTAAAACCATAATTTACCGTGTTGCAGGAAGTGGATGACCTTATGATACGCAGGTTCCTTCGAGCTCGTGATCTAGACATTGAAAAGGCCTATTCTATGCTCTTTAAGTACTTAAGCTGGAGGAAAGAATTTGTTCCCAACGGCTACATTTCTCCCTCTCAAATTCAAAACGATCTTGCCCAAAATAAAACGTTTATGCAAGGACATGATAAGCTGGGCCGGCCTATCGTTGTGGGTTTTGGCGAACGTCATAAGCAAACCTCCGCCGAAGAGATGCAATGTATGCTTTTTTTTTCCCTTCGCTTCAAACTAGACACGTTATATGACACTGCGTAAACACGTATACTTGACGGTAAAATTGAAAATTAGTCATGTAACGTGACATGGTTAGTGTTTTAATTAATTTTAATTTTGCTCCGATTGCAATTTTAGTTATGTGTTTTTTTTAGGCAATTTTAGTCCTCAATCGGAGGCCGGAGGATAATGAGGTGGCAAAATTCTAGCCGAACTTTGTTGACGTGTCTTTGAAATTGAAAAAAAAATTGATTTTTATGCTGGGCTTGCAAGATTTGTTTTTAACTTGGAGAAAGAATGACATGATATCTTAATTAGGCCAAGTTACCAGACGAGTTTTGTAGATTTTTCCTGAATTTTTTTCCTGGATTGTGACCGGACTAATACACTATTGAAGCCAATTTTTTTATTTTATTTTTAGAAACCAACAAATTTTATTAAGACAAATTCGCAAATGTTACGGAGACTACATCAGAAGGGGGATGATTTCCCAGGATGATGCAATATAAGCCAATTTGTTGGACTAATTTTACACTTTTGACTTATATTTGATCTATAAAAAGTTGATTATAAAGTTTAGGATCAACTTTTGTCGATTATCATATTAAAATTCAATTATATGATCTAAAATAAAATTTTAATAATTTATTATACATATTTTATTATGTCACGTACATTTCTCTATATTTCTCTATGATAAATTAATTCAGCGTGTTACATTGCCATTTACCGAGTTTTTTTTTAAAATCTTTAAAAAGCAAAGTATTTATCGTTTTCGTCTTATCTCAAACTATTTCCTCCGAATGGTCACGTCAAGATTGTTTCAAGCCGCTTGTTGAACCTCGCGCTTTACTCTGGAGGAAAAACACAAACATCCTGTATTGGAATGAGAGTAAAGCGGCCTTGGTTCAACTAATGGCTGGCATTTTTCAAAAAAGTAAAGCGCGAGTTCAACCAGCTTCTTGGCAGCAATCTTGGCGTGGGCCATTTGAAGAAATAATTTGAATAAACACCGAAACGATAAATACATTATTTTTTAGCATTTTTTTTTAAAAAAAAATCCCCATTTACCACCCCTGAAATTTTCTAAATGTCTTCTTGCAGGTTATGTTACTTTCGTCTTGGACAAAATATGCTCAAGGTATATATGCCTTTCAGCCTTTAGTGTTTTTTTTTTTTTTTTTTTTTTTTTTTTTGCATTTCTAATTTTGATGAAAAAAATTGACGTAATAAGACAGTAAGAACATTCTTTAACGGTGTCAACTTTTACCATAAGCAAGTTATTTTCACGGTTAGAAATCATGACCTCTTTGGTCAAAAAAAAAAAAAAAAAAAAAAAAAAAAAAAAAAAATATGACCTTATTTATGAGAAGTTATTATGTGGTGAGAGAATTTAAACCGAAATGATCCGTGAATTGATCGAGATATAAATTGTGTTGTTCCGATCAACTCACAGGTCACTTCGATACATGTGAAGAGACTACCCAATAAGTCCTCTTTCACTGGTTAGAAATCATGACTAAGGCAACACAACGACAACTTTTACAATAATTAGTAGGTTATTTTCATGATTAGAAATCATGACCTCGGCCACGACAACTTTTATCATAATTAGTAGGGTATTTTCATGTTTAGAAATCATGACCCCCCTCCCAAAAAAATAAAGAATATCATGTTTAAACAGTATGTAGGGTTGTGTTTGTTTTGGGTTAGAGTTTTTTTAGATAAAGTAATTGAAATAATGATTAGAAAGTTGATGGGGTAAAATAAAGTAGAATAATGATTGGTGTAGATTATGAAATGATTGGTGAAATAAAGTAGAATAATGAATAAAATAATGGTAAAAAATATAATAAAGTTGATAAAGTGAAATGATGAGAGATGATTTAATATTTTTTTATTTGTAGTTGAAGATTTGATTGTTGAAAGAATGGTAAGAAATGATTGGTGATGTGATGGAAAAAAAACGCCGAAAAAAAACTCCGGCCAAAACAAACGGAGCCTAGGTTATTTTCATGATTAAAAATGATGACCTCTCAGACTTTAAATATCCAAGCATACATACACGGGTCAAGGGTCAATATTTAAAAATTCTTCGAATTACAGATTGCCAAATGGACAGGAGAAGTATGTGACAATAATGGACCTCAAAGGTTATGGATATGCCAACTACGATATTCGTGGATCTATAGCAAGTCTATCTATTTCGCAGGTTCAATTCGAACACTCACTCGCCGTCGTCTCTACTTTTAATCATACTCCTATATATCAAGAAACAAATTAACTGCGTTCCGCTTTGTTTTCATTTTTGAACAACTGATTTTGTTGGAAGAGATTGCCCACGATCTTGAATGTATAAAGAAATATAGTAGAGCCTTTACTAACGTCAATTAGTTTTAGTAGAGCGATGGCGCCGATCTTATGAGTGCATTAGCTAGCTCAGACAAAAAAACGCATTACGCATTGATATCGTTTTAGTTTGGTTGTGTAATTAATCGTGTGTGTATATATATATATGAATGATCATAGGACTATTATCCAGAGAGGCTGGGAAAGTTATTCATAGTTCATGCACCTTCAGTATTCATGTCTCTTTGGAAGGCGGTTTATCCGTTTGTTGACAACAAGACCAAGAAGAAGGTATTATATGGTGTGATAATAGTTTGATATAACTGAGTACATCACAACTTTATAAAAATTATAAAAATTATGATGGTATTATACATATATATATATTTTACTAATTAAACAAGACCGTTCGATTATCATTAATATATCTGCAGATTATCTTTGTGGAGAACAAAAGGCTAAGAGAGACCTTGCTCAAGGACATAGATGAAAGCCAACTTCCAGAAACATATGGAGGCAAACAACCTTTAGTCCCAATCCAGGATTGCTAAATGCATATCTATCTCCAATGGCTATTTTATTAGGTTGTCATATTAATTTAGAGTCAGGCTCTTCCATATATATACATCAATATATTCTTCTTTTTTGTGTGATTATTATTAAGCAAATTAATTAATGCATATTGACTCATTGTAAGAGTCATGAGAGATATAGAAAGATGAAATCTATCTTGGATTCATTCAAATCATTGTTCAGAGAATTATCACCCCAATATTTTAGTGCTAGAGCATGTATTCTTCATTGCTAGGATGAGATCTAACTAATATAACAAACTGGGCACATGGACCAATACAATAGAGACACATGTCACACACTACACAAGGACACCTCATCAACATTGCTAATATCCCCCCCTCCCCCCTCCCCCCTTAATCGAAATAGGGCTTCTTGGACATTGAGTTTGGCTCTCAAAGTCGAGTGTTGGAAATAGGCTTTGTATGAGAATCTGTCACATGATCAACTGAGGGAACATATATGATCGACTTGAAGTTGACCTTGCAACACTTGATCTCGAACATAATGAATGTCATTATCTATATGTTTGGTCCAAGCATGAAAGACAGTATTGTAGGCTAGGAATTGAGCGATTATGTTGTCACACCATGTAATGGAAATTTGTTGAAGCTTGTTGTGAAGTTCATATAGCAAGGACGTCAACCATTGACTTTCAGCAAACACATGGGCTAATGCACCGTACTCAGATTCTGCACTGGAACAAGCAACATCATGTTGATGTTTAGAACTCCAAGACACTAAACTCTCAGTCTGTCGCCGAGATACACACGGTAACATGCTACATATCTTCTTTCAATAAGATCACATGCGCAATGTGCATCGAAAAAACCATTGAAAAGTACATGAGAGTGATTTGCTCTCTGATTGTGTGTTGAATAGAAGTTTAAGTGTGGTTCAGATCTCATGAGTTGTGGTGCATCCAATGACCTCTACCAATGCTTGATCGGTCATTGAGCTTATCAACCACCCGATCTGTTAAAGGTGTCCGACATTGAGCACTTGCTATTGTTTCACCCATCATATTAAGAGATGAACTTTCCTCACCACATAGCCTAGGTTTTAAGGATGAGGCTCTTGCTCTTATATGGGTTTGGGCCTAGATTTTCTACATAATATCAGAGCAGCCCATTTATATTGCAAGTGTTGGGTTCTTTGTTATAGGCTCACACTTGAGGGGGCCTGTTAAAGTTGTCCCACATTGGGCACTTGTTATTGTTTAACCCAACATATTAAGAGATGAACTCCCCTCACCTCATAGCTTATGTTTTGAGGATGATGTCCTTCCTCTTATATGGGTTTGGGCCTATATTTTCTACACCACCAGGACTTGGTCAGTGGCAATCCAAGAATCCAGGGCCGAGTTCAAACAGATCTAGTAATGGTGAGAGTGCCGACACGTTGATTTCTCATGTTGCTGATGCTCGCA
This sequence comes from Gentiana macrophylla, assembly GCA_026214975.1. Lineage (NCBI taxonomy): Eukaryota > Viridiplantae > Streptophyta > Magnoliopsida > Gentianales > Gentianaceae > Gentiana > Gentiana macrophylla. The sequence goes on from CM047817.1 coordinate 89,628,035, forward strand.
AGGATCGTAAATTATGGAGCAAATCTAAGAATAGAAGTATACGCAATAATTTCTTGGACATAGGGCTTCTTGGACATTGAGTTTGGCCCTCAAAGTCGAGTGTTGGACATAAGCTTTGTATGAGAATCTGTCACTTGATCAACTGAGGGCACATGGGAGCCATAAGCATGCGGCTGTTAAGTTGGATATGGAAAAGACGTTGATAGAGTGGAGTGACTTTATCTTTGGACAGTGGTGGACCGAATGGGTATTCCTTCCTCATTTGTGGGTTGGTAAGTATATGTGTGGAATTCGCATGGTGCTGCTAAATGGTCACCCGAGTCTTGTTATTGTGCCATCTATGGGTATTCTGCTGGGGACCCTCTATCGTCATTCTTGTTTATTATCTGTGCTAAAAGGCGCTCACAACCTTAATTAATAGACATTGCATCACGGGTACGATCCGTGGGACCCACTTTAGGAATGACAAAAGAGTAGTTGTGTTCCACTTTCTTCTTGCGGAAGATAGTACGTTGTTCTTTGAAGTTCATGATGAGCGATGAAAACTATTCTAGATCGTTCTGCAAGGTATGGATCTTTTTCTCACCAAGCAATTAAGTTTTATAAGTTTTATTCAATTTTTTTTTAGCAAATATGTGTCTGGGAATTTCGTGACTATTCATGAAAAGTGATTGTATGGTTAATTAATAATTTGGTTTTTTTCTCAAAAGAAAAAAAATAAAATAAAAAGCGTAATAATTATCTTATTAAACTATATAAATAAGTCGTCCACATACGTTTAACATAAATTAAGACGTTTTAGCAGACATGCAGCATCCCAAGGTGGTTACCCGCCAGGTTTCACATCCTGTCTCAGGTAGGAGGTCCCAGGTTCGATTCCCTCCTCCCCTTAATTAGGCCTTTGAGGCCAAGCTTTCGTCCTTGTGCAAAAAAAAAAAAAAAAAAAAAAAATTAAGACGTTTTACCAAAAAAAAAAAAAAACATAAATTAAGACCGACATAAATTACTTGGTTTCAAAGAATTAACGAAATTCTCACGATCACAAGTTATTTATTTAATCAATAAAACGGCGGAAGAAAAGCGTTGAAGAGCAAGCAATTTCCTCCCTTTGAATTATTCGATTATCAATGTCGAATTCTTATTTACCAGAGGACCTTCTGGTTCTTGTGCTGGTAAGATTACCAGCAAAATCTCTGTATCGATTCAAGAACGTATCAAAATCATGGAACGCACTGATTTCAAGCTCGAAATTCATTAACTTACATCTCATAACTCAGTCTCGCATAGACCAAAAACCAAACATATTAGTCTGGGAAGTGGTACCAAACTCGTTCTCCCATGATATACACTTGGCAGAATTCTCGATCACCGCCAGTGGGGAAAACTTGGAATTAGGGTTCAAAAGGCGGGGGCTCCACCACCCGTTTGAAATCTCGTTCTCAAGCTTTCGGTCGGCATTACAATCAAGAGATTTAACTGGTCCACCTGAAACGTTGCACCCGTGTTTTGTAGGCTCTTGCAATGGTTTACTTTGTCATATTCTTGTTCGTCTTCTTAAGTCACAGGGTCGATATTATCAATGTAGTAATTATGACATCACTCTGTGCAATCCGTTGACAAAGTCGTCTTGGGTTTTGCCTAAAAGACCGGTGCTCGTCGATGATGATCATCACAATAAGAAAAGAACTATATCTTTTTACGGTTTTGGATATGATGATGTTCATGACGACTATAAAGTTATGATAGCAAGTGAACATCCAGATGATGTTAATGACTATGAATATGAAGTTTACAGCCAGAGATCCAATTCGTGGAACAGAGTAAGATCATATTTAGATTCTCGTTACCACATCATCTGCAACGATCCATCAGTTGGCTTGGACGGAGTTTTAGTTAATTGTGCTTTACATTGGATTTTGAATAGAAAGCATTCAGATTCGAGTGGTCTACGTTGGCGGGGACCATGGAAGAATTCTATTCTAGCATTCGATCTCAGAACGGATAAACATAGGATTTTGCCCTTACCTAAGGTTTTGGAGCAACTATCTTTGAGATTGAACGTGTTGAATAATGGTTCCCTTGTTTTGAGCGAAAAAAATCCAACGGATAGATTCGAGTTGTGGGTGATGAAGGATTACAACTTGAATGATTCATGGATGAAGATAACTATACGCAATATGCCATATAACGGGTGCTCATTGACACCCGTGGCTCTTTTGGAGAATAATAAAAGGATATTGGTTATATTTTACAATCATGTAAGAGACGGAGTAGTTTTATTGTATGATTTAGTTAGCCGAAAAGTTGTGAAGCATACTAGACCAAGTTCTGAATCAGGTGGTGTCTTTCACAACACGGGACAACAGTTTGTTGGCAGTCTTGTTCAGCCTCGGCCGCCCTTTATAAAAGAGTAAAGAAAATTTGAGGATTTCTAGTTTATGGGGTAGTAGTCTTTTAGCAGTTTTAATGTAAAATATTTGCTTCTCTTTCTGTCTTTCTTTATTCTGCTATTTCATTTTTTTTAGGTACATATTTTAGAGTACTATGCTGATTTTTTTTTTTTTTTTTTTTTTTTAATCTTGTATCGTTGTGAGAACTTTCATTGAAAGAAAGGCAACACCTATATTCGTAGGAAACACAATATCATTAAACACGAGAATCTAGCGGATCAGTGCACGAAAGGTATACCTAGAGAGCAGATGTCAACTTTGATAATGGAATTGAAGCCTATTAGATAAGGTTTTTGTAATTGTCACTTAAATATGTTGACCGAAGCTTCTAAGTTAATGGTTCAAAAGGGACAAAAGTGATGTCTACCAGGGGGGTTAAGGTTAAATTAAAACCTTTAATGATTCATATAATTATGAAAGAATACGTCTGGAACCAAAGGTTGTTCATGGTCAAAATAAACATAATCATGAAAACCAAAACACAAGTTAGGGAAATATTTTATGAATGCTATTGTCTTGGTTTACGATTAGGACAGAATAGTTGAAAACATACTTCATTGTTAAATTAAGTAAATCCGACAGTTTTTCACTAAGACAAATTCAAAGTCAGAAGCCACCTTTTCTAATGCAATTTTTTTTCGTAAGTAAATCCGATAGTATTTCACTAAAGACAAATTCAAAGTTAGAAGCCACTTTTTCCAATACAATATTTTTTTGTGTGAATAGTAATCAGGATCTGCATTAATTTTCTTCTTTTTGGTAAACATGATTTTAGGTTAGATGATAATATGACATCTGTTTGTGCAATCCGCTGACTAAGTCAACTTGGAATTTGTCTAAAAACCCGTTGTTCCTCGATGGTGATTGTTGGTGGAACAGAAGTAGAAAAATATACTTTTATGGATTCAGATATGATGTGATGTTCATGACGACTACAAACTAATAGTAATAGATAGCCGTCGACCCGGCAAAGGCAAAGGGTACTATGGATGTGAAATTTACAGTCTGAGGTCCAATTCATGGAGTACACAAACGTCATATCTAGATTTTACTCATCACCATATGTATGATCCATTTGATATATCTTCGATGGGGTCTTAGTTAATTCTACTTTAAATTGGAACATGATGGAGAAGAATCCAGATTTTAATAATCTGAAGAATTTTATTCTAGCATTTGATCTTAGAACGGATAATCATAGGATTTTACCAATACCTCACGATATAGAAAAATCATGTTTAAGATTAAGTGCGATGGCTAATGGTTGTCTAGTTCTAAGCAATCATTGGCCGTGTGGGGTGAATGGAACGTATAGCTTTGATTTGTGGGTAATGAAAAATTACGGTTTGAATGATTCATGGATGAGAATAAGAATAGAAAATATGCCATACAACGTGTGTTCATTACAACCTTGGGCACTTTTGGATGGTAATAATAAGAAAAAACTAATTATCTTACACAGATACGATGATGGAATTAAGTCCTGGATCGGGAGAGTGTGAGATCACGAAACACCAATTTGTCGGCAGTCTTGTTCAGCCTCGAATGTATACATATAGAGAAGAGTAAAGAAATACCGCAATATCTTTCGAGGCCGGAAATTGATGATGAAGGACATGTTTAATATTTTAGTATACACCTCTCAAAATAGAATGGATTATTTTACTTAATTTATGGTTCATGGCATTTTTTTTTAATTAATTTTCTAAATTGATATACACATTTGGTATGATGGCTTTGCCATAGTTTACGGCACGTCATGTCATTGTCTTCATCTCTAAATAAGAGCTGTTTTCGAAGTTTTCACATTGATTTGAAGAGCGAATGAACGTCATAAATTTTTGTTCATTAAATAGATCTAAAATTAAATCTTGTGTGTATCTAAGATATTAGTAGCAATTTCTATGGAGTAATTTTGAATCATTTTATTCATGTCTTCGTGATCGTCACTGGATTGCTTCAGTTCGCGCGGTCTCACCTGGTAGGGTCTGATTCCTGGTCTCAGTGACGGATAATGGAGCCACGAAGTGGCTTGTTCATTATATTCAAGAGGACTTTGCCGCTAGGGATCTACATGTTCTAAAATATAGATTAAAAAATAATACATGAATCATGTGACATTTACTGTCCTAAAGAAACAATTTCAAGTCATTGACATATTTTTCTGAGATAAAACAAGTTTTTCTCTTAAATTAGAGGAGTGTGAACAAGAAAAAAATAAAAACCAGAGATAAAACAAGTTTTTCTCTTAAATTAGAGGAGTATGAACAAGAAAATAATAAAATCCTGCGTTACGAGAATGATGATTGAATCCATTAAAATTAAATAAAACGAGACAATTCATATTGGAAATATGAAAAAACCCGCTTACAGCGACAATCCTTATCAGAATAACCTCATTCTTTCTCCTAAATCACATCGCCATTTTTGTCGCCATTTTCCATAAATCTGCAAAATCTAACGCCTTTTTCCTCAAAATCAATGCACATTCTTTCCCTAGGTTGCACGGACACGGACACATGGACACGGATACGCGGATACGGACACCGGGATACGGAAGTTTTAAAAAATATAAGATACGGGTGCGGGGTCAAAATGTAAATATTAAAAGTATAAGGACTAAAATGTAATTAATAAAAGTATAAGGACTGGTATGCAATTATTAAAAATATAAGGACTAAAAGGTAATTATCAAATACTATAAGCACTAGAATGATAAATTTAACCCAAGCATAATAACCAAAAATATAATCATGGGTTCCATGGTAGTACGCTTTCATCCCACAGCTTCAAATACAAAACATCATAGTTAGAATTTTCAAAACCAAAGCGCTTTCATGAGTTAGATCTCACCCAAAATACACAAAATACATGAAATACTACTACAATGCGTGTCCCAGGTCCGACTCGCGTGTCCGAGTTCCGACTCGCGTGTCCGACTCGCGTGTCTGAATTTTTTGAAAAATACAATTCGGTCCGACACCGTGTCGGTGGTGTGTCGGCATGTCCCCCGCGTGTCCGTGTCCGGTGCGTGTCCGACACGGGACACGCGGCCTAAATGGAGTGTCCGTGCTACCTAGTTCTTTCCTTCCTTAATTTAGATCATCAAAGCCTTTTCCACCCACACAAAAAATAAAATAAAATTACAGGGATTTTTCTTTTTTGATAGCGACAGGACGGGAAATCATTAGCTAGATTGTGATGCGAAGGCATGAGGATTCTTTAGATTTTCTGGAGCCATTCATCGGTGAGTGATCAATGAATGGTACCGGAAGACAAAGAAAATTGTGCCTTTGCATCACCATCATAGCTAGTGATTTCCCGTCCTTGTCGCTATCACAAATGAAAAATTGATGTAATTGTTTTTTTGTATGGACTTTGATGATCTAAATTAAGGAAAGAATGTGCTTCGATTTTGGGGAAAAGGGGTTATGTTTTGCATATTTTGGAAAAGGGTTCTATGGAAAATGACGATACGATTTAGGACATGCTGAAAACCCTAGCCGACTCAGTTTAATGTGTAAATGCGGTGTTGCACGCTCCACGTACTCGCAGTGGTCCACTGGACCACGCCGCGTTTGGGTCGGACATCCACATACTCAGCAGATCTCTTTTCTTGGACCTCTTCTCTCTATAGCCCAAGCTCTTATCCACAACTCTGATCCATTTCATCATTGCTTCAGAAATAGCATTGCCCGAAAATCATACAAAACAATGCAACACAATACCGATTCCAAAGGGTATTATATGCGCAAAATCGTGAAGCAATAACTGCGCACTACGCAATTGACTCATAAATCATACAATTACTAGATCGTTTCTCATCAATCAAGCATAATTCTGGGGCAAAGTAGATATGAAAAATATGTTGAGATAGGTGTATCGTGTGTGGAGTGATTTACGGAACAGATCCGTAATTTACGGAAGAAATTACGGAATATTAAAGTAGAAAATAAATATTCGAACATGAGATTATACGCATCAATTAGATCTAACAAGACAACTATTACCGTGCATATATATCTAGTTCAAACAATAGACAATAAATGTAGTATGCACAAAATAAAGGACTAAGACAAACCGAGGCGAGTAGTTACTCTATCCTTAAGACAAATTGCTCCGGTATGGTGCCCACGGTTGTAGAAACTGTCTCCCAAGATACAATGGCTTTCGTCTCGGATTTAGAGGCACTTCAAAAATCCGAGCTCCGGCGAACTTACATAGTGCTCCAACTTCTCTTCGACTCAATATCTAGATCTATATGACTGACTCTTTGTGGTGGAAAGACACAAGAGAAAATTCGATGCTTCAACCTTCATCATTGGGGTTCTTTATATAGTGGAGAGGAGGAACCAATGCTCAAATATGATTGGCCGAGACACATCACCAAACTTTTCCCCTTGGAAAGTAATGGCCGACTTCTCCTCAAGGAAAGAAGGTTGGCGAAATTATTAGGCTAATTTTGAATTATTCCACTCATCTGATTGGTCGGATGATATGTCGTCTGAATTCTGATTGGTCGAACGACTCAATGAATTCTGATTGGTCGAATGACACAATAATATTCCAAAATTAATTTATGGTAAATTTCATAAAGAAATTTTGTCGAAAAAATTAATAGTAACACCTGAACCGAACCGAACCGAGCCGAGCTCGAGCACGAGCCGGACGGACGGCGACGGCGGCGCGCGCGCGCATGTGTGGAATAATCTAAGTCCTCCCTCCTGCACAAAAGTGCCTTGCCCCTTGGGGCACATCTATAAGAGAATACACTTGCTCTTATATATGGAACACAAGTCTCCCATCTTTCCAATGTGGGAGAATGAGTTGAGGTACTCCCTTCAACTCTTATCTCCAACACATTTTCAACCAACTTTAGGCATTAATTTCTCATTCACCCGATATCCGAATCGAGTGATTCAAAAGCCCATCATCAACCACTCCGTATGAAGTATTTAATGATATCATTAACTCTCGATGATATACATCGGAGCCTATCCGTAAAATCGCGCTAAAGTTGACTATTCAACCCTTCAAAAGGGCTTTTTCTCCAACAATCCCCACATGAATGAAAATTAATGCAAATGCAAATGCAGACTCAAGAAAGTCGACGGAAAAATATTGCATCGGGAGAGAGGTAGCTTCGGCCTTGAACTCGCCTTAGTGAAGTACTTATCGGATTTACTCGGCTAATCGGTGAACTAGGTCTTGAATCTATTCAAACTTTAGTGTAAACCAAGACAATAGCACTCACACAATATTTCCCCCAGCACCTTTCGGTTCTCATGGTTGTGTCCGTCTCGGCCCTGGACAACACTTGGTTTCAAAAAGTTCTTTAGAGAATTCAAGCCTCAAAATTCTCATGAAGCGGCCCCACTTCGCATTTACATAGGTGACCTCCTATCAAGGGTATTCCGCCCCTACCCCACTTGAATATCAAGATATAGGAATCATTAAAAGCTAAGCTTAACCTCACACCCTCTGCCTCGCAGATAGCACTTTTATTCTCTCGAGAATGGGTAAGTGCTTGGCTGCTCCTTATAGCTTAGTTGTCCTTTTGAACCATGATCTTGGGATCTCCAAATCAACATGGTTGGGTTGCCACTACAAGAAACATGCGTAATAGGCTTGATCCCATTCCGGTTGTCAAAATTGACATCCGATCTCTAGCTAAACCTTTTATAAGCGGATCCATAGATTCTTCTTCGATCTTACACAATCGATGGAAATCACACCATTAGAGATCATTTATTTAATGGTATTTTTCTCTGATGTATGTGTGTCGAGACTTACCATTATACACACTACTATGTGCCCTTCCTATAGTCAACTTACTATCGCGAGTTGTAAGTGATAGCGACCACTAGTATGGAATATCCTCAAGGAAATTCCTAAGCCATTCAAATTTCTTCTCCACCTCATCCAAAGGCTATGAACTCGAAACTTCCATTGTGGAGCGAGCTATGCACGTTTGTCTCATAGACTTCCAGGACACAAGACCACCACCAATCATGAATAAGCATCCACTGGTGAACTTCGAATCTTTCGTATTTGATATCCAGTTGGCATCACAGTATCCCTCTAATACTGTTGGATATCTTATATATCGTAATCCTAGACTCATAGTGTACTTCATGTACCTCAAAAACCTATTTAAGGCTTTCCAATGGTTATGATCTGGATTACTCGTGAACCTACTCAGTTTCTTCACTGCACATGCTAAGTCTGGTCGTGTACAATTGGTTATGTACATCAGACTTCCAATCACTTGAGAATATCTCAATTGATCCACAGGTTCACCTCTATTCTTGGCTAAGTGCACACTTAGGTCAAGAGGAGTGCTCACTGGACTTTCATCAAAGATGTTAAATCTTTTCAATACTGAGACTCAATATAATGAGTTTGTGACAATGCAAGTCCATCGGGTAATTTAGAGATCTTAATCCTAGTATCACATCCATGAACTCCTGGGTCCTTCATATCGAAGTTCCTTGTCAACATCTTCTTGGTATTCATGATGATATCATGAGTACTTCACATTATCAGCATGTCATCCACATATAGACATACTATAACATAAGCATTAGGTGTGTTCTTAATGTAGACACATTTATCACACTCGTTAATCTTAAACATAACATTATCAAATCTGATATGCCACTGTTTTGGTGCTTGTTTAAGCCCATACAAAGACTTAACGAGTCTACACACCTTGCTCTCTTGGCCTGGAACTATGAACCCATCGGGTTGTTCCAAGTACATATCTTCCTTCAACTCACCATAACCATCCATTTGATGGACTTCTAGGTTATAGACTCCAGCTATATCGATGAGAACCCTTATATAAGTAATTCTCACAACTGGTGAGTAAAATGCCAAGGCCTTCTTTCTGTCGATACCCTCAGGCTACCAACAACGCCTTACAATAAATCCATCAATCTTTAACTTCTTCTTGAAGATCCACTTGCACTCGAGTGGTTTAATCCCCGTTGGAAGACCAACGAACTTCCAAGTGTGGTTTTGCATGATGGATTTTATTTCACTATTTATGGCCTCTTTCCATAAAGGAGCTTTCGAGTAGACATTGCCTCAGCATATGTCCTTAGTTCGCCTTCTACCACATAGGTCAGAAAATCAGGACCAAAAGACTGGGTAGTCCTAGCCCTCTTACTACGACGAGGTTCCTTAAATTCTTGAGAATCACTCTCTTTTTCAGACTCATATGCCCGCTTCCTCATGCTTGCTTTTTTTTTAACACTTTCCTTACAAGGAAAGATATCCATAGAGAACACCGCATTCTAGACTCGGTGATGATATGTTCATGTACATCGATGTCCGATTTATGCACCAAAACCAATAGGCACTAATGATCTTAGATTCTATCACTCACTTTGGTTTGTATTTCGACCTTAGCCAAACACCCCCACATTTCCAAGAATCAGTAGTCTTTCCACAGTTCATATAGGGTAGCACCCTTCTTCTTTGAAGGATGTTGTTCGAGAATGAATTATCTTTGAGAGGATATCTTCCCCACAAGTTACGATGTAAACTCGAACTTATCAACATAGCATTACTCATCTCTTTAAGAGTTCGGTTCTTGCATGCAGCAATACCACTTGATTGAGGTGTGTATGGTGTAGTTTTTTGATGAATGATGCCGGGCCCTTAGCAAGACTCATGAAACAATACATCATATCCACCATCATAATCCCTACGGATTCATCTCATCCGTTTGCTATGTTCATTCTCACCTTCATTCTGATAACCCTCAAGGCATCACGAGCCTTATCACAATATTTGGTGCTATTATCAATAAAAGTAGTGAGATACGAATCTAGAGGTTCTGTGTTCCTTTCTACCGGTCAACCGGTGAGTTAGCCAACATGGCTTCAACACATATTAGACACTTGTGATGAGGATCAAATTTCAAATTTGGTAACAACACCATGTTCATCAATAGACGAACGAATTTGAAATTTTCAAGTCTTAGTCACAGTGTCACAAGCAAGATTACTCAAGCATGTAAGCAGATATTAACGCCAATCTCACTGGCTCTTCACAGAGCATCTCTTTGTGCTCAACAGACAGTTTCACTGTCAACATACTGATCAATCCAGTTTGATCATTCAAAGCATTGTTTGTTGCACCACCGAATTTCTCCATCCAAGGGATGAGATTAACCGGTCACTGGTGCTACGTCTAATGCTACTAGAGGCACGTACACTTGTGTCACAAAAGACACAGTCTTATAGGAGTCACCTCGGTGTTTCCTTCCATTTTTGTTCAGTGAACAAAAAATCGACAAGTTTAATATCCATTCTGAAAAAATGGATAAACTAGTCCATCATTTTTCCTTTCAAAATTATTATTATTATTATTTCCGGAACATAGCATGCCACTAAGTTAACTCACATTGTTTAATTTATCTACTTGGTTTGCCGAGAGGAGACGAACACAATTTTAACAATGTTTATCAACAAGCACCTTAATAGAGCACACATGACTCATTAAATCTGAAGCACATGGTACAGTCATAATGAAAAAACACAACCATCAACTACGCATCATAGCATCACACGTAGAAAATATTAATTTTAGACGGTAGCGCGTTTCGAAACATTACAAGTATTAGCACAAGCAATCATATCTATCGCAAATATATTACCTATGATGCTGAAATTATTAAAGGTGCCCACACAGAAACGACTCACCACAAATAAATTAATACTAGCTTTCCTACCAAATATTAATTCGGCACAGATGACATATATATGCATGCTACTATCAAGATTTCTCATATTTAGTATATTTTAATTGTCTCAGCATACGAACCAAAGAAAGTTTGCAGTATCACACCAATTTTGTCTATTCCTATCAACCATTAAAGGCAACTTGGTCATCTAATAGCCAAGCACTATGGCACTTTACTGTAGCAAAGGATATGAAAGTGTATCAACAATATAAGGGAAGTTCGCCACTTCCAGGCGGAAGAAAAAATAAAACAGTACTGCAACATTTTTTTTTTTCTTCCCTTCTTTTCCTCCGTTATGCATCTACATGTATTGTAAATATTAATATGTGATCCAAAATATTAAGATGCCATCATACCATTATTATGTAATTCAAAGAACAGGTAAAACAACTTGTTTGCAACGACAACAGTACGTGCTGATCAAATAATATGTATATATATTTCCAAGATACTACTGATCAGGGGCTTATAATCCAAGTAGATCGCAATATGAACAGCATAATATACCACACAACATATCCAAAAAAATAAATTTGTCTTATGCTTGTTGGGATAGGTGTATCGTGTGTGGAGTGATTTACGGAACAGATCCGTAATTTACGGAAGAAATTACGGAATATTAAAGTAGAAAATAAATATTCGAACAGGAGATTATACGCATCAATTATATCTAACAAGACAACTATTACCGTGCATATCTAGTTCAAACAATAGACAATAAATGTAGTATGCACAAAATAAAGGACTAAGACAAACCGAGGCGAGTAGTTACTCTATCCTTAAGACAAATTGCTCCGGTATGGTGCCCACGGTTGTAGAAACTGTCTCCCAAGATACAACGGCTTTCGTCTCGGATTTAGAGGCACTTCAAAAATCCGAGCTCCGTCGAACTTACATAGTGCTCCAACTTCTCTTCGACTCAATATCTAGATCTATATGGTGACTCTTTGTGGTGGAAAGACACAAGAAAATTCGATGCTTCAACCTTCATCATTGGGGTTCTTTATATAGTGGAGAGGAGGAACCAACGCTCAAATATGATTGGCGAGACACATCACCAAACTTTTCCCCTTGGAAAAGTAATGGCCGACTTCTCCTCTCAGGAAAGAAGGTTGGCGAAATTATTAGGCTAATTTGAATTATTCCACTCATCCGATTGGTCGGATGATGTGTCGTCTGGTCTGATTGGTGAACGACTCAATGAATTCGATTGGTCGAATGACACAATAATATTCCAAAATTAATTTATGGTAAATTTCATAAAGAAATTTTGTCCAAAAAATTAATAGTAACACCCGAACCGAACCGAGCCGAGCTCGAGCACGAGCCGAGCCGGACGGACGGCGACGGCGGCGTGCGCGCGCGCGTTTGGAATAATCTAAGTCCTCCCTCCTGCACAAAAGTACCTTGCCCCTTGAGGCACATCTATAAGAGAATACACTAACTCTTATATATGGAGCACAAGTCTCCCATCTTTCCAATGTGGGAGAATGAGTTGAGGTACTCCCTTCAACTCTTATCTCCAACACATTTTCAACCAACTTTAGGCATTAATTTCTCATTCACCCGATATCCGAATCGAGTGATTCAAAAGCCCATCATCAACCATTCCGTATGAAGTATTTAATGATATCATTAACTCTCGATGATATACATCGGAGCCTATCCGTAAATCGCGCTAAAGTTGACTATTCAACCCTTCAAAAAGGGCTTTTTCTCCAACAAAATATAATACTACCTCCGTTCCTAAATATAAGTCATCCTACACTTTTTGATTTGTTACATAATATAAGTCATTCTACAGTACTGATACAACATTTATTACCATATTCTCTATCTTACCTCTAAATTATTATCAATCCAACCACATTTTATTACTTAACAATTATTGCATTAATGATAGTCAAGGGTATTTTAGACATTAACCTTAAAATTTATGAAATTCAACTATTTTCTTAATCTGTCTGAAAATATCTAGGATGATTTATGTTTTGGGACGGAGGTAGTACCAAATTAACCATCATCAGGCAGTGGTGAGAAACTTCTGAGAAGACATGTTCCAATATGGTGAAACTTAATTTTTTTCAACATGTTCCACTGCAACTTTGAATACCTCACGCACTCCACTGCAACTTAATTTTTTTCAACATGTTCCTGATCGATATAGCCAATAATATGTTGAATAATAATAATTCTGCTTTAATTTGTCCTATTGCAGTTGAATTTAATGCCTTTAAATGTAATATTTCGATTTTCGGAAAACGGCAGACGTGTCATTTTGCAAAAACGAAATATTATATTTTTTTACTTCTTTTGTGGATTTAAGTATATATATATATATATATATATATATATATATATATATATAGGGGAGTGCTTTAAAAGGACATAAATGATGGGGAAAATTAGAATCAAGACAGTGGAAATATAAATTGGATGATAAGGACAAATCCATTGTTCATAACCCTAAATCCATTGTTTGCTGCAGTGGAACTGACCTCAAATCTAATGTTTCACTATCACAGTGGAATAAGGATATGTCATTTTTACCCAGAAAAATATTCCACTGTCCTCTTTACATATTTCTATGTTCAAATTATCCTTTTTGACAATAAACCTATATATATATTGGAAAAAATCTGATTTTTAATTATTAAGGAATAATTAAGGAAAAGAAATAATAGGTTATTATTTTGGGAATGGTTATTTAAGGAAAATAATCACCTCATTAGTCATATAACCTACTAGCCAAAAATTAGACTTACACGAACTCTGAGGAAACGCTTTGGAGAAAGGAAAAGGGCCAGGAGATTTCTTCAAAATTCTAAGGCGTTTCTTGACGGTTTTCAGATTCGAGTAGAGCGTTGGAATCGTCGTGAATAGGGCGTCGTTTCAGCACTAAAAGTTTGGAGCTTTGTCAAGGTTTGTAAATTCAACCTAGATGTGAGCTTGGATGTGTTTTAGAGATTAAAATTCATAGCTTTCGTAGTTCTGTTACAATAGAAGCGTGTGATCGAATCTAACCTATTTTGGAATTGATCACATAGGTTTTACGTGTGAAAATGGTCGTTTCTTCTTTGTTTTCTGAAGTTTTGAGTTGGATTGCTTGCTATCATGTAAGAGAGCTCTTCCTTATATATATATATATATATATATATATATATATATATATATATATATATATATATATATATATCTCTTAGGGTTTGTAATTATTATTGTATGTGCCGTTTATACCCCTAGCTTAGCCTATATAAACAATGTATATCATTCATTCCAAAGTGTGAATAAAGTAATTTTATTTTATTTTATATCCTGATTTTGTTTTATGGTGCCGCCACCTACACGGCCTAAACCCTAAATTTCTCATCCTTCCCACCGGCGTCAATGGCCGACGTCCTGCAGTCTCCTTCTCCGGCAACTCTATAACAACCTCAACAGCCACTTTGGCATCTCAGCGGCCATATAAGCAGTACTCGGCATCTCCGCCGCATGCTCAGCCACCTCGCCGCGACTCGCAGACCACTCGCCATCTCCGTTGCAATTGCACAGTTCGAGCAGCTCCTCCGGACATAGCTCTCTTCTGGTCACTACTCCCCCGACAACAGCTACAATTATCTTCAGCCCGGCTCCTCCAGCCCCAATTATCAGCACCCCCACTCCTCCCGCTGCCATTATCAGCACAGCAGCGGCACTTCACCTTCTGCTCCGGTGAGTGCACACCATGCCTACAAGTTGTCCTCCCAGCTGTAGAAAAATAGCTCATCCTCTCACCAAATTAGGAGCAACGCTGCTCCCTCATCGCAGCAACAGCAGACATGTCAAGGGGGAAATCAGCAATATCAGCGGCAAAATCAATCATGCCCAATTTCTGAACGAGGCAGCAGCTATTTGAATTTGAATTTTAATAAAACACGTATTAATCATGGTAAATGTTCCCATCCTCGACGTCCTTATCTCGGTACATGTCAATTATGTTTTGTGCCTGGACACTCGGCTCGTACTTGCACACTATTTCATGTTCAATCGGTTGGCCAAAGCTCGGCTCGTTCGGATAAGCCACGGGCTCATTTAGCTGCCCCACCTGGCAACTCGGCTCAGCTCGATTCGTCTACATCCAAATGGCTTCTTGACAATTGGGGCTTCACACGTGTGACTCAGATATTCGGAATCTCTCGCCTCACTCTCCGTACACTGGGACCGATGATATTATAGTTGGTGATGGTAATGGTCTCTCTATCTCTCATACTGGAAGTACTTTACTCTCCGTTTCCCCTGCACAATCTCTTCCCTTACGCAACGTTTTGTGTGTTCCTACCATGTCTCGTAACTTACTTTCTGTCTCTCAGTTATGTCATGCCAATAATATTTCTGTTGAATTCTTACCTTCTGAATTTGTTGTAAAAGACCTAAGGCAGAATCAACCCCTACTCCGTGGCCCAGTTAAAAATGGGCTCTATGAATGGCCGTCTCAACCTTTAGTTGCCTTTGCCTCCACAAAAGCCACCTCTCAGGAGTAGCATCATCGTTTGGGTCATCCTGCCAGCCCGATTTTATCTACCATTTTACGCAACTATAATAAAGACTCGACAATTTCTTCCTTTTCGCATTGTTCTGCGTGCTTAGAAAGTAAAAGCCATAAACTATCTTTTGTCCAGTCTACCTTAAGTTCCTCCTGAACCCTTGAAATCATTTTTAGTGATGTTTGGACATCTCCTGTGTTTTCTGTGAATGGTTTCAAATACTATGTGATTTTTGTTGATCGTTTCACTCGCTATGTATGGTTTTACCCGTTGACTCATAAATCTGATGTTCACTCAGCATTTATTCGCTTCCGCTCCATCGTTGAAAAATATTTTGATCACCCAATTAAAGTGCTATATTCCGATAATGGGGACGAATTTATTTCCCTTCGTGACTATTTTTCCACACATGGAATCTCTTTTTTCACCACCCCACCTCACACTACAGAACATAATGGCATCTCTGAACGCAGGCATATGCATATTGTTGAAACATGTCTTGCTATCTTTACCCATGCATCCATTCCAAACATATACTGGCCCTATGCTTTTTCCACTGTGGTTTACTTGATTAATCGCATGCCTACTCCCACTCTCAAAATGCACTCTCCTCATGAGTCTCTCTTTCATACGTCCCCGAACTATACCAAACTTTGTGTCTTTGGCTGCCTCTGTTATCCTTGGCTCCGCCCTTACACCGATCATAAGTTGCAACCTCGCTCCAAACCTTGTGTTTTCCTAGGCTATGCTCTAGACCAGGATGCCTACTACTACTTAGACACAACTACCTCTCGCATCTATGTCTCTCATCATGTTAAATTTGTGGAGTCCATTTTTCCTTTTGCCAATCCCACTATATCTCCTCCTACTTTCACCCCACCTACCTCGGATTGGATCCCCACTCCTCCTCCTGTTCACCTGCCCGCATCTTCCTCTCCACCTCCCCACTCCGGATCCTGCCCCACCACCAACCCCGCCCACCCCCTCGGCTTCACCGCCTTCTTCTCCACCTCCGAATCCTCCTCCCACTCACCCCATGCGTACTCGGGCTCAAAATAATATTCATAAACCCATTCAGAAACTTAACCTCCATACTCAGCTTTCCTCTTCTGAAACTGAACCTACCACTATCACTCAAGCCCTTAAAAATCCCAAGTGGAGAACTGCTATGCAAGTGGAATATGACGCTTTAATGCGTAATGACACCTGGGAACTAGTTACCCCGCATCATCACTATAATATCATTGGTTCCAAGTGGATTTTTCATCTTAAGCGTAATCCGGATGGCTCTATTGATCGTCACAAGGCTCGTCTTGTGGCTAAGGGGTTCGGTCAACGACCTGGTGTTGATTACTTTGAGACATTCAGTCCTATGGTTAAGCCTACTACTGTTCGTCTTGTGCTCACTTTGACTCTTTCGCAGGGGTGGTCTCTACGGCAGCTTGATATTAATAATGCTTTTCTACAGGGTCATTTACAGGAAGATGTTTACTTAGCTCAGCCATCTGGGTTTTTTAATTTGGATCATCCTACTCATGTTTGCAAATTGCGTAAGGCGATTTATGGTTTGAAACAGGCACCTCGAGCTTGGTATGATGAGCTCAAGGGTTTTCTTTTGGCGAGTCAGTTTCGGAATGCGTATGCTGATTCGTCCCTATTTATTTATAATTCTGGTGGCATTATAATTTATATCTTGGTTTATGTGGATGATCTTATTGTTACAGGGAATAATTCCAAGGCACTTGAGACCTTCATAGCTCTATTGGGTCGTCACTTTGCTCTCAAGGACTTGGGTTCTCTCTCTTATTTTTTGGGCATTGAGGTAATTTACAATTTTGTTGGGTGTATCTTGTCTCAGAAAAGATATGCCACTGAATTGTTGGCTAAACTTCACATGGATCGTGCTAATTCGGTCACCACTCCTCTGCCTGCTGATATTTCTGGGCTCACTGCTAAGTCTGGCACGCCTCTGGATGATCCTTCTCAGTATCGCATGGTTATTGGTAGCCTTCAATATTTGATTTTTTTACTCGGCCGGATATTGCCTTTGCTATCAATAAGTTGTCTCAGTTTATGCGTGCCCCTACAGATGTACATTGGGATCATGCCAAGCGTATGCAGCGGTATTTGGCTGGGACATTGGATCTTGGTCTTCAGCTATACCGTGACTCGCCTATGGTTCTTCATGCTTTTTCTGATGCAGACTAGGGTGGTAATAGAGATGATTATTCATCTACTGGAGCTTATATTGTTTATATTGGTCGCAATGCTATCTCATGGAGCTCCAAGAAACAGCCTACAGTTGCTAGGTCCTCCACTGAGGCTGAATATCGTTCGGTGGCCTCGACTACTGCGGAGCTTAATTGGGTTACTTTTCTTCTTCGTGATCTTGGTTTTCCTCCCAAGCAAGCTCCGGTCATCTACTGTGACAACCTGGGCACCACACAATTTTGTGCTAATCCTGTGTTTCACTCTCGTATGAAGCACGTTGCGATAGACTACAATTTTATTCGTGATCAGGTACAACGTGGCTTCGTGCGTGTTGCTCATGTTAATGCTCAAGATCAACTTGCTGACTGTTTGACCAAGTCTTTGCCTCACACGGTTTTTCAACAACAACGAAGCAAGTTAGGTCTCCTCCCTCATCCAACTTGAGGGGTGGTAATATATAGAGAGTTTCTGGTCGCTCAGTGCGTGCGCACTGAAGCTCCGTGCGGGCTCACTGGCCCTGTTTTTTATGTTTAACTTGTTTTGAGCCCCGAATTTTGTATTAAATGTTGTTCTTTGATCTAATAGCATTAATTAAACATGAACAAGCATTGACTGAGTTTCTAATGCGTTTCGTTCCGGCACCGAATGTACTCTTCCAAAGAGTTGAAGTTCAGGACAGTTGGAAGGGCATGATAGGCTTGTGGTATGATGAATTAGAATTCACCAATGTATGTGTACTTGATAGGATGTGGTGTCTAGCTGTGAGGGAGTAGAGTTGTTAAGGTGAGCTTTGCCTTGAAAACACTTAGGTGGCTAGTTAACTCATAATAAATTAATTACATACGTGTTAGTAAAAAGATTAAATGTCAGACTATTCTTGGTAAGGCACCGATTCAGATCGGCGATGTGGTACGTTCATAAAGGTGAACAACGCTACTGGCTCGAAAGGCTGAAGGGTAGTGGAGGAAATTCATCGAACGTATACGCATACCGGGGAGACCCCAGAGCTATCAGGTGCTATTCACCGTTAGTTAACATGTATATATTCAGGCTGATACATGCCAAGCGTAGTGCCCTTGAATTCTGAAGTAACCAAGATAAGTTAAGCTAGATAGGTATAGTTATGACATGTTGATGGACATGAAGTGAACCCTAGATTGAGTCGGTCTTATAAAGATAATCTATAAATTATGAATTATGTGTTATAAACCTTAATAAAGTTGTAGCTTATGCCTTTTACTGAGTACAATGTACTTACCTCAAATGCATGTTTTTATTATGTGTTTGGGGGAAGAGAAGATGAACCGGTTGATCCAGATTACGAAAAGGACTTTGATGACGACGTTTGAAGACGCCAACGTTGAAGCATTTACTTTATTCTTTGTTTTATGACTTTTTAGACTTGTTCTCTTTTGGAGATCAGTGTAATTTCCTTTTTTATACTTTTAAAAGTTTTCGTACGTTATACGTTTTCTTTTAGGAGTTTTCGTTGTAATAGATTATATTTCTATCTTTAGAATTTTGAGTTTCTATTCTTGGATGTTTGAAAAAAAAATATACCCAAGTCTTCGCTTCAGTTTGCTTAACTCGATACGATGTAGTAGATGCTTATGTATAATATGGAATTTATTTTATATTATACGTGCCGAACGTTTTTTTTCCAGATAAGGACTCGGTGTCCGGAAACAGGACGTTACATTAAATGTGTTGTTAAGGACATGAAACAGGAACAACTCTGCTGAGTGGAGTACTCAATGATAGTTTTTGTCAAGTGCTGGAAAGTATTGAGATCTCTCTTCAATCAAATCACCCCAATATGAGTCCAATCTCCGTCCAAGGCTCTGAAAATATCTTTATAGAAGCAATTATATCAGATTTAAACATCAATGTATAGCATATGTGTTGGACTTATTTTATGTTTTAATGATGAGTGCCAGACTAGCTGTTATAGAGCAAAGGCAAAAAGATGTCTAGATCAAATGTATAAGTTTATTAGAGTTTGATATTTGTATAGGTTTGATCAAACAAGCATTGTAACTAGGTCAGCTGACTTTATCAGCAGACATGTCTAGGTAAGTAAGGTAACTAGGTCAGTAGACTAGTTAGGGACTTGCTGAAGATTGAAGGCTGAGGGTTCAAACTCAGTTATTGAAGGCTAAGGGATCAAACTTAGTAATTAAAGTCAAGGATATGGAATCATAATTTAGGGAAGTCTGTGATGACTTAAACTGATTACATATACCTTGTGTACAAGGTCTAAGTTCCACATGTTAAGTGGTGATTGGAACTTAGTTATGATTAAAATGGTGTACTCTAACTTCACAATCAAAAGTTAGATAAAAGAAGTCAGCTGAAGTGTTTTATAAACACAGCAAACTTAAAACAGTTGACTGACATGTACATCGGCAGACCAATATACACAGGTATCTGCTGAGTATAAATCTCAATTTATTCAAAGGTTACATTGGAAGATTACAAGGATAAGGATGGATTACAAGCCTTGATATTATCAACAAATCAATGGCCAAGATTAAAAGAATGTTGGAAAGATTCAGAGGATTAACCAATGGACACAAGTCACAGGGTGGACAGACTGGAAACTGTCAAAAAGTAAACTGACTGTGTCAGTACTATGTTGTTAAGGCCATATTTATATGATTATTAAGGGTGTATTTCATTATTATTTTCCCCACATTTGCATAATTTACATGAGAATTAAGGGTTTAAGTGTAATTATTTAGTAAGGATGATTTTAATATGGTTATTTGCAAAATTGATTATTTTATGTGTTAAATTAATGGAATTATTATTATTTGAGTTTTATTACATTTTGCAATGTTTATTTATCCTTTAGGAGGCTGAATTTCGAGTGCTAAAGAGGATAAATGAAGCTCAAGTCGAATTATTCAAGATAGAGTTGGAATTGGCTTGAAGAGAATGGATAAAGATGAAGAAATCCGATCCCAAGCAATCCAAATTGGCGTTGAGTCTCCGTCCAGATGGACGAAGGCGTCCATAAATTCAAACGGGCGTTCAAGGCATAAAATCAATACAGAGAGTTCAGCCAAGTAGTGCGAACGAGCGTTTAATCGGCGTCTGGGAATTCGACGAAAGGCCTGGGTTGTTCAAACGAGCGTCCGGGCCGACTTACCTCCAAATTTACTTAAAACTCTATAAAAGCACCGCATTATGAAGCCTTAAACCCTAATCTTTTACACAACTCTTTCACGCATACTTTTACATAAAAGCTGCGGCCAGAGAACCCTAATTCTATAGAGATGAATTTCTCCAATCCAACAATCTTGTCTAACATGATTGTTGGCTAAAAGCCTTGCAGTGAGTCGACGGAGGAAGCTCATCAACAACAAAACCAACTAGAGGAGTTCGATACTAGATGAGTAGTGAACTTAATTCATAGTTTTTCATTACTTTGGATCTGTTTTGTATTGTTTAAGTTCTGTTGAATTAAGATTTGATGAAACGATCTACGTTTATTTTATGCTTGAATGATTATATGAAAGTATGTTATTTAAGTTTGATTTCATTCAAAGTAATGCATCTAATCATGTTGTAAGAGATTAAGCATGTTTAGTTGAGTAAAAAGCTTGGAAACAATCTCGTGATTTTGTTTTGATTGCATGTTTAGTTTGTTTGAAAAGATAAACGAAACCTTAGAAATTTGATTGAAGATATTTGATCGAATTCGTGAAAAATCACTACTAAAAACTATGTCTTTAGATCACCATCTACTTGGGATTGTTGGTTGATGGGTGGAATCTAGTTGCCTCGCTGTGTTTTCCTTTATTGTTTATTAATCGAATCGTTAGTTTAATCTTTAGTTAAGTTCTAGTGTTTAAACCTTAAGTTTTTCCTGCTGATTTCCTGCACTTTTCCTTTCTGTTCGTAGTTGAACGTTCGTCCGCAATAGCGGGCGCCGTCGATGAATTTCGTTTCCAGGCGTTCGTTCATTAAATTGAGCGCCGTCCAACTTGTCTGCTTTTACTCGCGTTTTGTTTTCGCTTTAGGTTAGTTAATAGTTTTATCTTTTAGCTAGTTTCAACCTTAGTTTAGTGAATAATTGTGACATAATCGATATAGGTTTATACTTGAATTCGATAAACATTCCATTCCCTTAGGACGACCCGTTAACATCCTTTACTACAGATCCTTATACTTGGGGTGTTTCGGTTTATAAATTTTAAAACTAGTTTTTACCGAACATATGTACAGGGACAGAATGCAAGTCAGAATGGGGACAAATATGAAACGGCTATGTTTGGATTTCAAACATAAGTCACATGATTCTCACCTATAAATAGAAGACTCCTGATTCAGATACAAATGATGAAAAATAACAATCTACTCTGAGCTATCAAGTATCATATCAAGAATTCACCCTGCTGACTTACATTGAACTTAAAGCTACTGATCCAGAAAATTCTTCAAGTGTAATCTGCTATCAAGTTACATCAAGTTTACACACTTGAAGACTGTTGGTCCCTTAAAAAGGCTTTGGTTAAGTTTAGAGGGGGGGGGGGTGAATAAACTTAACACTTAAAACTTTTTGGAGTTAACAAACTCAAAGACTTTCAAGACTGTTGATACTTGATAGTCTGTATTTATTTGAGTTTACCGAATTTGTGCAGCGGAAATATATCAAAAATTAAGCCTTATTACTTGTTGTTAAATATGATACCAAGTATTAGATACTCATTAGTGTATGTGTGTGATTCAGTTGCTAGATTCAATAGATTGATGTGCTAGATAAACTAAATGCAGAATATAAATGCAGAAAGTAAGTAGGCAGATTTTATAGTGGTTCCAGGTGGTGTAATCCTGTCAGTCCACTCTTCTCCTGTGATATTGGAGGTAATTCACTAAGGATTCTTGAGGTAGCTGTTACAAAAATCCCTAAGTTGATTGTCCTTCACCAATAACTATGGCTTCACAAACTGAACACTTGGAACAGGTAGGATTGCTGCTCCAAAGTCTTCCACTGGTCCTTGAAGGGTAGGATTGCCTCTTCACCAGCTCCACCACAAACAACAGTCCTTGACACAAATGTGCTTCACTGTCTTCAATAGATTTCTTGTAAAAGAAAGTTTGAATCAAGTAAGTGATTCAGCTTTCAGCAGCTTTGATCATGATGATATTATCAGCAGCTTGAGGTCTTCAAGTGTGTAAACTTGATGTAGCTTGAATGCAGATTACACTTGAAGAATTGTACTGGATCAGCAACCTTATGCTCGGTAGGTCGCAGGTGTTTGATCGATTTAGTTCTGATGCTCAAGATGGATCCTTATTTTTCTTCAAAAATCATCATTTGTATCTGAGTTAGGAGTCCTCTATTTATAGGTAGAAATCCTTATGACTTATGTTTGAAATTCAAACATAGCCGTTTTGGATTTGTCTCCATCTTGACTTGCTTTTTCTCGATCGTTCTAGGGTGACCTATCGCCGGACTCCTTTTTGACGATTTTGATCTGTCACCCTTTGACTTGTATCCATTGGATAAAGGTCTGAATCTTTCCAACGTCCCTTTAATCTTAACCATTGATTTGTTTGATAAATCAGAGGTTGTTGGCTGTCCCTTTCTTTGTAATCTTCCAATGTAGCCTTTGATCAAATCGAAATATGTGTCCAGCAGGTTCCTGAGAACATAAGTCTGCTGATATACACATCAGTAAGCTGATCCATAATTTGCAGTGTTTAAAAACACTTCAGCTAACTGTCTTTTATCTAACTTTTATTTATGAAGTTAGATTACACCTTTTTGAACATAACTAAGTTCCAACCACAACTTAACTTGTGGAACATAGACCTTGTACACAAGGTATATGTAATCAGTTTAGGTCATCACAGACTTCCCTAAATTCTGATTCCATATCCTTCACTTTGATTACTAAGTTTGATCCCTTAGCCTTCAATAACTGAGTTTGAGCCCACAGACTTCAGTCTTCAGCAGGTTCCAGACTAGTCTACTGACCTAGATACCCTACTGATGTAGACAAGTCTGCTGATATAAACCAGCTGACCTTTTACAGTGCTTGTTTGATCAAACCTATACAAGATCAAACTCTAATAAACCTATACATTTGATCTAGACATCTTTTTGCCTTTGCTCTATAACAGCTAGTATGGAACTCATCACTAAAACTCAAAAATAAGTACAACAAAGACCTCAAGCTGCTGATCATTTCATCCTGATCAAGTTGCTGACTGTTGAATCATTTACTTGATTCAAACTTTCTTTTGCAAGAAACCTGCTGAAGATAGAGAAGCACTTAGGTGCCAAGAACTGTTGTTTGTGGTGGAGCTGGTGAAGAGGAAATCCTATCCTTCAAGGACCAGTGGAATACTTTGGAGTAGCAATCCTACTTATTTCAAATATTCAGTTTGTGAAGCCATAGTTATTGGTGAAGGACAGACAGCTTAGGGATTTTTGTAACTGCAACCTCAAAGATCTCTAATGAATTTCCTCCAACATCACAGGAGAAGAGTGGACTGACAAAGATTACACCACACTGGAACCACTATAAAATTTGCCTACTTACTTTCGCATTTAGTTCATCATGTCCACATCAACCTAATGAAACTAGCAACCGAACTATACACACTACACTCATGAGTATCTAATACTTAGTATCATCTATTTAAACAACAAGTAATAAGGCTTAATTTGAATATATTCTGCAACAAACAAATTCGGTGATATCTACTTGTCGGCAGACTCTCGAGTGGTCGGCAGACTCTGAGCCGTCAACAAAGCATCGACCTTCATCGAGTTTGTTAACTCCAAAAGTTTTAAGTGTTAAGTTTATTCACCCCCTATAAACTTAACCAAAGCCTTTCAAGGGACCAACAATCGGAGCGATTAGCTTCGCTCAAGTAATCCTACTTGTTGTGCTTGTTAAAATACTTTGAAAACTTTTTCAAGTTTCTGATTTTCAAAGCTTTGCATCATGGATAACAACCAGTATGCTAGAACTATGTTGATGTGTTCCTTAGATCGTTTTGATGAGTATAAACATCGTATGCAGGCTTATCTAGCTGCAACACATGATGAGATGATGGATGTCCTGACTGATGGACCACTGGAGATCACTAAGTCAAGTAATATATGGAACCGAAACTCAGTATGTTCCAAAGCCAAAAGAGAGTGGAATGTTGAAGATAGAAAAATAGCAAACCTCAACAATATTGCTATTGATATCATATAAAGAACCTTGGATAGAAATATGTAAATGAAAGTGAAGGATTGCAAGACTGCAAAGGATCTTTGGGATAAGTTGCAATTAATCTGTGAAGGCACTGATTCTATCAAGAAAAACAAGATCAGTGTAGCCATAAAGAAGTTTCAAGATTTCAAAATGAAAGCAAATGAAACTATTGAACAAATGGAGTCAAGGTTCAATGCTATCATTGATGAACTCACCCTACTGAGTGTAGACTACTCAAAAGAAGAAATCAATACAAAAATCTTAGAAGCCCTACCAGCAAAAGAAGTTTGGGAAATGAAGGTTATTGCCATAGAAGAAATGAGAAGACTACCTGAAGAGGACATCTTCAAGCTATTTTCAGATCTCAAGGCTTATGAATTCAGTAAGAAACTTGCACCTGAGACTGAAAAGGAAGAACCTAAGACTACTGCATTGGCTGCTGCACATAAAGAAGAATCATCAGGAGACCAAGATGATCTACTGGATGAGATGCAAGAGCAAATTGCCCTACTGAGCAAGAAAATCAGAATGATGAAAACAAGAAGAGGTTCTCCAAGGAATTTCATAAAGAAATCAAGTAAAAAGAAGAAGGAAGAATCCAAGAAAGATAATGATTACTTGTGTTTTCATTGCAAGAAACCAGGATATTTCAAACCTGACTGTCCTGATCTAAAACAGAAAAAGGAACCTGATTATCTATGCTTTAACTGCAAGAAACCTGGACATTTCAGACCTGATTATCCAGACCTACTGAAGTACAAGAATCAGCAAAGAAGACCTGGCAAGAAAGCAATGGTTGCTGATGATGAATCAGGCTATGAAGTTGAATCAGAAAAGGGAAATGAATCTGATGATACTACACTTGTTGCTGACATGGAAGATTATGCTTTAATGGCCAATATGGAAGAAACAGAGGAGGTATACAATTCTGTATCTATAAATACTCCTGCTGAAAGTGATTGTGAATCAACTTGTGGCTCAAATCCTAAAAATTCTGACAATGAAGAACTTTGGATGCAATCCTTAATCAACTGAGGAAAATACAATCTGGTTATGAGATTGTGAAGGCTGAAAAAGAAGCTCTTCAAACAGAAGTTGAAAGATTAAAAGCTGAATTAAGAACTCTCAAAGGAAAGGAAAAGGATGTTGAACAGAATCAACATAAGTCTGTTGTACATTCGGTAGCTGCTGAATCTGCTGAACAATCTAGTTCCACTACTGCATTCAAATCTGGAATGCCTTATGATGATAGAACAGGCCTTGGATTTGGAACTCAAAGAATCTACTAAGAGTGGATCCATAGAAGGTTATCGAACCTAGTACCGAGATTGGTCCTAAGTTTGTACTGCACAAGATCAAATTCCCAAAAAGGTTACTGAGGCAGTAAAGCCTACTGAGAAGTCTTCAAAGAAGCAAAATCAGATGTCAAAGAGGTCAACAGCACCTAACAAAAAGGGTAAATCCAAAAGTAGGATTGCTGGACCTTCTAGACCTACTGATAGCAGACCTACAGCTAAGTCTGCTGGACCACAAAAGGGTAAAAATCATAAATATTCCTAGGATAAGAATCTTAAACCTAAAAATATTAATCATTCTAGGGATACTTATCTCAGGGGGAATGGCAGATTGTTCCTTACTGATGATGATTGGAATATTCTTGCCCTTACTGCTAGAAACAATAGACATAACCATAATGCTAGGGTAAAACCTCAGCAATGGAATCAGCAGAGGACTCAGCAAATGACTTATTCAATACCTCAGCAGACTCCATATTACAGGGCTGCTCCTAACAGACAGCAAACCTATGGTTATGCTAGTGCTTCTAGCAACATAAATCACTTCAAACGGCATTATGTACCAAAAGGCCAGAAAGCATATGTGAATCCTACACAACCAAATGTTAGATCTTATGGAAGTGTGGAATACACATATGAACAAAAGTATAATAATTTTCAAAAAAGACCTTATGGTAATATGCCAAGGGTCATGCTTACCACTGATCACTATGGACCCAAATAGTTTTGGTTACCTAAAATGCACTAACTTTGTTTTGTAGGGTGTCTGGTACTTTGACAGTGGATGTTCCAGACATATGACAAAGAATAAGCACTATTTGTCAAATTATGTGGCAAAGGATGGTCCAAGAGTCAATTTTGGCAACAAGAACACACCAGGATACACAAGAGGAAATGGCACATTGGTGAGGAATAGATTAACTATCAGGAATGTTGCATTTGTGGAAGGATCGACTACAACCTCACGAGCACGGGGCACGCTTTTGAGACATGGGTTACAAGGTCACTTTTGACAAAGGCTCTTGTGTTGTCATAAGTGAAAGAGGTGAACAAGTTGTGTTGCCTGGTAGAAGACAACAAAACATGTACATTGTGGATTGGTCTACTGCTATTCTAGAAACCTGCCTGATTGTGCATACTAAGTCAGAACTGAATTGGTTATGGCATAAGAAGTTGAATCATCTTAACTTTGATGACATCAATCAGTTGGTGAAAAAGAAATTGGTGATTGGTTTACCTGAGATCACATTCAAAAAGGATGCTATATGTGATGCTTGTCAGCAAGGTAAACAAACAAAGTCAAGCTTCAAGTCAAAGACTAAGCAATCAACAAAAAGAGTTTTGGAACTGACGCAAATGGATTTATTTGGACCAGTAACACCAACAAGTGTAACAGGAAAGAAGTACACTCTAGTAGTTGTGGATGATTATTCAAGATACACTTGGGTAGTTTTCATGAACAAGAAAAATGAAACACTTCAAAAGATGCCTGAACTTTTGAAGAGATTGCAAAATGAGAAAAGTTTGACAGTAGTGAAGATCAGATCAGACAAGGGTACTGAGTTTCTCAATAAAGTCATAAGAGAATATTTTGAGCAAAATGGTGTGCTTTGCATCAATTAGCCGTTCTTTGGTACTCCTCAAAGAAAATGGGGTTCTTTGAAAGAAGAAACAGAACTTTGAAAGAAGCAAGAAGGACTATGATTTGTGAAGCATTATTACCTGAAAGATATTGGGCTGAAGCAATCAATACAGCATGCTATACACAAAATAGGACCTCAGTGAACAAGAAGCTGTTGAAGACACCTTATGAAGTATGGAATGGAAGAAAACCAAATATATCCTATTTCCATCCATTTGGAAGGAAATGTTTTATTTTGAATCATAAGGAGCAATTAATTGAAGACATTCCAACCAAAATCAGATGAAGGAATCTTTTTAGGATATTCTTCTGCCAGCAAGGCATTCAGGGTACTGAATAAAAGGACATTGAAACATGAGGAATCAATACATGTTGTATTTGATGAACCAAAGTTCATTGGTATGAAAGATGAAGTTTCAGAACCTGCTGAGAATCTCCAAGTCTCTGAAATGTTTTGGAAGGGATAAATAACTTAAAAGTTTCTGACTCTGCCCCTGCTGAAGAACCTGCTGGTAACACTACTGATGCAACAAGCAAGGCGCTTCAAGGTCTCTGGCAAACCCTCATCAAGTAACATGAGAGAGCTCTCACGAAGATGAAGCTCCTGCAAATCAAACTAATCATGATTTACAATGGTTAAGGGATCACCCTGCTGAGCAAGTTATTGGGAACATACAGCAAGGTGTAAGGACTAGAAGACAATTGGAAGCAATGTTTACTTGTTTTCTATCTCAAATGGAGCCTAAAGTTGTTCAAGAAGCTATATCTGATCCGGATTGGATAATTGCTATGCAAGAAGAATTGAATGAATTTGAAAGAAATCAAGTTTGGACACTAGTAGAAAGGCCTACTCATGTAAATATAATTGGAACAAAATAGGTATCTGAAACAAATTAGATGAATCAAAATACCATTGTAAGAAATAAGGCCAGACTAGTAGCAAAAGGCTATTCTCAAGCTGAAGGAATAGATTTTGATGAGACATATGCCCCAGTTGCAATATTGGAAGCCATAAGATTATTTTTGGCATATGCTGCCTATAAAAACTTCATATACCAGATGGATGTCAATAGTGCATTTCTGAATGGCATTCTGGAAGAAGAGGTTTATGTTCAGCAATCTCCTAGTTTTGAAGTTAAAGATCAAGAAGATAAAGTGTACAGACTTAACAAGACACTTTATGGTTTGAAACAAGCACCAAGAGCATGGTATGAAACACTATCTCAACTTTTGGTGGACAATGGTTTTACAAAAGGTACCATTGACAAGACTCTTTTCAGAATCAATGAAGGGGACATCACCCTGCTAGTACAGATTTATGTTGATGACATAATTTTTTGTTCTGAAAATGAATTGATATGTGAAAATTTTGCTAATCTCATGAAAAGAAAGTTCCAAATGAGTATGATGGGAGAAATGAACTACTTTTTGGGATTACAAGTCAAACAAATGAAAGATGGAATCTTCATTCATCAAACAAAGTATACCAAGGAGCTACTGAAGAAGTTTGGCATGGAAAATAGAACCAAGTTATCAACTCCTATGACTACTAACATCAGACTGGATTAAGATGAAGAAGGCAAAGATGTTGATCAGACTTTATATAGAAGGATGATAGGCAGTCTGATGTACCTCACTGCCAAAGAGACTGATATATCCTTTGTTGTGAGTGTTTGTGCAAGATTTCAATCAAAGCCTAAGGAAAGTCATTTAGGCTGCCAGATTAAAAGAATTCTCAAGTATCTAAAAGAGACTTTGGGAGTAGGGATATGGTATTCAAAAGATGGAAGCTTCAAAGTCATATCCTACTCAGGATTCGATTATCTTTGGTTGCAAGATTGATAGAAAAAGCACCACAGAACCTCATCGATTGATGGGAAATAGACTGGTTTCTGGTTCAAGAAGAAACATAATTCAATATCAACTTCCACTTTGAAAATAATATATTTTTGCTGGAAGTTGCTGTGCACAAATACTATGGTTAAGACAACAGTTAAGGGATTATGGAATTGAAGAAAGAGAAATTCCTATAATGTGTGACAACACATGTACAATAGCAATCACAGAAAATCATGTTTTGCACTCAAGAACCAAGCATATTGATGTGAGACATCATTTTATAAGAGATCATGTTGAAAAGAAAGATATGGTGGTTCTTTACATCCCTACTGAAGATCAACTTGCGATATATTTACCAAACCATTGGATAGTGAAAGATTTGCTAAGTTAAGGACTGAACTTGGAATCATAAAAGTTGACTGATATACCTTTAATCAAAACAAGTGTCTTCGAATTCACCAAGGGGATTAGTCTTTGCTATTTTGGGTGAGCTCACTTAGCAGATTAGTCATTGGTATCAACAATTCCATGTACTTAAATAGTTTGGACAATTGAGCAAATGAAGTTGCCAAGGGGATTGGTCTTTGTCCTGTTGGGTGAGCTCACTTGACAGATCAGTCATTGGTAGTAAACTTCACTTTGTATTATCAATTGGACAAAACTAATCTTGTTGAAGATCAGTAGAGTTACCATGTCAGTAGGCTGCTGATCCATTCTTGTCAGCAGGCTACTAAACCAAATCTACTGAAGAACAAGTCTACTGAATTATACGTTACAAGACAGCCAAACATAACTGAAAGTAAACAGCAATTGGATATTATTCTTATCTTTATAACTGCGGTTACAAATATCCAACAGTTACAACTTTATGGGATCAATTAGTGGGACATGTGGCAACATCACATTCATTCCAACTTTAATCATGGTTAAAGCTACAGTACGTGTACAATACTTGACTGTCAGTTTCTACCCACTTTCTTTCTCTTTATATACAGACATACACACGCAAAAGCTACATACAACTCTCAGATCGATTTTTCTCTGAAGATATACAGTGTGAACACAGATTTGAAAGCTTTCTCTTCATCTTTTTCATCTACAATGGCGGATAAAAGTGATATTCACATTGGAACGAGCCAAAGTGTTAGAGGATTCGTTGTTGATGCTAACAAGACATAACTAGCTATCAATATTGGTCGAAGAATCAGGAGGGTTAAAGGGCTAGAAGATGTTCTTAATCTGGGATTGGAAAGCATCTCTTATACTAATGTTACAAATTTCTGGAGAAACATTATGATTAGAGATGACAGAGAGGCATTTACTACTCATCAGAAATGGTCGAGAGATCAATTTCATCAAACTCATTGAGGAGATATTCGGGTTTGGACTGGAAATGATGCTCCTACCAACCCTCGAATCTTTGGAGCTGTCAATATTAGAGTTTGTTGATACAATAAAGACCAACAATTCTATAAAATCATCACTGAGTATAAATGTGAAGCATATCAAAATGGAATATAATCTGCTGAGCAAGATTATTGCTAAAAACATTCTAGGATTCAGTGGAAGCCTCGATACACTGTCTGGACCCAAGATTGACTCTTTGATAATCATCATATGCAAGAGTATGAAGTTTGATTGGGCGGATTCTTTGTCCAATACATGAAGAAGGTGATAACAAAGGACATAAAGGGAACTAGGAAGTCCAAGACACTACCTTTGGGTTTCATGGTGCAGGCCATACTGAACCACTTGAAGATTGCTGATGTGGCACCTGAAAAGATCAACAAGTCCAAATATAAGAAGGAAATCAATTATCTCATCCCTGGTTTGGATGATGATGAGGATTTGAATCTTGAAAGGATCGAAAGTGACAATGATGGAGATGATGATGATTGGTGGTGGCGAGGTCAAACAAGTTGCACAACCTCTTTTGCAGCTAAGAAGAAGGCCTCTTTGAGAAGTGAATGGTCACGAGAAAAGGAAGATTACTGAGTTGTTAAAGCCTAAGAAAACAAGGCAGCAATCAGTAGACCCTGCTGAATCTACTGAGGTTCCAGTTGTTGTTGAGGCTACTGAGCCTACTGGAATTACAAAGAGAACTACTGCTGAAGTTTTGAGAGAGCAGTTAAAAGAAGACTCAAGGAAGAGGAAAGCTGCTAAAGATCTTGAAACTGAACAACTTGCAAAGAGAATGAAGGAGGTTGTGCAAAAGAAAAAACATGGAAAGGGAAAGGATTTAAGGGTTTGGAGGCCCAAAAGGAAGCTAAAAGTGTTATTGAGGAAGCACATGTACAAGGTGATGAGCCTACTGAGGCTAGAGAGGTTGTTGTTGAACAACAAACTGTTCCTGACCCTGCCATGGATGCTACAACTCAGGGGGAACAACACACTGCTGCAGACCCTACTAATACACATGCAAGTCAGGGGGAACCTAGTGTGGAACAGTTGGAGGTGGTAGGTACAAATGTACAACCTGAAGAACCTACTGACCTGTTTGTATCTACTATAGATACATTAGCCCATCTTGTTGAAGCTTTTGGAGAACAACAAGCTGAGCAATCTGCACCAACAAGGCCAACAATGCCTTTTGAAAGAAAAGAGAAGAAATCCAGGAAGGAAAAAGTAGATCCCAACATCAAGAAAATTCAGGACTACTTTGCTTGGAAATTTGGTTTCTATAAGAGACAGAAATCAGCTGTAGAGCCAAAGACTGACTTTGAAGAGTGGTCATTTAATTAGTTGGGTGTGGAGAACTTACTTGGTTTGATTGATACATCTGAGTTACAAGTAAGGCTGCTGGATCTCATTGAAAGTGATAAACAGAGTGCAAGCATTAAGATCAATGAACCACACTTTGGACCTGATGATGATGATACATCATTCTCTGATTCTGATGATGACAACCCTTCTTTCCCAGGCCAATCCAGTGGCACTGCATTAGAAATACCTACTGAGGAGGTAGGACATGGATCCAAAGATAATACAGTAGATCAGTCTGCTGATAAATCTGCTGAGGGACAACAGACTGGTAATGTGGATGAAGATATGGAAGATTTGACCATATATGATTTGGAATCTTTAATCAATGATGGGATAAATCTTGGAGACAACATGATGGTTAGTATGTCTGACACCTTGTTATTTGTGGAGTCTGATGTAAATCCTGAGGTTCAGCAGGCTGACTCATTAAATGAAGAGTTGAGAGCCATTTTTAATGAAGATTTAGAAGAACATCTTGATGTAGCAACATCTTTGGAAGAGGTCATCATATTTATTCTTGATGATGTTATTGTCTATGAAGAAGCTGCTGAAAGTTCAGAAGATTCAGCACAGTATCAGGAGTGGTTTGACACTCAAGAAACCTTGTCACTAGTAGCAGATCAGTTGCAAAAAGGTTGTTGATGCTAGAGGAGTGTTAGAGGAAAATGATGCTATATTCCCTCAAGCTCATGTTGAAGAGGTGGTTCAGGTTCTTGAGTTACAAACAAAGACTGAATACAAAGTTGGAACATGAGGTACAAGCTCCTGAGGATCAGACAACACCTGGACAAAGGTTGGAACCTTTGATGGGTTTGAAGGAAACCCCTGCACTAGTTGAAAAGATTGTTATAGAACAGTTGTTTGAAACACCGCTGCAGCAAAGGTGATCTCATCAAGCTAAGGCTACTAAAGGTAAAGATAGTCGCAGACTATTGTTAATGTTGATGAATAGTCTTTGGACTATGACTTCAAAGATGAGGAATTCCAAGTGCCTGAGGAAGAAAAAGTTGTTGATGAACCTCAACGGGACTCATGTACCAATATTTGAAGAAGAACATGTCTTGGAACCTCTACCTGCACAAGATCATATCTTGGAAGATATTTTTGGAGATGTGGTTGAGGAAGGTCCTGACCCTGCTGGATGGGATAGGACTTGGGCCATGGTTGTCAGCACACAGAGGGCAAACTATAATGTGGAAGAACCTGCTGATGATGTTGCTGGACATATGGCTGGAGATGTGGCTGGTGCAGTACCATCACATGTTTTGAATGAATTGAAAGCTGTGAGGGATGAAATCACACAGTTGAGAGCTCAATTGAATAGACAAGAACAGAGATTTAAAGACTTGGTCAACCTGGTGGAAAATAGAGGGAGAACCACTGAAACAGTTGCATCCAACATTACTTCCACTAAGTATGCACTTGCTGACTTGACCAAAGATATGAGAGGCATAAAACAAAGCAATAGCCACAGAGATAAATTTCTGAATGAACAATTTTCTTCTTACACAAAAAGCTTGACAAAATTATTGACACATCCAAGTCTGCTGTGGCTAACCCTGCTGAAACACCTCAACCTGCTGCATTGGATCATAAGGTCACTGAGAGGATCAATCTGCTGGAGCAAACACTGGAAGGAAGGATCACTGCAGTTGACACAAGGACATAAATTATGGAAGGTCAACTTGCTAATTTAGTGATCACACAAGAGAGTGTTCATGGTCTACTGTCCCGGTTTGTTGATGATGTCAATAAAGGGGAAAAGGGCCTTACAAAGCAGAAGCAAAGGAAGAAGTTTGCAGGATATTTGCACTGGCAGAGTTCGATTGGTGATGACCTCTGAAGGAATATAATCAGTTTTACTTTGGAAAGAAAAGACCTTACAGTTGCATGGGATATTTTTTGGGTCTAGATTACTTTTTGGGAATGAAGCTTTGGGAAACAAAGGTCGTAGCTATGAGAGCTTCTACTAGAGATGGAAGAGGAGACAGAGGTGGAAGAGGTAGATTGGGAACTGTTCAATCAGCAAGGAGTTCACTAGATAAATTCAAACACTTCTACATGGGACAGGGCTTCAGTGTTCATAATATAAGGTTAAATTTACCAGAAGCCTGGAAGTGGTGGAAAGATCTGAATCATTGGGTTGAATTTTCTCCAATTGAAAATCAGTGGATGCAGGATGTTGTCAAAGAAATCAAGGAGTTCTATGAGAAGAAAGAGCAAGACAAAGACAGGAACTAGATCAGCATACTTACACTGTTTATTTCATTCTGCTGATCCTAGTTTGTAATAATGTTGAACAAATATGATTATAAGAGAAATGACTGAATTTGTTCTGTTTTTGTTTTTATCTTTTTGCTTTGCTGTAAGGAGGGTATTGGCATCATCACTAAAAAAGGGGAAATTGTTGGACTTATTTTAATTTTTAATGATGAGTGCCAGACAACTGTTATAGAGCAAAGGCAAAAAGATGTCTAGATCAAATGTATAGGTTTATTAGAGTTTGATCTTTGTATAGGTTTGATCAAACAAGCTTTGTAACTAGGTCAGCTGACTTTATCAGCAGACCTGTCTAGGTCAGTAAGGTAACTAGGTCAGTAGACTAGTTAGGGACCTGCTGAAGATTGAAGGCTGAGGGTTCAAACTCAGTTATTGAAGGCTAAGGGATCAAACTTAGTAATTAAAGTCAAGGATATGGAATCAGAATTTAGGGAAGTCTGTGATGACCTAACTGATTACATATACCTTGTGTACAAGGTCTAAGTTCCACATGTGAAGTGGTGATTGGAACTTAGTTATAATTAAAATGGTGTACTCTAACTTCACAATCAAAAGTTAGATAAAAGAAGTCAGCTGAAGTGTTTTATAAACACAGCAAACTTAAAACAGTTGACTTACATGTACATCAGCAGACCAATATACACATGTATCTACTGAGTATAAATCTCAATTTATTCAAAGGTTACATTGGAAGATTACAAGGATAAGGATGGATTACAAGCCTTGATATTGTCAACAAATCAATGGCCAAGATTAAAAGAACGTTGGAAAGATTCAGAGGATTAACCAATGGACAAAAGTCAAAGGGTGGACAGACTGGAAACTGTCAAAAAGTAAACTGACAGTGTCATTACTATGTACAGGGACAGAATGCAAGTCAGAATGGGGACAAATCTGAAATGGCTATGTTTTAATTTCAAACATAAGTCACAGGATTCTCACCTATAAATAGAAGACTCCTGATTCAGATAAAAATGATGAAAAATAACAATCTACTTTGAGCTATCAAGTATCATATCAAGAATTCACCCTGCTGACTTACATTGAACTTAAAGCTACTGATCCAGAAAATTCTTCAAGTGTAATCTGCTATCAAGTTACATCAAGTTTACACACTTGAAGACATCAAGCTGCTGATCATTTCATCGCGATCAAGCTGTTGACTGTTGAATCATTTACTTGATTCAAACTTTCTTTTACAAGAAACTTGCTGAAGACAGAGAAGCACTTAGGTGTCAAGAACTGTTGTTTGTGGTGGAGCTGGTGAAGAGGCAATCCTACCCTTCAAGGACCAGTGGAATACTATGGAGCAGCAATCCTACCCGTTTCAAATATTCAGTTTGTGAAGCCATAGTTATTGGTGAAGGACAGAAGGCTTAGGGATTTTTGTAACTGCAACCTCAAAGATCTCTAATGAATTTCCTCCAACATCACAGGAGAAGAGTGGAGTGACATGATTACACCACCTAGAACAACTATAAAATTTGCCTACTTACTTTCTGCATTTAATTTCTGCATTTAGTTCACTGTCCACATCAACCTACTGAAGCTAGCAACTAAACTATACACACTTACACTACTGAGTATCTAATACTTAGTATCATCTATTTAAACAACAAGTAATAAGGCTTAATTTGAATATATTCCGCTGCAACAAATTCAGTGATATCTACTGTCAAATAGACTCATCGAGCGATCAAGCAAAGCTATGACCTTCTTTGAGTTTGTTAACTCCAAAAGTTTTAAGTGTTAAGTTTATTCACCCCCCTAAACTTAACTAAAGCCTTTTCAAGGGACCAACAATATGAGACTAGGCCATCCTTTCAAGAAATTCCTGAAACTTGTATTGTGTCAATGTAATATTCAGTTTAATGAAAATCTTTAGTTGTGTGGAGCTTGTCTTATGATTCATATATATGTAAAGTCTATAAACATTGATGTTTGAGGACCAGCTTTCATAAAATCTACTCAAGGCTATACTTATTATGTACATTTCATAAGTGACTTTTCAAAATTTACATGGATTAAAGGTAGGACTAGAGATTTTGCATACACGCTCAGATGGTGACTGTTCGTGAAATATCTTAATGCAATGTATAAGATTCTGATAATAAGAGGTTGGTTTAAATCCATAAACCCGTAAATGGAGTTTTGGTACTCCAATTCTGTTTGCACTTTGTAGAACCACCTGAGTGTCTCAGGCCCAGTGGGAGAAATTGGATCTACATGAAAAGAGTCGAATGAATGGAAAGTTTATCTTTCAAGGCAAAGCCAGGTGGTCTAAGGGTAATTCCCTGAGAAGTAGATAGTTCAATAGGGGTGATGCCCTGAAACTTTCTCACCACTCAGCCTTGCTTAATTCCATGAAAAGCAAAAAGACTAACATGGGTGATGCCCTGAAACTCTCTTGCCGTACAAAGGAGCTTGAAATAATTTGGAACAAAAGGGTTTTAGCTTAAAGCCAATGACAGATTGACTGCCTATGCTTATATCCATCGGTGGATTAAAGTAAACCTTCTGTTCATTAAAATTCACATGCTTTGACATGTGTGGGCTTGACTAGAATATTGATGAGTCTTTTGTAGACCAGAGAATCAATATTGGTGTAGTAGTAGACGATAGTGCTTATAAAAGATTACACTGCAACGGTTGGGAACAACTTGAGTGTGTTATCTGAAGTCAAGAACTGGCGAGCCAAAGCTTCTCTGAATCAGAGAAGTGGACTATATTCTTAGAATTTGATTCGGTCGAATTCATGAGAACAAGTTGTTGGCAATATCCCATCCATCTTATTGGTTAAAGATGATAATGCATTTTCGAATGCAAAATTCAACGAGAGGTTTCCTACCCAACCCCTCAAGGAATAATTCTCTTAGTTTTTGTATATAGAGAAAACGGGATCTCTTTTGGATAGAGAAAGTCAGGTTATTAAAAGTAAATAAAAGTCGAGTCTTGGATTCGGACGTTGAAAGCAGTATAGTGCATCCTCAAGTATCTTGAGAAAACGAGGAATCATATGCTTGTACATTCGGGTGCGAACCTGAGTGTCGTTGACTACACTGATTCTGATTTTTTGTCGGATTAAGGATGATCGTGAATCGATCTCAGGCTCAGTGTTTACTCATAGTGATGAAGCTACGGTCTGGAGCAATCCAACACTGCCAATTTGACTCTGTTAGTCGAATACATTGCAGCTTTCGGAGCAGCTAAAGAGGCAGTGTGGCTTGAGAAGTTCTTTGTTGGATCGGGAAGTGATTCTAGGTCTCGATGAGCCGATACCATTTTACTGTGAAAATAGTTGAGAGGTAGCTCATGCAAAGGATCTTCGTAATCACAAGAGGTCAAGAGCATATTGAAAGTAAGTACCACCTGATCAGACAGATCGTTCAAAGAGGCGACGTTTCGGTCCTAAAGATCGCCTTGAGCCGACAACCTAGCTGATCAGTTTACCAAGTCGCGTGGCATCTATTGTCACTAATGTGCGCTTTGCGGGTATAAAATGAGGAGATATGTCTCATCTGCTTTAGAACAAGTGGGAGAATGTTGTGGATAGAAAGAATAAGTGTGTGGTGCTCTAAAAACAATTGTTTCTTGTCTTTACGAGCAAGTGGGAGATTGTTAGATGTAGAGTGCCCGAAAGGCAATTGTTGCTTGTCCTTACGGGTAAGTGGGAGATTGTTTGAAGTAACGCCCGAAAGACAATTTAGGTAGTTGTTTTTATGATTAATAAATGACAGATTTATTCTCATATTATTATTTTCTTTGTGCTTATAAGAAATACACTACTGAAAACCCCAAGTCGTATCATATGTAGCCATATAACTTAGTGTGTGTCACACATGAGGATTAAGTTTATGGTGATACACTTGAAATGTTAGTCCGTGGTGAACTTAATCAAAGTATGGGGTCTATTGATTAAATCACCATTAATGCGCCCAGAACACTTTATGGTGTGACCGTCCTATCCGGACCGTCGACATTGGTTGTCTAAGCGGGGAATTTATATATGATGAGAGTCATATAGGACTGGACCGATTTAATCTGCGTTTCTCATATAATTCCGTGATTGAGAAATCTTATTAAATCATAAGATGATCATATATGGATTAACCTTAATCCTGATGTGATTGCATACTCCTACTGGTTTCAGGATGGGGTTTGATGTGTTCGTTAAGAATCTCTAAGAGGCGCGGTCCGAATCACTTTCACGTTGGTACTATTCTGGAATGAGTGAGAAGTGTGTGTCTCACGGATATGGAATTCATTCCTTCCTGCGGGAAGTAGAAAGACAATCCCCTTATTTGTTAATCCTAGAAACTGATCGATCCGCGGAGTTCGTATTGGTTATGAACTAATTGATCACTAGTTCATAATCCCGCTTCCTTATCCGTAAATAAGGATAAGATGTAATAAAGAAGGTTTATGGAAATAATCCCGCTTCATTACGGATAGTCTATAGAGGGTTAGTTTATATGTAATGATTATATAAATGGACACTTATCGACTCGACGCTTTTGAAATAAGTTATATCTATAATCGATAAAGTTCGATTTGGATTTATGGTGGCGTAATTCCGGAATTAATAAGTTGAGTAGAAATATTTTGTTCGATGAATATTTTATTTAATTTATTTTAGCTACTGGTTATAGGTCCATGGTGCCCGGGTTGGCTCCTAACACGCGAGTGTTTTCTCGTTTTATGGAACCTCGAGAATAAATTAAATAGTTGGTCTATTTAATGAATATGCAATATTATTTATTTGGTAATAATATGTAAAATAGAAAAGACATTTTCTATTAAAATGATGAAAAATGTGGCGCCATTAATGTGGATAAATTAGGAGAAGAAATTTTCCTAGATTATCTCACATGTGTAATTAATTAATTATTTATTGGATAATTAATGGAAAAGAGATAAAGAGATTGATTTTTTTTGGAATTATCTCTTATCTTTTGGCTAAAATATCTTTTCCTTATGAGAATAGGTAATTGTTGTGTGAAAATGATAACTCTCTTAACTAGTTATTTTTCTATATAAAGAGAGTTCCTCCTAGCATAATAATAATCACAATTTGCACCACATAACAAATAAAAGGAAGAAAAATTAGTTTCTTGCCTTAGTCATTAGGAGGATCGACGACGAGGATCGACTTCCACCAATCGTCGCTAGTGATACAATCCGGAAGATTGTGGCTTCTCCATCTGTCGATTTACTATTCCTCTTTAATAAGGTAAATCTTCAACCTTCTCATAGTTAGATTAATTGTTTATGCGAATCGAATCGTGGCAAAATTGCATCCGAATTTATTCGTAGCTTCCGTTGTGCAAGATCGAGTGTCTTGATCGGTGCTGTGAATCAGATCTGATGATCCAAATATGAATCGAATCCGGATTCGAGTTTCTGTATATCCAGCATGTATCATTACTTGTCGAATAAACAAGAAGAGGCTTTATTTTCAATGATGCAAGAAGCAACAAAAGAATACCCCGTTGAATAAACAGAAAAAGCCTTCCCCAAAGGCTATTTAAGTGAGACATCCATACTTAACCTACCAAACTGAATAACCATTTCCCAAACCTATCTTTAATTTTTCAACGCATGAGCATTCCCCAATTAGCCACCTGAGATTTTGGGTCAAACTCCTTTTGGGAAGTGTTTTATAATTTATTATTTTTTTAAAAACCGGATCTTTATTATCTACCTATCAAGAAAGCGTATGTACGACACACCAAAAAAATCAAATACCTATATAAAAACCCTAAACGATACAAAACAAGTCTCCAAATAAATAAATAAATAAAAACAAATCTCAAGCTATCTTTAGTTATCTCGCCCGACAAACCGCTTGCGATAGAAAAATCATTGGCGATGAACGACATTGAGTATATGTGTGTTGTACCACTTGGTTACGCCAATATCAAACTTCCAGAATAATCTCGTGACACAGAAACATCCACATAGTAATTTCATCTCATGTGTATATCCCGTGTAAGGCAATCATCCACCCAACCACAAATCTCCATCATACCAAATAAGCGCGTTGATTGCTCGATTCCACCATTTTTTTCCATATAGTTTGTATCCACCCGCAATCTCGGAAAGTGTGTAGTAAGGTCTCCACATGACTTTGGCTGCAGGTCATACATCGTCCAAAACATGCTTGTGCACAAGGATATCCGCCGTTGGAAGTGTTTTACGGATTTTTTTCATATAGATGGTTGATGCCAGTAGGATATAAAATTAAGTCATTAGTCATATATGTACCTCATTGTCTTATTGTATTGATCAAATTTATTTATTGATGATCGACAAATATGTCGGGATCCAATATTTTGGATGTGAATCAATCTCATTGCAAATTTAGTTTGGTGTTAGTCTATTTTTTTAAGGAAAGTTTGGTGTATGACGATGGTAAGAGTAGATCTTGCCACGTGTCATCGTGAAAACACCTTGGGATTAAAAGAAGAGTAAGGTGACAACCACATCTAGGGCCAGGAGCCCCACAGTAGTAAGACCCTACCCCAGGAGGGAGGTCTGTCCATATCCTTCCCGACTAAGGCACTGCAGGGCAGTTCGGTCAAGTCTGGAGGTAGGACGGGCGGACCAGGTCGGGGCGACCTGGTGAGCCCATCGAAAGCCGACTGGCTCTTTCCTCGTATGATAACTCACACATGTGCCTATATAATAGGATAATGATGGGAGAATCCCTGGATTACCGGAAGTAAATCTCTTAATTCGAATATAATCTTAATTATCTCTTATCAGAGATAGACACGTGATGATCCTTGGGGTTTAAGGATTCTACAACTTGTTCGACAAGAGAAGGGGTGAGACGCCTCCCTATATAAACAACCCTGAGGAACTACGAGTGACTTGATTCCAATTCCGCTATTGGATACGTAGACAACTTGAAAGAAACTAACTCTCAGGCTCAGTCTCAATCATACACAAATCACCATCCCCATTGCTTTAATTCTTGCTTAAAGTCGTTCTAGAGGTTGACTGGATCTATAGGTGATATCCGACATCATCAGTGTCTGTCTTTGATTCTCATATAAATAAAGTCTTGTGTTTATTGTATTTGTTGTACCATTAAAATGTACCACTTACGACAAATTATATTGACTTTGTCTTAATGTTTGACATAATGTTATTTAGATTTCAGAAGAGTTTTGTATTTCTCTTTGTAGTGATATTATTCACTTGTAACTATCGTGAAGGTAAGTCACTTATATAACTAAACATTAACTAAACTACGTAAATTTAATGTCTTGTTTTTCTTTTTTCCTCCTTTTTCCTTACTTTTTGTCTAGTTGTCCAAATTCAATAAACTAGCCATCTAGGGATTAGTTAAGTTTTGTTTTGAGAAGTTCAATGAAGTTTTGACTTTTGGATATGACAACTTGAGATGGATGGCTTTGGTGCTACCTTGCTTGAGTTGAAGAATTCAAAGAGGCAAGTTTTCTTTACAAGAGATAATCTTGTTTGATTTTAATGATTTGGGAGCATGTAGACATTATTAATTTACTTTGGTTTTGGTTTTTTTCCTTCATATAAGTAGGGGCTATTATTTGCATTACATTCAATATATATATTCATACACCACTCTATTTGTATATCACAGTCAAGGACGGAGGTGTGTATAAATTGAGAGAGCTGCCTTGGCCTGACAAAAAAAAATAATACACTAAAAATATGCAGTAATCTAGTTGGATCCATAAAATATTCTTAATCCAAATTTACCCGACTAACTCGATATAGTCAATTATTAAATTTCACCCCGATTTAAAATCACGGCCCGTCATTGATCACAAGAGAAACCGATTTTATGAAAGTCGGTTCGGAATCTAGAACAGACTTGATGATATTGTGGCAAAACCGGCTTTGATAAAGTCGATTATTTGTTCCATAACCTACGAAAAGTCAGTCCTAGGTTTCAAAACACACTTTCACAGAATCGGTTCTGCTGTGATGCACAGATAGAGTAGTGCACTAGTGGATTAGGCGTAATACGAACAAAAGGGCCCCTATAAATGTCTTATGTCTATTGTAAAAGCACATAGCTAGGCGGCCCCATGGATATTCCTAGTCCTGAAAAATGACAAGGATTTTTCCTGAGGAAGTATACAAAGGAACAACTCAACGCAAAAGGCTACTCCTGATCTCTCTTTTCTTAATTCTTGCTGAAATATCGTCTTCACCGGTATCTGCTCAGCCCCAAAATCCAGAGACGCCACCCGCCCCGCCACCGCCAGGCGATATTACTGCAGCTTCACCACCCGCTGCCACACCGCCCACACCAGACTCGATCCCGTTCTGCAAAATCACTTCTTGTACTCATCCACCTCCTCCGCCGCCACTTCTGGATTTTCCACAATCACCACCTTGGAGTTGGCCCACTCTGCCAACGACTCCTACCCTATATTCTCCACCTCCACCGCCTCCTCCGCTTGGAACGCCTCCATCGCCTCCTTCACCGTCGAACAACCACGCTTCTCGAAATAAAATATCAGTTGTGTTTGGAGTTGCTGTTGTTGCTGTAGTATTGATATATCATTCTGATTTTTGATATTCATATGGTATAAATTATAAAAAGGATCAGAAAAGGCATCATGCACCTTCTGGGTCCAACGGTGAGAAATTTGAATCCCATAACTATAATAATTCATAACTGTATTCAATAGGGATATCTGTTTCTTTTAATTAAAAGAAATACACATGATATTACAATGTCGGTCAATATCAACACAATTATAATTGCCCTCTGCACGAGTGCAGTAGTGCGAAAATGAGTTATAAATGGTCCGTCAATTCTTAGTCCGCCCCGTCTCGCTTGGTCTAAAAGCGGCTAACTTGAGTTGATGAAGACATTTATGTCTCACAATTATATGGGGTGTGCGTTCTCTTATTTTACCGATGTGGGACTTTACATTCTCCCCACTTATAAGGGATCGGCGTCCTCGCCAGGACGGCCGATCTTTCTGGATCGTCCTGCCAGGAGAGGTAACTAGAGGCCATCCTTACACCGTCTTTTTTGTGCGGTGCGGTAGCATAGTTCCGTCGATAGTCGGCTCGAATCGAATACCATTCTGCGCCCACGACCCGGTGCAGTAGCGCTTAAATGAGTCATAAATGGTCCGGGTCAATCACTAGACCCATGATCCTCGCTTTAGTGCAAAAGGGCT
Organism: Gentiana macrophylla; assembly: GCA_026214975.1. Taxonomy (NCBI): domain Eukaryota; kingdom Viridiplantae; phylum Streptophyta; class Magnoliopsida; order Gentianales; family Gentianaceae; genus Gentiana; species Gentiana macrophylla. Next base: position 89,672,195 of record CM047817.1, read on the forward strand.
AACTTGAGTTGACAAGACATTTATGTCTCACACTTATATAGGGGTGATCGTTCTCTTATTTTACTGGATGTGAGGCTTTCTGAACAATACATAGGATGAAAAACACAAGTGTTGGTAGTGGAGAACCAGGAAATTATTACTTGTGGTTTCGGTTTTCACTTTTCAAAGAGATAAATATAGAGGGAAACATGGAAAATTCCAAATTTTGACCCAAAATAAATAAAAATGACATGTTTTTTTATTAGTTGTAAAAAGGACAAAAATAAAATCAGACGGACAAAAATACTCTCTTATATCAATTCATGCTGGACATCACTGTGTTTGGTCGTTTTTTCCCGTGTTTGGTATGCATCGCTGCTTCATCTCTTTTTTTTTTTTCAAACAACCGTAACTTTTGATTTAGAGCTCCGATCATCAAAAAATGCTCACCAAAATTCATATTATTTTTGTACTTTGTTTTGAGATCTCATGTGATACCCTTCCAATGTAAATTTTGAAAGCCGAAAAAATATTTACATTAATCGGAGCGTTTTTCTTATAAACAACCATAAATTTTGATTTAAAACACCGATCATCAAAATTCTTTCACCAAAGTTTATATTTTTTTCTTTTCATTTTGAGATCTCATACAATACCCTTTCGACGTAGTTTTTGAAAGCTGAATATAATCGCAGCGTTTACACTCTTTACGATGTCGATTATCACGATGACGACATCACAATGTCGATTATCATAATAACGAGATCACATTAACATGTTTTATTAACAAACACAACGACACCATTACCATTATCATTACCATTAATAGTATACGATTAGCCAAAAATCATTGACTCGGCAAGCTTTACAACAACACCAACAACCTATATTCCTTTATGGATTAAAACGGAAACAAACCGTAAACTAAAAATCATTTGGATAATAATGTAATCACATTAACACCCAAAAAACTTGTGTATTTTGAAATAACACATTCAATCATAATTAACACATTCAATCACAATGGAAAAAAAATGACAACATATATGATAAACAACTTTAACATCAACATATATGATAATTAAGTTACATCAAGGAAATGTTTATCTAAGCACCTAAAAATCTCGACAATGTCGATTGGTACCTATTGAAATAGTGTCATAAACCCAATCGGGTTGGATTTGGATCCGACGAGGCGGGTCATTTATACTATTTCTTTATGTTTATACATATATTAAATGGCTTTTTTGTTGTCATACATTTGTTCTTTTAAAGAACCAATTATGAATTATTATATGATAACGTCCTTAGTATTAAACTATGATAGGCGATTATGGTTGATGAGATCTCTAATCACTTTAATAAATTTGATACTTAAATGTCTCTAGGCTTATGTACTATTAAAGTGGGAATTGATAGTACAAACATGCTAGCACATATTAGATGTCTTATGTATTTTAGGGCAGTGATAGATCTCGTCTATCGAAGTGCTAAGACACTTGGACTGTACGTGGACGTGTATTAGAGAATGCGTATGTTAGACTGACCCACTTACACTGTTAAGTGTCACACTATGTAATGGTTGTGTAATTATCCTTAGGACCGATATCTACATGGCATCACGTTGTGGATTGTCATGCTTTGACACTATTGAGGTTTCCCCTAGCCACGGGGCGATCATTCGGTAGTGATTGGGTGTGGTACTGAAGCATGCGGAGTATACATGTATGGTCGTCCGGAAATCATGTACCCTATTAGTAGGGGTGAATATCCGAAAGGGCCTTCTTATAAGGAATGTCTTACTCTCGTGAATCTTTGCAAAGTGTGAGTAAGTGAGTTACTTTGAGAGAGCATGATATCCAGATTATAAGATACGGTCGTTGATGTTTGACACTCGACGTACGACCGTATGGATATTATTACAGCGATAGGATTCTATTTGCACGGTAACTGTTTCACATGAAAGGTAGTAGTCATTGCATTTGACTCTTCCGATGATCGGGGGTCACGGTATGTTGCTAGACGATATCACGTGATCGTTAGGTATGAAGGGCATTTTTGTAATTTGCACTTTGTGCATACGGCCAACATATTCGGAAGCCTATCGGGTCACACGCATATGAACATCAAGTCGGATAAAAATGTGGTTATAGTTGATAACCGAATAAGGAAAGAATTTTTCTCATAATATAAATGTTATAGTGGTAAATTAATATGGTGGTATTTATTTATTATGAAAAAATTTAATACAAGATATTAATTGTGTTGATTAATTAATTATACACATAGTGTATGTGTATGTCGAAAATATATATATATATGATATAGAGGTATTTTGCAAATTAATTAATCGTAGTATTATATTAATTGATTAAACATATATATATTTGGGTATATATATGTGGCGCCACTTTCCAAGTATATGAGATATATTTGGATTGTGCACATCAATTAATAATATAAATAGTATTACCTTATATTAATATTAGAAATTAGTGAATATAGATTTGAACACATGTGTAAATTGATTTATAGTAATAAGATAAATATAGTCAATATAAGATATTGACAATGTATTGGAATTTAATATAGGATATTAAATTAAATGAGATAAATCTAGAATATTTATTTTCCTTATTTTACCAGTAAAATGTTTTCTTTCTCCCCAATTTACTAGGAAACTTCACCCAATCAAATTGGGATTTGTCTGGGGCGCACCTACCTCTATAAAAGCAAGGGGTCGGCTAGCTCTTTTGCACATAACAATTCCAATAGCTAATATTTCTTGTGAAAATTAGCTAGAGAGAGCTTCTTAGAGAGATTAGAGAGAGAAAAAAAATGTCGGTCTAGCAACCGGATTTTTCTAGTAGCAATCCATGATGGGATTCCGGTGGGCTGTTCGTGTGGATCACCGGTAGAGGCCGAACTCTTGGGCGGCTCCGTGCATCACTACTCTCCTTAGACCGTCAAAGCGTCGATCTTTTAGATCAACCAAGGTAACCACCGTCTACTATCTCATTTGTTTATTACTTAAATGAAGTCGATCCTGGTAAAAGGAAATAAATTTTGAATTCCGATTTGTTCCCGCATAGATTTCCTAACAGTACCATCATCTTATTGTCCAACTCTACACCAAATAGTTTACATTTTCTCAATAAAGTTGACCTCTACATGAAATTGTATAAAATTTGTACCATATCTCAATTCACAGATCATAACCAAGGAGCATTAGCCTCTTTTTAGAACATTAGCTCGTAGATCTCCACATTCGGTTTTAATGCGTCGACCTCAGCACCATAACACAATAACAGTATATGTATCACAGTAACAGTATCACAACAATAACAGTACACAATATCACATTCACACACAAGAACACACTAACACTATCACAGTGCTTGAGCTTGCTAATGTTTGATCCTTATGACATAAACAATTTTTATAACACAAAGAGGGTGCAAAAAAGTCCACTACAACAACATAAACCAGCACAATATGCAGCAGAACCTTTAGTGAAACAAATTTGTGTAGATTGCAAAACAAGTTTGTAAAGGCTTCAAGAATAGAACAATTAGCAAGCTAAAGCATCATATTATAACAAGGACAGATTATTGAGTATAGATTGTAGATACTTTAACAGTCCAAAACAACTCAAATCAACAACCAAAAGGCTCAGAACAGCAGTACACAAGATTCAACAAACAAAGGAAAGAAAATGTACAGACAGATTTACACCTGCTTTGTACCACCTGTTTCGGATACTTAGACACCTCCAAAAATTATGACATTCAACAGATATGTTCAACATATAAGATTACGAAAGGAACAGCTCCTAGGGGCTAATGAATCTGTGAATAAGATTAGGCATTTGAAACTAATTAGTTATGCATCAGCAGCCTAACCATGCACCAATAATTATAATGAAAATCGACTAAGCTCGATATATATTCTTTTATCTTCTTACCAACAAAATCGACTTTTAAAAAATCGATTATTGGGTTTTTGTTTCACTTTTTGATTGTCCATGTTTAGAGTTTTCCTAATATATAGATAGATATGTGAGCAATCTCTTATAACGTATAAATACCTCACGACAATTCTCCTAATGCCCAGAAAACCGATCAAAATTGGAAGTATGGAAGAAATCATTACAGCACCTTGAATTCCTCTCATTGTTCTAATGAACCTTTGGAAATAAAACAATTACATATATCAAAAGTAAATAATTATAAATATATAAAAACAATGGGAAAAGGGGTGAATCCCATGAACATGTACAAACCTGGTGAGGATCAACATATACATCAAATCGACTAGATAATGCTACAAAATGAATTGGAATTATGAATATGAATGAACCACCAACAACAATGGGAAGCCGGGTTCCGAACCAAGTTTGTAACAAAGTGTTTATTCCCGATACGAAGAGCAATGTCTGTCTCACTTGAGCTTTTTCTTCCTGGTGTAATTAAACAAAAATCAGCGGACAACAGTGGATCATGGATCTTCTTTTAAAAGCTTGTGGACAACAACGACGTTGTTCTGATGAGCCTTCTTCTCATCCGCAGCAGGTGCCGGAGATGTTTCTCTGGCGGCAGAAATGCCGGAACTGCCATCGCTCCTACTCGATTACAAGAAATGGGACTATTGAAATGGGTCCATGGAAGACCAGGCCTGGAAGATGTTTCTCCGGCGATGAAAGGTGTTTATTACGGAAATGATTATAAGGGCAATTTAGTCTAGCCAAATAATTTTTGTCCTTATTGCAACTTTTTTTAAAGTGTGGATTAAAGCTTAATATAGGAGAGGAAAGTGAATGGGACATTCAGTAAAAACGGGTCTTTGACCAAAAATTTTGGAAAAACGGGTGTCTACCCAAAATTTGAATTTTTTTCTCCCGTTTTAGGTGTTTTTTGAACCAAACTAAAACCCTATTTGGGAAGGGCACCCTTAGGGAGATTTGAGCCCTTAAGATCGTGCAGCATTGTGAAAGAAATGGGAGAAAATCGCGGGTCAAACTTCACTAAAATCCAAAACACCCTTTTTTCCAAACTTTTTTTCCAAAACACCCTTCTTTACTCATTATCCCAAAGTGAATTTACAACTAAATTTTCCATAAATATATCAACTAAAGAACTATTGATCCAAAATAATTTCATTCATTGCTCTTTGATGATATGGGATATCGTTCGGGTGTAAATTGAGTATTGATTCGGGTAATTAGACTTCCAGGTGACGATCCAAAAGGTTTTTCTAATGGGCTTACAAAATAAACAATGAGTGAGAAGTTCGGGAGCTTGCCCCAGGAAACACTCTGACATTCAAATCAGTTTAATGATAGAGAATTTTGAATTAGGGCAGTGGCGGTCAGTTTGTAGATTATGCGTATATTGGACGTACCTTATAAACGAGGATGATAATGCCTTTATGTAGCATTTAATTGTGGGATGGTGCATTATTGCTTATTGAATAAGTGGGATGAGTGTCCCGGAACAGTTACGAGGCCATGATAGCAGATGTGGCTCATGTATTAATGGGGCGATTATCACATATCAGGTTTAGAACATGGAATAATGCACATAACGCTCCTATAATGGATTGTAACGGTTACTCTGGGACCAAGGACGACATGTGCCTCATCATATATAAGAGACTAGGGTGACCTACACCACATCGACAACAAAAGAGCATGGATGACATGCATCATGCCGGCTATAAAGTACCATGGACGACCCGCGTCACGACGGCCACATGAAAATGTCATCATCGAGTCTGGGAATTTCGTGTTCATGAAGATATTTTTCCTTGTAAGGATAATGACAAAGAAGAAGCAATCACGAGTAAGCAGATGTATGAATCTGAAGAAAAATATGATCCTTAAGAAATTGGGAAACCATGTCGTAGTAAGAGGGCCAATACTTCCAAGTCTTTTGGTCCCGATTTTCTGACCTATATGGTAAAAAAAAAATGAACCCAAGACATTTGTTCAGGCAATATCAACTCCAAAAGCTTCTTTCTGGAAAGAAGCTACAAAAAGAGAAATATAGTCCATCATGCAAAACCACACTTGGGAGTTGGTTGATCTTCCACCAGGAAATAAACCACTCGGTTGCAAGTGGATCTTCAAGAAGAAGCTAAGAGTTGATGGATCTATTGATAAGTATAAGGCAGGTTGGTGGCCCAAGGGTCCCGACTAAAAGAAGGCATTGACTTTTTTGACACTTACTCACCAATTACGGTAATTACTTTTATAAGGTTTCTCATTGCTATAGCTGCAGTCAATAACCTGGAAATCCATCAAATTGATGTAAAGACTGCCTTCTTGAATGGTGAGATGGAAGGAAAGATATGCATGAAACAACCTAAGGCGTTTGATGTTCCAGGACAAGAGAATAAGGTGTGTAGACTCGTCAATTCTTTGAATGGGATTAAACAAATGCCCAAGTAGTGGCATACCAATTTTGACAATGTCATGTTGTCAAATGGATTTAAGATTAACAAGTGTGATAAATGCATCTACATTAAGAACACACTTAATGCCTATATGATCATAGGTGGATGCACATAGAGGTAAATGGGGTCCGCAGACCCCGTTAAAAATAATAATACCCTACATTTTATCTATAGAAAAATACTTCGGACCCAGTAAAAAATATTATTTACTGTGTAAAATATTTACGGATCCCGTTGAATATAATTTACGGATCTCATACTTGTATGTGATAAGCGTGTCATATGTAAATGACATGCTGCTAATGGGATGTATGTTGATGTAGTGCCCTAAATCCAATCGGGTTGAACCGAATCTGACCGGGTCCGATTATTTCCACTACGTTTTTACGTTTATACATATAATAAACGGCTTTTCTATTATTATATATATGTGTCCGTCTAACGAAACAATTATGACATTGTATATATGATAACGTCCATTGTGACAAACTGTGATATAGAAATCAGAATAGTGATTATGGTTGATCAGATCACGATTCACTTTTGAATGATTTCATACTTAAATGTCTCTAGTTGTATGTGCTATTAAATGGAACATTAATAGTACGGTTTAGACTAGTGATGACGGTTAAAATAGTATATCATACGACATCAACATTTCACCCATTATGAGGTAAAATTAGTTGTTTCGATCGGTGAATAAATGTGAGCCATTTGTGTTGAATGCTATATGTTAGGTTCACGAGTCGAGAATTTGGTATTTCTGATTATTATCCCCGAAATTGGTATTATTTCGTGTTTTATTGGACCGAGTGTCAAGGAAGAATATATGGAACATACCTATTGTAGAATCGGGCTTAGGGTATTCCAGATTCCAAGTTAAGTCGATGGAGAGAAAAATTATGAAAATTGCCCTCGACTAGTCGAGCTTCTCCACTGACGCGTTGAAGCATCGAGAATCATGGTGTACGTGTTTTCTTCGGCAAGAAGTAGGTTTTAGATTTGGCCAAGTTGTCTAGAGCACTATAAATAAGAGGCATCATACCTCATTTTGAATGCACCACAAGACATATACATTTTTATGCAATAAAAGTTTGTTCCTTCTTTCTTTTATTTATTTTCTATGAGTGCTAGTCACGGATCCGACAGATTCGCCACCTAGGGAGAGATCTGAGGAAAATCTACGCTCGGGTTCGATGGTATGGATCTTCTGCTTTCTAGATGTAGATCTGTTGTTATTTTGCGATGAGTTTGTTTTGATTGTTGTATTAGTATTGCTATGTAGTAGTTAGTTTATTATCCCCGATTGTGTGTAGATCGGAATCGTTAGTGAGGAAATCATAAAATAGTGGTTGTGTTCTCTCGACGATTCGAGATACCTAGTAAATCCTGTTTCATGATAATCGGCGCCAGCTACGTCTGATATTCTGTTTTAACTTACATGTTATTAGCTAGCCTGATCAACTATTTGCATGTTATTGTAAATTACAATGAAGGACTATTAGTGAAGTGCTAGTTAGGACATGATTTATCGATCTCTAGGAACGTGCTAGTCATCATCGATAACTGCTTAGGGATGTTCTCGGTCTTGGGCCGGCTATCCCTAGATCTTATTGCATGTGATGCTAATACGGCCTAAGGTAGGTGTTGGTCCCTTGGAAAGGCTAACACAAGTTTAGAGGGGGGGGGGGGTGAATAAACTTGTCACCAAAAACTAATCTTGAGTTGAAAAGCCCCAGGAACTGAGTTTCTCTGAAACTCAAAGCGATCTTTAGTTCGATTTTGTTCACATCCCTTAACTGTCTGGAGTTCGATTAGCTCAACTGAATATAAGTTAATGCTGACTTATATTTAGTCTTGTCAACTGGCAGCGGATAAAACTAGCCTTTAGTGCAATAGATGTGTGAATAGAAATCTAGACCTTCTATGTATCAGTTCTGTGCTGACTCAGTGTTTGCTGAGTGATAATGCATTAAATAAAACAAAAACAAATGCATAAAGTAAATCAACACAAGATTTGTTTATGGAAGTTCCGGGTGGTGTAATCCCGTACGTCTCCCCTTCTCCTGTGGCTTAGGAGGTATCACTAGAATAATGAGATAACCGTTACAAAATCCTAGCACTATGACAGTCCATCACGACACCCAAGTTTCACTGTCTACACAAAATGAAGAAAGGTGAGATTGCTCCCTTCATCCTGCATACTGATCTCTCGGAGGTGGAATTGCTCCTTCACCAGCTCACCACTAATACCAACACACAGTTCTCGGATGCACCACAACCAATTGTGGCAACAAGTTGCAACCGTATGAAGAAAGGTAAATTGCTCTCTTCAAACTATGCACACCAAACCTTTTTCACAAAGGTTAGGTTTAGAATTAATCAAGGATTAATTCAATGAGCTGTCTTATTCTTTTGGATCTGACTTTGTAGCTTCAAGATGCCTTCTTTCCTCCTTAATGGGTTACTGGATCTTTCTTTGAAGTCTTCAAGGCAATTCCGATGGCTTCCCTTTTTCTAGATATATCTGATCTGATTTTGTGGATCTGGATTTGGATCTTAGAGTATATGCTTGTAAGGCTCTTTTTCTGATCCTCCTCTCTATCTTCTTTCAGTGATTCTATTGTGTATTTATAAGGATGATGTAACGGTCACTAGCTCTTGTAGCCGTTACACTTGTCGTTTAGCCAACGTTCACATGTACGATCTTTTGTCGTATAGTCAGTTTGAATTAAACAAGGCCTTAACTCAGTTTTCTACTCTTCTTCAAAACTGAGTACCTTGTATATTTAATATCTGACTTCAATTGACTAATTCAGAGTACACCAATCAAATTCTTCTTATCCAGTCAACTGATAATCTTTGTCCTTAAGATTATTCAGTTTTACATGATCTATAGCTCAGTTTCAGGTCACCACAGACTTGCCTGAATCCTGACTTATAGTCACGACTTAATTAGCTTCCAACTGAGTTTGCCACCTCAGTTCTCGATTTCTGTGGCGAGTCTGTGTCCTCGCCGATTCTTGATCTTAGAGATAAGCCAAGCTGAGTCTGTGTCCTCGGCGAACTTATCTTCTTGATTCTAGCATAAGCGAGTTTGAACCCTCGATTCTTCATGTATGCATATTCGAGTTTTCTTGATATAACTTTCAGTTTTCTTGTTATGACTCAAATTGTTCACCTAGTTCTATTCTATTACAAAGCTTATGCAAAACAACCTATACAAAGTTCGGACTCAGATAGAACTTATACATTTATCTCTAGACCATTTCTTGCTTCTTCTTTTATTATGCACTATAACAGTTAGTTACGATTTCATCATCATGGGTTGTAAGTGATTTGCCTAATTTCGTGACGAATCATCATCAAAACGTAAATAATATTTCCAACAATTTCCCCCTTTTTGATGATGTATCATAACCCTCCCTAAAAGCTATAATAAAAGAATAATGCAAGAAATCATAACAAAACAAATTAAGATAGCAAACAAGAACAGCCAAGTTTATTACAAGATTCAAAAAGAAACAACTGAGTTAAGAACTGAATAAATTACATCTTTTCTTTTTCCAAAGCCAACAATTTTTCACCAACAAAGATACTCCTTTTTGTCTCTAGAGATCTTCTTGCTTTTCCTTCTTCTTCAGTTTCACCATCTATAGGCTTGATCTCTAAATATTCATTTAGCAAATGATTTGCTTCTTCATTGTTGCCAGCTTTAGACTTTGCCAAGATCTCTTTGATTTCTTCACTCATTACCTTCTCTTCTTCCTCTGAGATAAGACTAGATTTATTTTCAGCTTCTCCCTTGGTTCTTGTCCCTGTCTTTTGCTGCTTGTAGACCCTCTTGCAATCTGATACAGGTTACAAGTTTCTTTCTGATACTCAGCACAACTTTGACTACGGTTTCTTCATCTTCCTCAGTCCTTGTCTCTTTGAAGATCTCTTCTTTGACCAATTCTTCGATCATAATGTCAATCGCTCCTTCATTCTTTTGAATGGACAGAAGATCAATGGTCTGTAGATCAGTGTCTATTTGTTCATCTTGTTCTTTGATCAACCATTTGGCATAGATTTCTTCAGCTGTTTCAGCTTTAGCATTGCTTCCACCAGTACCAGCTTTAACTTCATCACCAATATTATCATTATCTTCCCCCTTGTTTGAAGATAAGTGATAGCAATCTTCAAATAATCTACGAAGGGTGATGAGGTTAGAGTATTCAAATAGACACGAGAAATGTGATCTTCCAATGAAATCATGTAGGTCGAAAAGCCTGTGTAGGGTGTGCATTACGCCTCAATGATTTCTTCCACATTTTTCTTTCTTTCGGCTTGATTTCTTGATCTTTGAGATTCTTCGATTGCCAATTTGCTTGTAAATGCCTCGGGGGCTGAGATGAGTCTTGGCCTCAGGATAAAAATGAACATCAGGAACTGTCAGTTCCTTTTCATACTCAGCCTGGCAGAATTCCGCATCTTCCATGGCTTCTCTTTTCTCTTCAGTGTATTCCCCATACATGGTAGTGGGAAATTCACTTCCTTCAGATTCTTCATCAGTTTCAGTTTCTTCAGATTCTTCAATTTCTCTTTCAGTTTCTTCAGCCTTGCTTCCTTCGTCTTCTTCATTTCCTTCTGATTCTTCAACATCATCAGTTGCAACATCACTTTCATCAATATCAATTACCGTTCTAGGTTCGGTTTTCATCGCTTGAAGTTTGTTCCACAACCTTTTCTGACTTCTTACGGTTCTATCATCCATCCTTATGGTCTCGCTTGAACTGGAGTCAGAGATTTCGCTTTCTTCCTCAATGATTTTCCTTTTCCCGGCTTTGGTGGACCACGAGTTCTTGTTTGACTTGGTTGGAGTTGATTTGGAGATAGAGTAGTGATCTAGTATTCTTTGGACTAGATAGGTGTAGCCCTTTTTAGTAGAAACTTCTCTCAACGTCCTTTCTTTCTTTGATTCTTTCTTTCTCTTACGAAATTTGCTTTATCAATGATTGAGAATAAATTTATTCCAATCCAATTTCTCTCAAACCAAATAGCATAAATCATCTTCATTTTATCGATTGAAAGAGTATAGAAATTTGAGCGTGACCAATGACGTTTACGGTAAGAAGTATTGTTAAAGTGCGAATTCTTTCTTTTGTTGATAGATGGATCCAATGAAGTTCTTCTCCTTCTTGTTGATTGCAGTGATACTCCAAAGTTTGCTCTTTTCTTCATTTCTGAATGTGAAAGATGAAGATCCTCCGATTATGTCTAACCCGAAGACAAGTGATAGCAAATGTTCATCAACAGTAAAGCTTTTATCTTGAACAGTCGTTTTGAAGCTTTTTCCATTGTTGATGATTTCGGCATTCCTGTAGAAGTCTTTGATGCCATCTGGACATAAAGTAGTGACCTTTGTATCAAACAGGTTCTCCAATCCTCGAATCTTTTTGATCTTCTGTGCAATTTGGATTGAAAGAGTGGAGTTTGAGAATTTTTGACAAAATTCGTCCAGGCTTGTAGTGATTCCTTCATCAATGTTGTAACGATCCATGGATTTCTGATTTGTGAAATTCTGGGGGTGGAAACTTGAAAGTTTTGAAGTTGATTGAACAGGATTTCGTCAAGATTGCGTCTATCAATCGTTTTAAAAAATGAGAGTCGTGTCATAATCAATGGGATTTTGTAGGGATGAGCTTCTACTTTTTCTCCCAGATTGACACGTGGCTTCGAGTGATTTGTTATGTCAGTCCAAACGTCAGATGGAAGCTGGAAAGTTTTCTACTTTTGACCAATTTGTCCTTTATCAGCCTTTGCCTTCTCAGTTTTGTATAGAAGTCAGTTTTCTGAGGATATTTCCATGTGAACTGACTTTTCCTGCAAAACAGTTTAAGTTTTCTTCGGTACCCATACCTTTTTGGGTCCGGTTAAGTTAGTTATTGAAATATTACTTTGGTTTCTTTGTTGAGAGAATTAAACCTTCTCAACTCTTTTACGGATAAACCATTACGCTCAATCTTAGTTGATTTCACAAGGATTCTTTTAGATTTAACATTTTTAGTTTCCTTGTGTAATCCACAAGATCTTCCAGTATCTTGATTTCTAAAGTTTATACTTTTTGAAGTCTCAAGACTAGGTAGGGGTGAGGATTATCATTGCTTTTGTCAAATTTACTACACATTAATCTATCATTAGATTTGACACCTCGATTTCAAAAACTCATTCCAATCTTTTGCTTTGTCGAGGCCTTTTCATTTTAGTTCCAACATAAGTTTCTCGATTAACTTGACAAGATCAAAGTTTCTTAGGCGAGTTCAACAAATGATAAGCGATTTGAAGAATGTACCTTTCATTGATGATTCGATGCGATTTTAGGATTCGAATGTACACTCTTTTTTCTTTGTGATGGATCTTTTATATCAACAACCATTTGCAACAATTCCTTTCCTTCTTCTTTTGAGAGGTCTCTTAGTGATGGGACTCCTCTGGATTCGTTAATATGAGCATTGAAGTTTGTATCCACATCATCACTGAGTTGAGGTTCTGAATTTGTATGTAAATTTGACGCACTGAACCTTTCGATCATTTGATCCTGAAAATCAGATATATTTTGCAAGAAATTAGTCAGGGGGTGAATAAGCCAACTTCTAGCTCTAGATGTAGACATTGAAACTAGATGAACGATCTGATGAGGGTTTTCAACAACTGGTTTAAAAAGATATCCTTGGATCTCTTTCAAATGAAAGAATTGCTCCGATACCAATTGTTGGTCCCTTGGAAAGGCTAACACAAGTTTAGAGGGGGGTGAATAAACTTGTCACCAAAAACTAATCTGGTGAAAAGCCCGGAGGCGAGTTTCTATGAAACTCAAAGCGATCTTTAGTTCGATTTTGTTCCTGTCCCTTAACTTGTGCGGAGTTCAGTTAGCTCAACTGAATATAAGTTAATGCTGACTTATATTTAGTCTTGTCAACTGGCAGCGGATAAAACTAGCCTTTAGTGCAATAGATGTGTGAATAGAAATCTAGACCTTACATGTATCGATTACATCTTTGACTCGATTATGCAGTGTTTCTTTGAGTGATAATGCATTAAATAAAACAAACACAAATGCATAAAGTAAATCAACACAAGATTTGTTTATGGAAGTTCCAGGTGGTGTAATCCCGTACGTCTCCCCTTCTCCTGTGGCATAGGAGGTATCACTAGAATAATGAGATAACCGTTACAAAATCCTAGCACTATGACAGTCCTTCACGACACCCAAGTTTCACTGTCTACACAAAATGAAGAAAGGTGAGATTGCTCCCTTCATCCTGCACACTGATCTCTCGGAGGTGGAATTGCTCCTTCACCAGCTCACCACTAATACCAAAACACAGTTCTTAGACTGCACCAACAGCTGTGGCAACCAAGTTGCAACCGTATGAAGAAAGGTAGAATTGCTCTCTTCAAACTATGCACATCCAACCTTTTTTCACAAAGGTTAGGTTTAGAATTAATCAAGGATTAATTCGGTGAGTCGTCTCGATTCTTACGGATCGACTTTATAGCTTCAAGATGCCTTCTTTCCCCCTTAATGGGTTACTGGATCTTTCTTTGAAGTCTTCAAGGCAATTCCGTTGGCTTCCCTTTTCTAGATATATCTGATGTGATTTTGTGGATCTGGATTTGGATTTTAGAGTATATGCTTGTAAGGCTCTTTTTCTGATCCTCCTCTCTATCTTCTTTGAGTGATTCTCTTGTGTATTTATAGGGATGATGTAACGGTCACTAGCTCTTGTATCCGTTACACTTGTCGTTTAGCCAACGTTCTCATGTACGATCTTTTGTCGTATAGTCAGTTTGAATTAAACAAGGCCTTAACTCAGTTTTCTACTCTTCTTCAAAACTGAGTACCTTGTATATTTAATATATGACTTCAATTTACTAAGTCAGAGTACACCAATCAAATTCTTCTTATCCAGTCAATTGATAATCTTTGTCCTTAAGATTATTCAGTTTTACATGATCTATAGCTCAGTTTCAGGTCACCACAGACTTGCCTGAATCCTGACTTATAGTCACGACTTAATTAGCTTCCAACTGAGTTTGCCACCTCAGTTCTTGATTTCTGTGCTTCGAGTCTGTGTCCCTCGATTGTTTAGTCTTATATAAGCCAACTGAGTGTGTCCTCAATGAACTTATCTTCTTCGATTCTAGCATAACCGAGTTTGAACCTCGATTCTTCATATGCATATTCGATTTTCTTGCTATAACTTTCGATTTTCTTGTTATGACTCAATTTGTTCGCTTAGTTCTATTTTATTACAAAGCTTGTCTGCAAAACAACCTATACAAAGTCCAGACTACAGATTGAACTTATACATTTATCTCTGACCATTTCTTGCTTCTTCTTTTATTATGCACTATAACAGATTGAATTCTGATTTCATCATCATGGGTTGTAAGTGATTTGCCTAATTTCATGACGAATCATCATCAAAACATAAATAATATTTCCAACAGTAGGTTAGTTACACATAGGCACATGTTGTCCTACCAAATGGAAGTATGGTAATATTAGGGGCTAGCACCCTGTGAAAGAATTAAAATTTACCAACGGGGGAAAATTGAGCGAACGGTAAAAAGCGGACGAAATTCCACCGTTGGAAGATCTGGACGAAGTTATGGCAGCAAGGAACAGATTAAATGGAGTCGATGGGAGAGATGGAAGCGAACGGTGTCAATGGAGTCCGAAAGCGGAGCGAGCAGATTGTATTTGGATAAAGACGAATTCTCTGAGTTATGCCACCCAGCGATTAAGCAATTTGTACCGGCTATTGTGCAACCAGAGAATGTGGCTGAGGTAATCCATCCTAAGCCGAACGTGATCCAAATGGTGACAAATTAAACTACCTTTCATGGAGTGTCAAATGAAGATCCTATTGTCCATGTCCCAAACTTTTTGAAAATTATCAACATTGTGAAGCGAGCAGGAGTTCCAGAAGACAACATGAACCTAAAGTTGTTCCCGTTCACGCCGGAAGATAAGGCCAAGCAGTGGCTTTTGGCTCTTGCAGCTGGTTTTTGTGTTGGAACTTGGAAATATTATTTGAGAATCCTCTTTAAAAGTTATTTACCCTAAACAATCCTCTTAGTTTTCTTTTTACTGATTCGGCATGGGACAGCATACCCCTAGCTACCATGTTCATGCGATTAAAATATTAAATATTCAATGCCTAGACAATACTTCTTGGAAAATGTGAGAAAATATTCAATGCCTTAAACAATACTTCTTGGAAAACATGAGAAAATATAAAATCAGACCCATGTAGTAATCTGTATTTATTTTCAGTCATGTTTGGCTTGACATTTTTTAGGTAGTCTGTGTAAAATTACACAGATCCTTGTAAATTTATACAGGCTCAACACACAGGCACGTGGAAAATTGAACGTGGTTATGCATGTTTGCACATGGGGGTAAGCTAACAAAAAACAATATATAAGAGCGACTTACACTTTGACACCAAAATTTACACCAAATCATCATTTTGGTGTAACTTTTACACCAACTTTTACAATCAACTCCAATCAGTGGCGGAGCTACATACAACAAAGCAAAGAGGCCCGATCCAGAAAAATTACAGTAATATACGTACAAAGTATGTCGTTTACTCCTCCTTAATTTTTATTTGCCTTTAAAAAATTTATTGCCTCTCTTACCCGAGATCATGTGTCTGCCCCCGACTCCAATTGTTCTACACCAAAAAAGAATATTCTTGGAATATTCCATCTTTACCCATCAATTTGTTGATTTCTTCTTCACAAAAGAAAAAGAAAAGGGAACAATGTTTGCCGGTGCCATCCATTTGCAAGCAAATTTGCTGGTGACTTTCATCTCTCCATCAATTTGATGGAGAAAAAAAAATGGTCATTGGAGTGATAGTTTTCTATCAATTTGTTGATTTGCTGGTAAAGAGGTGTACTGTTGGAGTTGCTCTAAAGGAGGAGAACATTGGATTTTGCACAATTTGCACGGCTCTCCCCAAAAATTGCACGTCTTACCTAAAAAGTGTCGAACTTTGACACTACCGAAAATTAAATATGGACCACTACTGATTGACCGATTTTCAAATTTCTCGGAAAATGCTACTATTAGAAGAGGATAAAACTCATTTTAGATTATTGATTATAATATGGCATTCATCTATCATAATGTAAGTTCACAATAATCAATGTAACTAAATAAAAAAATGATATGAAATTGTATTACGTCACTTTCGTTATGACATAATCGATTCATGTGTATATCAACTATAACGCCCCATAACACATTATTCTATAACGACGCTATGAGAGTCACGATAGATCTGTGCGCTCACCGTCTTCGTTTGACCTAAATCGGTTAACTCAAATCACCGTGCGAATTCATTATGACGTCTCGCACTTTTTCAATTGGACATTACATTCTCCCTTGCTTGAAGAATTGACATCCTTGTCCATAAGTACCTACTGAGAGGTTTAGCAGAGCGACACGTAACGCTTCCACGGTGTGACATAAGACACGTCTAGTATTCGACTTTCATACCACATTTAACCTCTCAAAACTCATTTTAACGATGTTATTTGAGCAATAACGGTTCTAGTAACTATTTAAGTCATTGTTCTCACTTGGTATAAAATGATTAACTCAAATTAATAAATTCATTACGTTTTACTTTTAGTAATTTTTTTCCGTCACTTTTTCAAGGTACGTGGGAATGGGAAATTTCATTACCTCAATGATTTGGGCTAATTAATGTCCACATGTATCATGTATGTAACCAACCACTAACAAGAATTCTACTACTACTTAACCGTCTCAACATTTAAGCAGACTCACCGAGAGAAGAAGAGGGAAACAAACACAGAGAATAAGATGACTTCGTATCTCCGTCAAAAGCTTGTTTCTAAGCTTTCTTCTCCTTCATCATCATCAAATCAAGAAAAAGAAAATGTAACTGAGTTTGAGACTGAGACGACTAAAGCCGCCGCCGCAGTTATAAACGGGCAAGATCAACAAGATCAAGTCTATGACGAGGAATCGGAGGCGGTCTAAAATCAAGGAAATGAGAGCCCTCCTCCTTTCCCGGCAACCTTCTTTCTCCCAGGTATTCCCCGGCGACTGCCATTGTTCACTCTAAAGTTGACTATTTTTTTGTTAAGTTCGGTATTTATAAAAGGGCGGGGGTTGTACGTGGGTGAAAAAAAAAAATCACAACATCCAACCTAATTTAATGCTAACTCAACCTGCAATTGCAGGTTAAAAATGAGTTCGGATTGAGTTTAGTTTTAATATATTTGGCCGCGTCTTGTGAGTTGAGTATGAGTTGTCTGATAAAAGCACATATGAACACTAATCAACATATATATATATATATATATATATATATATATATTATAAGACAATGAAAAATATAATAGTTTTTAACTTGTCATCTTTTAAGAAAGGCATTTAAAAAAATAGAAGTTCAGCCATCATCTTGTTCTTTTCAAGATAGGAATTTAAATTATTTTCCATTCACTTAAAACGAATAGGTTACAGAAAAAAAAGATTACAACTCTACAAGTCTGAATAAAATAACATATATATATATATATATATATATATATATATATATATATATATATCAATTCAAACATAAATAAATTCAGTTATCATCATGTTCTTTCGGTAACATCATCCATATTTGCGTAGTATCATCGGTTCATCACATTCTTCCGGCGACATCATTTCAAAAGTAGATCAGAATTTAAAGCTTCCCCGGAGAGTATTTTTGGCGGAAAAGTTTGATTTTATATTTTTTGTTTTTGTTTTTTCTAAACCAATGGAGAACAATGGACAGTAAACTCTGAGGTAAGTCCAATGGTAAAGGCAAAAAAAATTTGGCCATATATAAAAATGATAACATCTCCAATAAAAATAATTGATAGGTATCAAAATTAGCTATGATACCAGGAGAGGTACCATATTAAAACCCAAGTGATGGACAGTGGAGAAAAATATGTTGCCTGCACAAGCACATGCTGTTGTCCCCCATTGTCCCCCCCCTCCCCCCCTTGTCCCCTGTTGCTGATTGCCTTTTTAATTAGAAAAAATACCATGTGTCTTTGTAATTATTTGTCCGAAAGTTTCTGTATTTACTCTTTTTTTTTTCTTTTTTTTTTCACTTGATACGAAAGCTTTTTTTAAACTACGGGGATCGAGCGCCTGGGCTTCCATGAGGTCGAGGAGTAAGTCAGGAGTAATTAACCACTTTGAGATGAAACTTTGCTCTCTGTATTTACTTTTTCAAACTCTAAAAGTTATTATTGTTGTTGTTATTATTATTATTATTATTATTATTATTATTATTATTATTATGACACTGAAACAAAGATCTGATTTGTTGAACCATCAGATTATTAGATTACGAACATTTGTAAATTAATATTCATTTTCGTGTATTTTAATATGGATTTTATGTATGATAGACATAGTACATAATCTTTTAAAAAAATTATGATTACGTAAAAAATTATTAACTAGCACAATAATAATATTTTATATTATTATCAACTCATCAAAATATTTAATAAAAACAAAAAGAAATATTGATCCTATGAATTTGAACCCTCCCATTGGAGATGGATATTTGATACCTAAGTGAATAGTGTCTAAGGTATCAAAATTTGATTTTTATACCCATGACTTAATATCATGGGTTGGACCTACCCTGATATTGATTTATATTGGTTTTTGGGTTATGGATGATATAATTATGCTATATGCCTTTATTATATAACTTGGTTATTAAATGTGAATATTTTCTTTCTCCCCGATAACTAAAGATTACTGAATCAATTAATTATCACTAAGAGCGTTACAATCTATTGTAATACTAACCCGCACCCAACCCGAACCCTACCCGCATTTAACGAAACTCGCACGTGTGGTTTGAATTTTGAATTGAGTTGAATATGATTTCAAATTATTATAACCCATGACATAAGGATTGGATTGAGTTTTATTAAACCATGACGACCCAAATCATGCACTCCCTTAGTTATGCGTTATTGGACTTTTTAGGACACCACACTCACATTCCACATGTACATAATTGAATTTAACCTCAAAATTAGACCTCTTCAAAGTTTAGTTTTACCCAGTAGTGTGGTGTGCCTAGGGGCGACGCCACCACTTTAAAGGTGTGGGGCGGTGACCCCTTAAATAAATATGTGGTATGAATAATGAAGATTTTTTTACAAACACACACACACACACACACACACACACACACACACACACACACACACATATATATATATATATATATATATATATATATATATATATATATATCATTAACTATATTAAAATGGGAATATTAGGTTTTAGTCCACTTTTCGTCCTGCATATAAATTTTAATCCAGTTTGTATTTTTTTTTGTTGATTTAAGGACAAAACATTTTTCTTCGGACTATGTACTAAATCATTTGTGTCTACATTATAATAGTGCTAAAATATTAATTATGTACATTTGATTTAGAACTCCGATCGTCGAAATTTTTTCACGATCGTCGAAAGATACCAAATATCCATTGCATTTCTTATCCATTAATGACTGAAATATCATCTTTAATATGCTTTCCAATGTAAGGGAGGGGTTTGAATCACACTAATATCGATTCTTTTTTGGAAAAAAAACATTGCAACATTGTATCTTTAAAGGTATATTTGAAGAAAGTAGAAGAAGGCAACACCATAAAGTCAACAAAAGTATTTCAAGTTTATCAACCCTTAAACAATTTATCTTTTGCTCCAAAATCTAATTTTCAACCTTAAATTTGGCTTATATATGGTGAAAATGACACAAGATAACGATGTCTGATGTCAATAATAAGATAACACGAACACACCAACAAAGTAACACTAGTCTATTAGAAAACTTAATGATATGAACCAAGTAAAAACACAATCAATCTTCTTTAAAACATCATAGATGCATCCTTAAACCAAACCTTAAACCGTGGGATCACCAATATGATCAACCACAATAGACTACCATTATTTACGTTCTCAACGAACTATTAGTTCAAATTTCTCTATGGTTATCAAAAGAGTTGACAATGGTAGCTTTCAATATCTACCATGGCAGTTTAATACTCGCTTAATTCCTTCAACCCCAGGTTGCCTTAGGAACGGTCCTGAAAATTTTTATACGTGAATTTTGAAATTTATAACACTTGAAATGTCCAAAAGGCCATAAAAGAAATGCACTACATTTATAATTAAACTATGATATCTCTGTCTTAACATTAATTTATTTTTCAATCTAATATTCCTTTTTTATTTTTTATAATCAAAGGTAAAGTACCGTGATCAAGTCACATGCACAAATGGATTAGTTAAACAAAGACAAACCTGAGTGTGCATAGCCCATTAATAAACTGATAAAAAAATGGCCATAAAAGAAATCATGTGAACAAATATCCATAATTTAATGGTTTTAAAACTCACTAGTCACTACTGATTGCTATATATATAGAATAATGTTAGGGGATTCCAACTCACATTTAGTGTACCCAGTTTAGCATATAGAGAGAGAGCTATATATGTCAACATAAAGAGATTAAAATTACTAGTAGCCATTTCTTGTTCTAAAAGAAGAGAAATAATGGTTTCTTTAAGCAGCCCAGAACCAAAGGCAATAAAGAACTAAACAAAGGGTATATTAAAGAGAAGTGAATGCAGCAGCAGCAACAACGGAATAAAGGCATTTTAGTAAATCTCATTCATCTTAATAAACAATCCAAAAACACATTTAATTTCTTGAATGAAAATACAACCGTAGAGATGCATAGGGCACTCACAGCAGAAGCCCTATATGGTGCCCTATCCCTAAAATGAAGATAAAAAATAGAGTTTATCTCAAAATAGCTTCCACAACAGAGTCTATATCCCTATTTATTTTTAGGGATATAAACAGTGCATCCCTACTTGTGGGGATGCACTATTCACGCCCTAAACATACTTAATTATTAAAAATTATAGGGATAGGGATGCTGCTGGAGTGAAATAATAAATATTTAATGTGTATAAATAGGGTTGTGAGGTAGAATATGTATTATTTAATATTATTTGAAATGTTATAGGGATAAGGATATGGATGCGATTGTGGAGGTTTTTGAATTGAGATGTTATAAAATATGGATATGTATTATTTTATATTATTTTAGGCATAAAATTTGGGGTCTCTGCTGGGAGTGCCCAATAGTTTGAAAAACTAAAGAAAACTTCAGGAATAAAAATAAGTTAATCTTGATAGCTTAAAGATTGCAAGTTAACTAGGAATAATAACAAACACTTTAGTACAAATACTTTTCACCCTTTGGTAGACTACTCACCCTTTAATTCAAATTATGCTTCATATTAGGAATGAAAACAAACACTATTCACCCTTGGCCCTCAGAACATTTAGAGTTGATTCAGTGCACCACATATAAAATAACACATCCACAATGCAAATGAGATGCAATTAATAGCTAAACACAAACAGATTACCCTTCAAATGCCATCAAATAAGCAATCGACTGCCTTTACTTTATCTCAGTACACAAAAGTCCTCATATATATAATCCCTTTTAAGAAAAATCCAATGCATTTGGGAGGAGTCCATTGCTTCTAACATAGTACAAAATAATTGACAATATAATTATCAAAAGAACGTTTCTCAGTGGAAATCCTGCAAGAAAAAAATAAAAAAAATACATACCCAGATTTATGAGGATGCATAAATATAGATAATCTACATACCTGTTGGTCCGGTTCGGTTGTTCTGTTGTTGCCTTGTTGCCTGTTGGCAAAGCTGTGAGGTGACTCAGGTGAGCCGTGAGTTGCTCAAATTACTGTGGATGTGAGATGGAGATTGGTGGCCGCGCGCCGACGCCGCCGAACCGCCGATTGAAGGCTTGGAGAGGCCGAATCTTTGGCGGAGAAGTCTCTCGAACGATCAACGCCTGCTCCGGCGAATCGCCGATCGATCTGCGCTTTGCTACCTTCGATTGATGAGATCCGGTGAAGGAAGGTAGCTCCGGAAGAAGGAGAGCGCGGAGAGCAATCAAATTTTCATTCATAATCACCTTAGTCCGATTTCGAGGATGGAGTGCGTTATGCCGAGAACAGAGGCCCTTGATTGGGATTGAGAATGGATCGACCGAAATTATTTATAACATGCGTAATTTAGTCCGAACGAAATTATTTTGTCCTTAAACCAACAAAAAAAAAAAAAAAACTGGATTAAAATTTATATACATGACTTTAAAATCTGACTAAAACCTAATATTCCCTTGAAAAAAAGATACAGTTACAAAAAATAAATAAAATATAATATAATAATAATAATAAAATAAAATAAAAACAAGATAGCATTGAGGATTATGTTAATAAGCATTGCAATTTTTTTTTTAAGATTTTCAATAAATTAAAAAACAGTTACGTGAAAACACTAAAATAAAAAAAGGATTAGCATTATCTAAAAAGGATTACGTTAAAAAAAAGGATTTGGACTGCAAAAAAATATTACATTAATAATAATAAAAAAAACCACACTATTCTAAGTGTTTCTCAATAAATAAATACATTAAATCATTATCTCATTATCTCATTATCTCAGCACTAATCATTATCTCATTAACAATAATTCATTATCAAGTAAAAAAAAACAATAATTCATTATATCCACAATTTAATATATTTTCAAACGTAAGTGACTAATTTCATTAGAAAAAAAAGTGTAATAATTTCTTTTTTTTGCCTGCACGTGTACTAATTTATATGTCTACAGTCTACAAGGCGCCATAATTATATTATATTGTACTCGTTCAAATTTTTTTATCTGTCACATTTCAGAATTTGCTCTATTTTTATTTATCTGTTATTTTACATTTACAATGCATCATTTTTTTTCCTCCTTTACTAATAAAATATTTACATCTTCAATAAAAAAAATACATTTTCAATACTAAAAACTCATTTACCAACAATGTATTTACATCTCTAATAAAAAAAAATACATTTCTAATACTATATTTTGGACATATTAATTATTTTCTAAATCTGTGTGATTCTTCTCTCTACGACATATAAAAAGCCGGAAGGAGTATAATTTATTCTGACTAACCAATTCTATCATTTTTGTCATTACACTAACTCAATGATTATCATAGATAAAAACCTTAAATAGATAGGATTGATTAATTCTTTATCTCAATAATATATTGTATAATTAAATCTATCTAATCAATTCTATTCGTTTCTCATTACAATAAATCAATATTGATAGATCAATAATCAATTTGTTGCTATTCTATTAATTTTCTATTATAAATATTTCTCTCACAAGATTCTAAATATTTTATTCCTATTGGCAGTCTTTCGAATCAAAGGAGACAATATCTGTCATCATATTAGATTAGAGGTTGGCATCTAAAATAGTCATTAGAAGTAATGCGTAGTACTTTTGCTAGGGACGTGAAGTTTTTCTAGACATTCAACGCTATTGATTCAAGTAATAAACTCAAAAGCATTCCAATTTGATGATGCCAAAAAAGTCATTAACATGACTGAGTGGATGTAGCGATGGATATCTGGCTATAAAGAGTGTATGGAAGTGGTGTTTGCCGGTGGTGCTCGGCGGTGATAGTGGTGGTGTTGATGAACAAGATGAAGATCCTTCTCTTCAAGATGGGAGGAGTGTTTGGTGTTTTGTGTATTATGAGCTGAGCCTGAAGAGGCTGTCCACGTACCTTTTGTAAGGGATCAAGCCATGCGTAGTTCTGGGAATAAAGTCCCCCCGTTCTTTTGATCAAGGTGATGTGGGTATTTATAGAGGCCACGAGCAAGCCAGCTGGCGAGAGAGGACAGCTGGCAAGTCGGTGGGCTGAGAGCCTTGGCGGACTTACTGAGGGACTTGCGTCTTTGATATGGGCCTTGCGGCTTGAGAGCCTTGGCTTGATGGCCTTGTGGCCTGGCGGTCGTAGCTTGTCTTATCTTTATGTTGGCGGCTCTGGTCTCTGGCGGACCTAATAACCTAGGGTTCACG
Organism: Gentiana macrophylla; assembly: GCA_026214975.1. NCBI lineage: Eukaryota > Viridiplantae > Streptophyta > Magnoliopsida > Gentianales > Gentianaceae > Gentiana > Gentiana macrophylla. The sequence goes on from CM047817.1 coordinate 89,696,719, forward strand.
GGCCGGCTCCCTAGCTTGATAGCGTCGCACAAGACCAAGGACTGGAGTGGGGCCACGCCTTGTGAGCTCGCGGATTGTGGTGGCCGGTGACTTTGTCCACTATTTTGGGGGTCGGATGGACCCGAATAAAGATCCGTGGGCTGAATTACGATTTAGGCATATCAATGGCCCCCTACCGTGCCTTAAGAATTTTCTTGAAATGTTAGGCAGGGAGTAAAGTCTGTTCGCGGACCCGTTACCATGAAGTATTGTGACGGCTTGCTATTGTGGCGGATCGCCTATTAGCTTTGCATATGTGCCTTACTTTGAGTAGGTCTTTGATGGTCTTGTGATGTGGATTGCTTTCGCCTTGGGATTTAAGGTCATGAAATGGCTCTGGTTTTGTAGCTTTTGCGTCGTGAATCGACTTAGCCTTTGGTGGCTTGGGATCCTTTGGTCTTATAGAAGGCTCGCTCGAAGGCGAGTTCCACACATGATTCCAAGCTGAAGCGTCGGTCTTATAAAGTGCTCGCTCGAAGGCGAGTTCCAAATATGATGCCGAGCTGAATTCGGTCTTATAGAAGGCTCGCTCGAAGGCGGGTTCCAAATATGATGCCGAGCTGAAGTCGGTCTTATAGAAGGCTAGCTCGAAGGTGAGTTCCGAATATGATGCCGAGCTGAAGCGTCGGTCTTATAAAGTGCTCTAAGTGGCAATTAACCTGAGCCTTTTAGTGGCTTTAAACGGCGGATAGCCTTAGCCTTTTTAGGGGTTTTAATGATCGGATAGCCTTAAGCCTTTTGGAGGTCATATGGGGTGCATAGCCTTGACCTTCTTGGGGGATATGACTGGCGGAGAGCCTTAAGCCTTTTGGAGGTCATATGGGGCGCATAGCCTTGACCTTTTTTGGGGGCTATAATGGGCGAATAGCCTGAGCCGTTTGAAGTTATATTTGGCCGGATTGCCTTATCTTCGTGGGTTGGATTTTATGGGTGAATAGCCTTATCCATTTAGAGGTCGTATGGGGCGGATAGCCTTGACCTTTTTTGTGGGCTATGATGGGCGAAGAGCCTTAGCCGTTTGAAGTTATTTGGGCGGATAGCCATAACTTCATATAATTTGGCTTATTTGGGCTCTTAGCCTCTAGCCGATTTGAAGTTATAATTAGGCGAATAGCCTTAACTTCGTATAATTTGGCTTATTTGGGCTCTTAGCTCTAGCCGATTTGAAGTTATAATTGGGCGGATAGCCTTAACTTCGTATAATTTGGCTTATTTGGGCTCTTAGCCTCTTGGTGCCGCGCTATTAAGCGGGCGGACTAGTTGTTGGTGAAGAGAAATCCCATTTTGATGACGAGTTGACCTCTGGTGAATTCCAAAAATAAGAAGGCTCGTCCCGCCATTTTTGGTAGGGAGAATTCCAAATTTAAGATAGCTCGTCCCTCCACTTTCGGTAGGGAGAGTTCCAAAAATAAGATAGCTCGTCCCGCCGCTTTCGATAGGGAGAGTTCCAAAAATAAGATATGTAACCATTTAAGTTGTGGAAATAGAACCCGATAAGGGCATGTATCTTGAGAGCTCGTAACTTGGGGAGCTTAAGGGCTCGTAACTCGGAGAGCTTGAGAGCTCGTAATTCAGAGAGCTTGAGAGCTCATTTTGGGGTGCTCATTTCGGCAGCCCATTTTATACCTGGTGAATCTATGGTGAACATGGTGGTCATGACAGAGACCTTTACTCTTCTGATCGTAACTTTAACTCGTGGCCGCTCTTCGACTCTGAATGTATATTTTCTTTGTTTTTTGCAATGATTTTTCCAAGTGCTTTTGAGTTTGTATCTTTATTTTTGCTCGAAATATCCCCATCTTTCGAGTCCGTAGTTTGGGTCCGCTAGCTGGCATATGCGAGCATATGGCCCCCTTGTTTTTGGCGAGGTTGAGAGCACTGAGTATCGAGCTCGCTAAAAATAACTGAATCGTAAAAATCGGACCTGTTGTTGTCGGGTCTTCAGTCTGAATTAAAAAATCCGATGTGCGGCCCCCTTGTTTCAAGCAAGATTGAGGGCGAACTTGGTTGAAATAAATGTTGAGTCTGCGCAATCATACGCCTGTTAGAAAATTTCCACTCTCGGCCCCCTTGTTTCGGACAAGATTGAGATCGCGAGTAACTTGTCTGGAAAGATTGTAAATACATAGCTCGTTGTTGAAGAGCTCGTTGATGGAGAGCTTATAATAAGAGAGCTCGTTGATGGAGAGCTTATAATAAGAGAGTTCGTTGACTGAGGGCTTATAATACAAAGGGCTCGTATCTGTCGGCCTCATACCCGGCGAGCTTATGATGGGAGAGCTTGAGGGATCGTGCTTGGAGAGATCATAATGGAGGGATCATAATCTTACCAACTCTTGTGGCCTTGGCCTTTTTCCAATTTCCTTTTGTTTGTAATAATCTTTATTTTTCCACACCTAACTTGTGGCCGCTGATTTGAGCTTTGAATGCACGTTTATTTCGTTTTCTGTAATGATTTTGCCCAAGTGATTTCGATCTTGCACCATTATTTTTTATGCCGGCGCGTCTGGCGTGGAGTTGTCGGATTCCACATTGATTGCGGTCGAATACGTGGACAAAAGGGAGTGACTAGACATGTGTTAGTATTTTGGTCGTAACTTTCGGCCCCGATGTCCGTTTTGCACTCAACACCCCATTTCGGAAAGCTCTTTCCGATGCCGGAGCTGGAAGGTGCCTCTCAAAATATTGAATCTGACCGGAAAAGATGTGGAAAATGTCGTTTCCCGCTAACAGAGCCAACTGATGATGCCGAAAAAGTCATCAACATGACTGAGTGGAAGTAACGATGGATATCTGGCTATAAAAAATGTGTGGAAGTGGTGTTTGCCGGTGGTGCTCAGCGGTGATAGTGGCGGTGTTGATGAAGATATTTCTCTTCAAGATGGGAGGAGTGTTTGGTGTTTTGTGTATTATGAGCTGAGCCTGCAGAGGCTGCCTACGTACCCTTTGTAAGGGATCATGATGAAGTTTGTAGAATTACAAACAAATCAAAATAAAATGCAGAATTATTATTGATCAAGTAAAGATTACAAGTTGATTACAATGAGGCTGATCATGGGGTATTTATAACATCATACACCTCATGAATCATTTGCATGTAAGTTACAAACAGCAGTTATAACAGGACTACAACTAAATAACCGTTTTATATCGAACTAAGCGGTCGACAAGTCTGCGATGTTTATATCTTGTCACCAGGTTCTTTGATATCTTCATACGATCAGCGAGTGCACTCGGCATTCCCATCGCCTTTTATCTTGTACACCCTCAATCTGTGAGTGGTACATGAACGACTTTTGCACTCAGCATTCCCATCAGCTACTTGAAGTATGAAAGATCTTTGAGACTCCCAATTTATCTAGTAGATAAGAGAAAATAGGTGCATCTAAGGCTTTGGTGAGGATGTCAGCTATTTGTTCTTTGGTATTGACTGGAAGAAGTTTGATGAGCCCTGATTTGACTTTGTCTCTCACAACAAGACAGTCAATTTCAATATGTTTGGTTCTTTCATGGAAGACAGGATTGTGAGCAATGTGCATTACACTGGCATTGTCACAAAATAGGACAGCAGGCAACTGAACTGGAATTTGTAAATCCTGTAGTATATAGTTAAGCCACTAGATTTCACAAACTGCATTTGCCATAGCCCTGTACTCAGCCTCTGATGAGCTTCTAGCAATTTTTGTTTGTTTCTTTGCCTTCCAAGAGATTGGAGCATCTCCTAGGAACATCATATAACCTGAGACTGATCTTCTGGTTTCAGGACAACCAGCCCAATCACTATCTGTAAAACCTTTAAGTACAAGATTATTTTCTGTTGGGAAGAAGATTCCTTGGCAAGGATTGGTCTTCAAGTACCTCGGCCAGTCTATAAGTGACTTCATATGATTTTCGATGTAGAAGTGTCTAAACCCGACTTAGTTGTTGTCTTTGCATAGGCAATATCTAGTCTCGGTAAAAGTGAGGTAAATCAATTTACCCACTAGGGATCTGTATCTGATGTTATCTTCTAAATGTGGTGAGTCACCATGTTGCAAAGTCTACTTGGACTCCATAGGTGTCTTAGTAGGTTTGGCTCCTAAAAACTCATATTCTTCTAGGAGGTTAAGTGTGTATTTTCTTTGTGAAATGGATATACCATTGGGACATCTAGCAGCCTCAATGCCTATGAAATATCTCAATTTTCCAAGATCTTCGATGGTGAACTGCTGATGTAAAGCATCCTTAACTTGCTGAATCAACTCTTCACTAGGACTAGCAATTATGATGTCATCTACATATACCAATAAGACAATAAATGAGTGTCATATGCCTTCAATGATTCATTCAACTTGCAATTCCATTGTCAGATGGCTTGTTTGAGGCCATATAATGATTTGGTAAGTTGTAGACTTGGTTTGGTTTAGTTGTTGCACAGCTTGGTGGTAACTGCATGTATACTTCTTCATGTAGATCTCCATGTAGAAAGGCAGTTTTGACATCCATTTGATGTAAATGCCAGTTGTTGGTTGCTGCTGCTGCAAGTAAGGTTATGACTGTAGTGATTTTGACAACAGGGGAAAATTTTTCTTGATAATCAATCCCATATGTCTGAGTATAGCCTTTTGCTACTAATCTTGCTTTGTATATCTCTAATGATCCATCATGATTATATTTGATTCTGTATACCTATTTGCACCCTATGGGTTTCTTGCCTGGGGGCAGATCAACTATTTCCCAAGTGTGATTCTTTTGTAAAGCTTCAATTTCTTTGTTCATTGCCTCATTCCATTCATCATGCTTGATAGCTTGATCGTAGGTCTTAGGCTCTTTAACAGCATCAATAGCAATGAATCTGACATAGTCTACTGAGAGATTATCCAGACTTATTACTTCACTCAGCAGATGTGGAATCTGCTGAACATTATGAGCTCCCTCTTGATAAAAGGTTGGTGATTTCCTTGTTCTTGTGGACCTTTATAGTTGTGTGGGTTCAGGTGCCCGATTTACTGGTTCATGCCTTGCGTTGGACGTATCAGCTGATGTTGATCCCATTGTTGGTTGGTCTGCTGACTCATTCAGCAGGTCATCAAAACTGTCCATTACTGGCAAAGGAATAGGCATGTCATCAAGATGTCTAGGCTTTCCCAACACCTGCTGAAAAAAGGAAAGTAAGTTTCATGGAATTGAGTATTTTTAGCAACAAAGATATCTTTGTTGGTAATGTCTAAGAGAATAGCACCCTTGGAGGTGGTTGAATTCCCAAGATAGACAAAAGTCCTACATCTTGAATCAAACTTGGTTCTATACTTCTGAAGTATACATGAAAAAACTAAGCAACCAAAAACTTTAAACACAAAATAATCTGGTTTGGTGCCATAAAGAGTTTCATGTGGAGTGCTTTCTTTCAACAGTGGTGTAGGCATGGCATTAATCAATTTTACAGCATGTAAAAGACCGAATCCCCAATATTCAATTAGTAGATTACTCTGGAACCTCAAGCCTCTGGCAACATTCAGCAGGTGTTGATGTTTACTTTCAACAATACCATTTTGCTCAGGTGTACTGACACATGATGTCTGATGTATGATACCCTGCTGAGCATAAAAGTCAGTAAGTTGAAATTCTACACCATTGTCAGATCTAATAACTTTAATAATTTTATGAAACTGAGGAGAAACATATTTAACAAAAGATTTAACAAGGTTAGAGGGTTCAGATTTATGCCTCATAAGAAAAACCCAAGTAAATATAGAAAAATCATATACAACAGTAAGAAAATATTGTTGTCCATTTACAGTATGCTGTCTCAGGGGACCCCAAATATCCATATGAACAAGGTCAGAAGCAGCATTTACAGCAGTAGTACTTAAAGGAAAAGGATTTTTCTTCAGTTTAGCCATAGGGTAGACATAACAAAGATCATGATTACAAAATTTGACATCAGTAGACTGTGAACTAATGACTTGCAGTCTTTTATCTGGCAAGTGCCCTAGTCTGTAATCATTTAATCTATCAGACAAAGTGTGATTCTTTACAGACAAAGTGTGATTTTCTACAGCATTGGAAACAGAATGTCTTATTGGCTGATCTATGACATAAAGTCCTCTCTGTAACTCAGCTGAACCAATCATGTTCTTGTTAGCAGAAAAAACAGCTGCACCTTTTGTATGATTGATAAAAGAAGGTAAAGATAAAAGGTTATACTTAAAACCAGGAATGCAAAACACATCATGTAGGACCAATTGAGAGTTTACCTTACTTGTCCTATATGTGTGACAAAGACATTATTTCCATTAGGTAATCCCATTTTAATACCAGATGAAGGTGTAGAATTACTTAATATATCTAATGATCATACAATGTGATCTGTGGCACCAGAGTCCAAGATCCATTGTATTGATCTTACTAAATTTAGGTCACATGTTCCTGTGGCAGGTGATTAATGTGTAAAAACGTCAGTAGGTTGGCCAACAGAAAATCCTGCATGTCTAGGAGGATCATTCAGTAGAGCCATCAACTTGTCAAGTTGCTGTGCAGTAAGATTGGGAAACCCTAGTCCATCAGACCTTGGTGCAGAAGACCTGCTAGGTGCCTGATCTTCTTCTGCTGATTGCTCATCTTCTACCATATTGGCTCTTTTTGATTTGAAACCTGGAGGAAAACCATGCTTCTTGTAACAAGTCTCCTCAGTATGGCCATTGAATCCATAGAAACTACATTGCATCTTTTTTGGATTTTTAGGCCTGGGATTTGCAGCAGAGTTAGGCCTGCTGACATATTGATTTTGTCCCTGTCCATTCTTCTGTGACAACAGCACCATGGAATCTTGATTCTTGGCCTTGTTAGCCACATATGACTTCTGTCTCTCAAACTTGATTGTCATTGCAAAGGCATCATGAATTTCTGGAAAAGGCACCATCAGCATTGCCTATGAGACCATTGGTTCAAATTCATCCCTTAGTCCTTAAGGAATTTCATGACATGTTCCGCCTCCATATGATCCATCAGATTACTGGTTGCATTGCAGTGACATTGAGGTTCACAGGAACAGATTGTGACAGGCCTGATGGTCTTGATTTCATCATTAATTTTGTGAAAAATTGATTGATAGAATCTGTGCCCTGTTTCAGTAGATGCATTTCTTCAAGAAGATCTGAAAGCCTTAATGCATCAACATTTGAAAACCTTGCTGCAAGATTCTTCCATACTGCATGTACATTCCTGAAGTACATCAAACATTGTGCAATTGTGTTTTCAGCAGAATTTAAGATCCATGATCTCACCATTGTATCACATTGTCTCCAAGCATGGAACTATGCTGAGTCTGCTTCTGGCCTCTTAATTGTGTCGTCTACGAAGCCAATCGTGTTTTTGGTGATCAACACCATCTCCATGGACATTTTCCAGGGATTTTAGTTGTTGCCATTCATCAATGGCTGAACAAGAACCAGAGAAGGATTCTCGTTGGGATGAACATAGAATGGACTGGAGGGACTTATTTCTTGTTTCTTAGCTGCCATGGCTATCAAGAATTTCAGAATTGATTCTCAAATCAACAATGATGATGAAAAACTGATCAAAAAACAGAGAAAAGGATGACAGTTTGCTCTCAAGAAACTAATAACCAAGAAAAATGAAGAACACTCTCAAGTTTCTTCAAAAAATGCAGAATTACAAACAAAACAAAATAAAATGGAATTATTATTGATCAAGTAAAGATTACAATTTGAATACAATGTGGCTGATCATGGGGTATTTATAACATCATACACCTCATGAATCAGTTGCAAGTAAGTTACAAACGGTTATAACAGACTACAACTAAATAACCATTTTCTATATCGAACTAACTGGTCAGCAAGGTGCTGATATCTTTATACAATCAGCAGAGTGCACTCAGCATTCCCATCAGCTTTTATACTGTAATAGATCAAGTCATGCATAGTTCTGGGAATGAAGTCCCTCATTTCTTGTGATTAAGATGATATGGGTATTTATAGAGGTCACGAGCAAGCCAGCTGGCGAGAGAGGACAGCTGGCAAGTCGGTAGGCTGAGAGCCTAGCGGCCAGCTGAGAGCCTTGGCGGACTAGATGAGGGACTTGCGGCTTCGATATGGGCCTTGCGGCTTGAGATCCTTGGCTTGATGGCCTTGTGGCCTGGCGGTCGTAGCTTGTCTTATCTTTATGTTGGCGGCTCTGGTCTCTGGCGGACCTAATGACCTAGGATTCGCGGGCCGTCCCCCTAGCTTGATAGCGTCGCACAAGACCAATGGCTTGGAGCGAGGCCGACGCCTTGCGAGCTCACGGATTGTGGTGGCCGGTGGATTTAACCACTATTTTGGGGGTAGGATAGACCCGAATAAGGATCCGTGGGCTGAATTACGATTTAGGCATATCACCATTATGTTTTGATGTTGTGTGCATATATATAATACTATTAATCCTGGTGCACTTCTTCAATTTTCATTGTTTGATTTATTGTTTGCAAGTGAATTTCGTTAAACCGATTTGTGTTAACTCCTGTTTTTGTTTGTTTGTTTTTTGGGCTTCATTTTATATTGGAATTTTTCTAAATGCAAAAGAAAGGCAAATAATTACCAACCTCAATAGGGCCTGTGCAAAAAAGTAAATAGATAGATAGAGAGATACCAACCAGGGAGGTCCCGGGGTTCTTATTTGTAGAGATCAACTTCAGGGATGACCTTAAGTTCAATGTTACAATAAGGACATGCACATACTCTACGTTAATTACAACACAACATGCATGCACACAACTTAGAGTAGGATCACTCCACATTTAGTGCACTTTTTTTAGTATAATTTAAGTCGTTATTCAATGTGTAATAATGGAATCAATTGTGAAGGTAATCAAGATGATGCAATTACCATCCTCATGTAGGCAGTGGTGCATCTCACACTTTCCTAGACCAACGAGTTTCCAAGGAGGTGCAATGTGACATAACCGACTCACCACATGTTAATAATCATAGTAGTAGATATGAAAGGAATGGTGAGTGAGTTTAAGTGTCCTAACTTGCCATGGATCATGCAAGGGGTTAAGTTCCAATAAGATGTGAGATTGATCAAGTTGAGAGGATGTGACATGGTATTAAGGGTGGATTGGATGAAATGGTACAATCCAATGGTCTTGACTTCAACAATACATAGATGGTTTTCACTAACAAGAAAGAAAATCTGAGAAGCTACACATAAGAAGCTTAACTTAAGATTATCAGTTGTAAAATCTTTACTAAGGAATTAAGAAAAGGGAACTCTGGACTCCTCGGGTGCTTCGATTTGATATAAAAACATGCCATGAATTTTGTGCCAATTGAACTTACTCATGTTCTAGAAGAGTCGCCAAAAACTTGTCTCGGATTTTATCTAATGAAAAATAAACAAGTAATAAAAATAAATCCGGTTTACCCCAAGCGAGGATCGTAGTATAGTAGTTACAACCGAGTCGAATCACGAGGAATCGAGGTTGGTCTAGTTCTTAATTTCTCTAAAGTTGTCACGAAAAATAAAACAAAACTTAACTAAAAAAACGAAAACAATAAACTGGACAGAGGATCTAGAATCCAAAGCCAGAAAAGATAGCTACGAGCCAAACTAATGAAAATAATTCTATTCTAAAAAGATTATAAAATTACTAAGATGATAACAAATAAATTGAAAACGAACAAGCAATGATCCACCGATCTCACAACCCTCAACTTCCTCTCTAGATTGTTTAGTGAAGATTTAATGAAAATTGTGGTTCACCTATCAAAAGTATGAATTTCTAATCTCTTAGATAATTCCCCTATTAATCTCTCATCTCTCGATCTTAAAGATTAACGCTTTCATAACAAAGGTGTAAGATCTCTCAATCTAGCAACCTAGAATTAACCTAACAACTCTCGTTATTTTTAGGTTAAGAATCTAATCTTTACTACGGTGATCTAAGTCTAACAACGATTCTCATCAAACGTTAAACATCAAATCGCAACCATCTCTCGATTTAAATTGCATAACAATATGAACATAATAAAGAAACAAACTTTATTTAAAACTCACAAAACATCCAAAGATTGAAATCAAGTGCTCGATCGGCTTCACAAGCTTGTTCAACCATGCTCTAGCCTTTATTCATCGTTGGTATGCAGAAAATAAAAAAGTAGATAAAACTATGTTTATGGTAGCAAGAGGAAACAACAAAGTTGCCCCCAAGGGGCCTGGGGCGGCCAGGGGTGGAATTGTATCTAATTTAGGGTTCAGAAAACGCGACTATTTATAGGATTCAATGTCGGTTTAGGCGAGGCGGCGGACGGACGCCCGTTTAGAATGGTGAACGCCCGTCAGGGTGTATAAAATCTTCGAGTCGGGTGAGCTTGATCGAGGCGCCGTCCTATGCATTTACGAACGCTTGTCCACTGAAATCCATCAATACTCTCGAATCGGTGGCTCTCCGGGCGCTCGTTCACTCCTCGACGTCCGTCCAGTTGGAGCGGGACAAACGCTTCGTTCGGTTTGCATAAATCTCTTCATTCCATCTTCAACTCGCATCTTTCCCTTTCCATTTAATCATCGATTGGAAATCTTTTAGCTTCCTTCATAACATGCAAGCGTACTACAAGATGATAGAAATGTGCAAAATGTAATACCGTATAGATAACTAGAAAATCACTAATAAAACCACGTAATAAGCTCGAGTTTGCACTTAAATCATTTCTATACGCATTCTTCCAATATTTCACTTAAACACTTACTTTTCTATAAAAAGTAATAAAACACAAAGGAAATTGCTACGGAATAAAGTCATATAAATCGTAAAAATCACCGTTAACAAGTACCATGACGTGTTTGCGAATTCCCAAGGATTGCCATCGAAGAAGGGCTATGAGCATCCTATAAATAAAACCTTATAGGTATGCACACTGTCAAAAGGATAAAATAGAGTAGTTGGTGGATCAAATACTACAACGGGGGATTATACAACACAATAGTAGTCATTTTACATCACTCTTGCTCCTTCTGAAAAAGAAAAATGGAACCTAGAGATGTTGTGTGGATTACATAAGGTTGAATGAATGGTTTGTCAAAGATAGCTAGCATATTCCTCTAATTGCTGAATTGTTGGATGAGTTAGGGAGTGCTGGGGCATTTTCATGAATAGACTTGAAGTCTGGATTCCATCAGATTCAATGACGGAAGATTATGTCCAGGAGACTGCCTTTGTAGCTCATCATGGCCGATTATAATTCAAAGTGATGTCATTTGGGCTCATAAATGCCCCACCCACATTCCAAAGAAGTGTGATTGAGATGTTGAGACCTTGACTGAGGAAGTTTGTGCTGGTATTTTTTTTATGACACCTTTATCTTCAGCCCTGGCATGGCTTCCAACTTACATTATAAAGTGGTTCTAGATGTTTTAAAGAAGAACCAATACTATGCTAGATTATCCACATGCTATTTTGGACAAACCATATTGGAATACTTAGACCATATCATACATGAGGGTGAAGTGTGTTGGGGAGATTTTGCATCATTAAAACAAAAGAAAATTTATAAACCCTAACTACCATGCAAAACTAACTCCTAACCGGCCGAATACCGGGTAATTGATAGTAGAGCGAAGTGAGTAAGGGGTCGATCCACAGGGAATTGGGATGTTGAATCTAATTTCACTAATCCTATCAATTGTTACTCAAAGAACGAATAAACGAAAGAACAAATAAAATAAACAAAAGAACAATCAATATAAATCTAACCTAAGAAACATAAAAAACAATCTAAACTAAAGACATAGGATCAAACAACCAATATACAAACCTATGTGATCTCAATCCTAGTTAATCTTATGATTCTAATTCGATTTGTGGTTTCACCTTTTCACGAGACATAAACCCCTAATTCCTTAGTGAACTTATCTCTCAAGCTATGAACTCCTACTTTCGTAGCGAATTCAATTATCTATCTCTCATCTTTCAAGTGTTGAGACTGATTTACCAAACAAAACGACGGGTGTAGATTCAAGTTACTCTCGTATAATCGAATCTAACAACCTAGGAATCTAACCAATTAATTTGTCACATAATCAACGGCTAAAAACCCTATCATTCTATGGTGATCCAAGGTTTACGCAACTTCCGTATTATAAACATCAATAGAAAACAAATCTTTCAATCTATTCTCATGGCATCATAAACACATAGAAAAGATACAAAATGAAATCAAATCATGAAGAGAAATTGGAATTGAATTAATCGAAGAGAACTCACATAGTTTCATACAAGGATTGATCCAAGAACGGAAAAGAAAAGCATCTAAACTACTCCTAATCTAACATCGGTTCACCCGAGCACAAGGCTCGGGTGACCGGCCTTCAAATCTCCAAGATGCGGCTGCTCTCTTGTGTTTGATGTGTATGAAATTCGGAATTAATTTAGGGTTTGGGGCTGCTGTGCTTTTATAATAAAACTAAGTCGGGCCGCTTCTGATAACCTAAGTCGGTTCTCAATTGAATCGGCGGTGGGCGCCGTTTAAATAACCGGACGCCCGCCTGGAATCTTAAACGCTAGTCGGACGCCCGTTCAAAGATGCGTTTGAACTCTCTCGCTCGAATTCCTTCCCCTGAACGCTCGTTCACTTGGATGACCGCCCGTCCATAATGGACGCTGCATGGACGCTCGTCCAGATTTGCTGGACTTCGGTTTCTTGATCATTATCCTTTTCTTCCGCCATCTTTATCCTCTTTCTCTCATCTCTATCTCTTCAAAATCACTTCAAACAACTTCAACTTCGATTTTGACTCTTCCAAATCCTTTCCCAAATTAAAGATATGTATCTACACACATCGAAAAACATACCAAAACGTAACACGATTCCAAAACAACATAAAATCATCAAATAAAGCATATAAATCGATACGTTTTCATATTTAACCATTAAAAACACCATTTACTCAATATTTACATATATAGCTCAAAATCTATGAAAATCATCCGAATGTAGGGGAAATTGATATAGAAAATATCTATAAAAATCACTATAATTTAGCCCTTAACAACACCCCCACACTTATCTTTTTGCTCGTCCTCGAGCAAAACAGAACAAAGTCAAGCTCAAGACAAATAAACATCTATACAAATATAAAGTATATTCAATAACTTAGAAGTTCACCCAAGTGAGTGTGTGCATAGCCATAATAAACTTCCACTAAGTTCCACAATTTGAAAGTTATTCAAACCAAAACTAGCCCGGTTTCCCATCTAAGTTAGAAATATTCAAAAATTATAACAGGCACTTTACAAAACATACATATCCCAAAAAGAAATAGTAGAGAATATCTAAAACATTTCCAGCGGACTCGAGAGGATAATCCCTACAACATATCCTTCAGTTTATACTGGGGATAAGATTAACGATAACTAAGTCCTTACTTATTCATAATAATATATTTCAGTATTCTCACTTTTTTCACATTTTTCTAACACACATCAGAATAAGCTTTTGCCCTCATAGCGAGAATAGGACATTTCAAGATAATCCCTACCTTACTCCAATCATAAGGCGACTTTTTTTCTACCTGCCGTGAGCTTTTGGTCATCATAGTGGAATAGGACATACGTGGTATACCCTACCTCACTCAAATCATCGACTAGCTTCCGACACACCCATTTTATTCATTTAATTCAACTTTTTCATTAACAACATTAGTTACGTGTTACTTATCACATTCAAACCTTCAGATATTCACAGTATGTCATACTTAACTCTAAATACAAACTATTAAAATTTCAAAATTCGTATGTAAGCAAAGGATCATGCGATAATCATCAAAAATCTCTAATCAAATGGGTATAGCTTTAAAAATATAGCTCATCATTTACTATGGCACGTGAAAAATAGTGTCGGGTGAAACATCTAAAGTTACTAAATATGCAGAATACAGCATCAATGATTATAAACATCGAACAAAGACATGCAATGCTCACTCGGGACAAAACAAAAATTTTAAAATTAAGCACTTTTCATTGAAATATAACAGAAATTGAGCAAACGACTCATAGATACATATAAACCATCCTCTCCCCCACACTTAGATTGCAACTTGTCCTCAAGTTGTGCGAAATAATAAATTAGAGAACTTAGGCGATTGGATCTTTGGCAATTCCGGAAAAATCGGTAAAAACCAAAATTGCCGCATAGCTCGATGGATCATGGAGCATCACAGGTAAACTGAATTCATCGTGAAAGTGCACAATAGCTATAGAAAGTATCCTGCAGACTTGATCAGTGCAAAAAGAGTCTACGGGGAAAAAGAAAAGATTACATATATAAAGCACATGGAAAAGGAGATATAGAGATATTTCAAATTTAAGCTCATATAAAGATGGAATACATATACATGAAATATTACAAAGTAGTAGGCTAGGTGCAACTACATGAAAATATACTACAATGCAATCTACATGATATGCAATCCTAAAAATAAAATAAATAAAAATAAATAAATTATGACAGGCTCAGGCTGAGCAAGTTGAGAGGACAACCCTACAGTTACTACGGCCTATGCAGAAACTAAAAATAAAGAAAACAAGGTAGTATTACGGAAACCGACAGTTAACTACGCTCAGGAAAAATAAAAGAAAAATAGAAAAACAATGCAACTAGATGACATGCAACTAAATGATATGCAAAAATAAAAGAAAATAAAAGAAAAAAAACTAGCCCACTCATTTGCAACATGACATGTATATAATAAACGTCTACCAAATAATGACAGGTTACGATAAACGACAGTTCTATTCATTACATGCAGTGTAGACGCGCCTTAAGACTCATCTAAGGTGATAGCATTATGGAAACCAACAGTTAGCTATACTAAACAGATATAACTCATAAGGAAAAGGACGTAGCATACGGAAACCGACAGTAGCTACCCATATGAGTTACATAAACAACAAGGAAGCACATAAATCTCAAAGCTTAAAAGATTCATCACAGCGGTGTGTAGCATACGGAAAACGACATTAGCTACTTTAACTATGAAAACAAGACAAATTATAGCTTACGAGAACCGACAGTCACTATAACATGCCTAGATGAATCAAGTATATTATTAATTAGATTCAATTATTTAACATGGATCCGTAGATGGAAAGATATGAATATGCAAGTTCAGAACATCTACGTAAAAGAAATTAGCCACAGAAGCTCGTATTAAAGTAACCACGTTAAATAAAGCATTAAAAATCAAATAAATAAAAATTTTGGAACCTGGACTGCCGGATGAGCGTTCACCTCAAAATACAGCTTTGGACGAGCGTTCAACAAAGCACGGGCGCGCTCACCTGGATTTTTAGCCCTGGACGGGCGTTCAATGGGTGAACGCTCGTCTCGCCTCGTAAAATCTGGAGCGAGTTGAGCAAAAGCGGGCGGACGGGCGTCACTAGTCGGGGCGCCCGTTTACGCATGTTATGGATCGGACGGGCGTTCACTTACTTGGACGCTCGTCCAAACAACGAATTTGCAACAGAAACGCAGGAAAGACACAGAAACCCTAAATCTTATAAACACAACATAGAGCACAGACAACAGCCATAGATAAATTTTAGCACAGGGGTTAGACTAGGTAACAACTAAACACAAACTTCATGTAAAACAGATTGAGTAAAAAACTTTTGCACATTCTTAACCCTACGGTCATCGAAACACGGCAAAATAAAAAAACCTCAATTTATTCAACGCTACTTTTATTGAAAAACAAAAACAAAAAACACGTAACAAAATAGAAAAATTAATTCAATTAGATTCAACAAAACACCGATTCCCCGGCAACGGCGCCACTTTTGTTGGGGAGATTTTGCATCATTAAAACAAAAGAAAATTTATAAACCCTAACTACCATGCAAAACTAACTCCTAACCGGCCGAATACCGGGTAATTGATAGTAGAGCGAAGTGAGTAAGGGGTCGATCCACAGGGAATTGGGATGTTGAATCTAATTTCACTAATCCTATCAATTGTTACTCAAAGAACGAATAAACGAAAGAACAAATAAAATAAACAAAAGAACAATCAATATAAATCTAACCTAAGAAACATAAAAAACAATCTAAACTAAAGACATGGGATCAAACAACCAATATACAAACCTATGTGATCTCAATCCTAGTTAATCTCATGATTCTAATTCGATTTGTGGTTTCACCTTTTCACGAGACATAAACCCCTAATTCCTTAGTGAACTTATCTCTCAAGCTATGAACTCCTACTTTCGTAGCGAATTCAATTACCTATCTCTCATCTTTCGAGTGTTGAGACTGATTTACCAAACAAAACGACGGGTGTAGATTCAAGTTACTCTCGTATAATCGAATCTAACAACCTAGGAATCTAACCAATTAATTTGTCACATAATCAATGGCTAAAAACCCTATCATTCTATGGTGATCTAAGGTTTACGCAACTTCCGTATTATAAACATCAATAGAAAACAAATCTTTCAATCTATTCTCATGGCATCATAAACACATAGAAAAGATACAAAACGAAATCAAATCATGAAGAGAAATTGGAATTGAATTAATCGAAGAGAACTCACATAGTTTCATACAAGGATTGATCCAAGAACGGAAAAGAAAAGCATCTAAACTACTCCTAATCTAACCTCGGTTCACCCGAGCACAAGGCTCGGGTGACCGGCCTTCAAATCTCAAGATCACGGCTTGCTCTCTTGTGTTTGATGTGTATGAAATTCGGAATTAATTTAGGGTTTGGGGCTGCTGTGCTTTTATAATAAAACTAAGTCGGCTGCTACAGTAACCTAAGTCGGTTCTGCTGAATGCGGCGGTGGACGCTCGTTTAAATAACCGGACGCCCGTCTGGAATCTTAAACGCTAGTCGGACGCCCGTTCAGCATGCGTTTGAACTCTACGCTCAATTCCTTCCTGAACGCTCGTTCACTTGGATGACCGCCCGTCCATAATGGACGCTGCATGGACGCTCGTCCAGATTTGCTGGACTTCGGTTTCTTGATCATTATCCTTTTCTTCCGCCATCTTTATCCTCTTTCTCTCATCTCTATCTCTTCAAAATCACTTCAAACAACTTCAACTTCGATTTTGACTCTTCCAAATCCTTTCCCAAGTTAAAGATATGTATCTACACACATCGAAAAACATACCAAAACGTAACACGATTCCAAAACAACATAAAATCATCAAATAAAGCATATAAATCGATACGTTTTCATATTTAACCATTAAAAACACCATTTACTCAATATTTACATATATAGCTCAAAATCTATGAAAATCATCCGAATGTAGGGGAAATTGATATAGAAAATATCTATAAAAATCACTATAATTTAGCCCTTAACAAAGTGCATGCTGACCCAAGAAAGATTTAAGCCATGTCGGATTGGACCCAGCCCTATAATGTGACTGAACCAAGAGGGTTTTTGGGCCTAACAGGTTTCCATAGGAAATTTGTGCCCTATTGTGGGATTATTGCTAAGCCTTTGAATGACCTAATCAAGAAATATGGGTTTTGTTGGTCACAGAGTGCCTCAGAAGCATTCTAAAAACTCAAGGAGACCATGTGCAAATCACAAGTACTTTTCTTGCCAGATTTTGAAATTCAGTTTTGCTTTTTTGCATTGAAACAGATGCATGTGGAAAAGGCTTATGAGTTGTTTTACTACAAAACAATAAACTTGTGACTTATCTAAGCAAGGCCTTCAACTATAAGAAGATGAGATTGTTCATCTACGAGAAGGAACTCCTGCCACTCTCCATTGCAATAACTAAATGGGAGCCATTTATTCAATGCATGCCTTTTGTCATCAAAACTGGTCAATAGAGTATGAAGTTCATTCTAGATCAGAGGACCACTATGCACTACAACAAAAAAGGGTGACCAAGTTACTAAGGTTGGATTTCACTATTGTGTAGAAAAAGAGAAGTGAAAATGTAGTGGTTGATTTCTTGTACCTACAAAGACATCTTTAGGGACAACCGTGTGTTGTGAGCACAATATCATCTTCATGGATGCAAGAAGTAACAACCAACTACAAAGGTTGACCTAGACATGGAGGAAGATTTTCGGGCACTGATGATTAGTACAACCTTAAATCCCCTCTATACTATGCACCATGAGATTCCTTAAGTACAAAATGAGGATATACATAGGAACCCTATGAAGGTTTGAGATCCATTTTTTTTTTAGAAGTTTGAAATCCAAATTGACAGGGAAGTTGCACTCAAGTCCAATATGGGTCATTCAAGGGTCATGGCATGTTATATTAGGATTAAGAGACTTTTTATTGGCCCCAGCTTAAGAAGGATGTTCAAGAAACGATTCAAAGGTGTGTTACTTGTCAGCAGTGCAAAAGTCTACTTGATAAATCTCAAGAATTGCTCCACCCATTACCAGTCCCTCACATTCATGGTCCAACTCAACATGGATTTTATAGATGGATTTCCAAAGTCTAAAGGAAAGAAAGTCATCATAATAGTAGTGGACAGACTGCCCAAGTTCAACTACTTTATAACACTTGAGAAGACGAGGCAAATTATAGCATCACAAAAGTGTGGAATAAAGCATTAATAATAATTAAACGAACAATAGAAATATCCTTCAAATAAATTCGTATGATTTTTGCTTGTACAATTAGTTTATCTTAGAATAGATATAATTCATTAATACTCATGTGACACGATTAATGATCCTTTGTCTTTGTGATTATTAAATTTAACCGACCATAAATTATTTAACAAAGAGTATTTGCAGTTGCAATCGAATGTAAGTATACCGTATGTGTAATTAAAATATTACACAATTTTTGGACACATTATATTTTGATTATGCTTTTTAGGTTAGAAGGAACTTAGAAACAGATACATGAGACAAATCTTCATTCGATACCAATAAAATACATGATTTTATAACAAAAAAAGTTTACCGTATTTAAAAGAATGAAAATGTAACATGACAAGTTTGATTCAATGGCTATGAGTAAGAGAAATAAATTAATTCTACCAAACATAAAGTTACTGTATAACAATTGTCGTTAGTTAACATATAATTATTTTATAAATTAAGTGCATGGTCAACAATATTGGTATGATATAAAAAAAAGCCTAACACGTGCAAAGCACGTTCTTTTGGCTAGCACAGTTAAACCTCCTAAAGGCGATGCATATAAGAGGGCCAATTAAACCTCTTGAAGGTTTTATGACCGTTTACAAAGAACAATTTGTGGGGATTTCCGATTGCCTTTGAATCCAGCACTCATACATGTCTAGAGATTTGTCCAGAGATTTTTAAGTATCCATTCTTATATGCTTCATTATGTTTTAACAATAGACGTGTTTTTAATGTTATGCTGTTTAGATTTTGTTTGTATTGATATTTATTCCATAATTGAATTTACAATTGAAACAATCAACTTATTCAAGGTTATCATTATCCATTATACTATTATTTTATAAGTTAAACACGTACTTAACAATGTATAATGTTAAATTACATTGTTAAATTTCATTTCAATAAATCAGTTTAACCAACACGTGCAACGCACGTGCATTTTCATATATATATATATATATATATATATATATATATATATATATATATATATATATCTGTGTGTGTGTGTGTGTGTGTGTGTCAAATTGTCAATTAGCCCGTCTAATTTTTATGTATTGACCTCTTTATTTTTACGTTTTGACTCAAAATTAGATGTCAAAAATTGAATATATACACATCCTGGAGCCGCCGCTTGGTGCACCCATAGATCCACCACCATGCCAAGAAGAGTGTTCTTATAATAGACACCGAAATCTATATGTGGCGAATCGTATAAAAAAAGAATGTGTTATATTATATCAGAGTGATTGCAGCAGTAGCATTACTATTTTAGTAATACAAAGTTTCTTTTCCAATACCTTACCCTTTATCGATAGGGCTTTATTATCGTCACAACAATTAAGAGTAACATGTTTTTTTTCCTCTATTGATCAAGATTTATGCGTTATTAATTGATATTTATATCATTATGATCAAATGTGTAAAAGAGCACGATTGTTGTGACAAATTATAATAACAATGAGATGGAAAATTTAAAAGATAAAGATGAATGTAAAAAAAATAGACAAAGTTGTAATATTTCAAATCTAGAAATGAGATAAGTTCGGAATTGAAATTTATGTTTGACTTCATATTTATCTTAGAATAGGATAAGATTTGATCAAAACACACTTTAAACAACGATAATCCGCAAGGCTAAAGCTAAAAGCCGAGATCCAAAAGAGCCATGAGCCCCAAAGTCAAATAGTCATGTCATCATGATCTTATTCATTGGCCAGACTGTCAGACAAATGTTGCATTCAACCCTGACAACGTTTGTGTGATGGTATTAGAGCAAACAACTCAATTGATAATGGTGATATTGAAGAAGATACAAAGTTCTTATATTCCAAGTTTAGCTAGGAGTTGATCGTCAGTGGCGGACCTACATACAACCAACTGCCCCATTTAATCCGAAAAAAATACATTAATGTCTATACTATGCATAGAGTTTGTCTCCTTTAAATTTTTTATTTGCCCTTTAAAAAGTTTATCCCCCCATCCTTCATCCGCTCCTGTTGATTGTTTTGAATAAGAGATAAATATGTTTGATTTTAAATTCATGTTAGGATAAAATATGTATTTTATCTTCTTATTAATAGGATTGCTCTGAATTTTCTTTTATACAATGAGATGAGGTGCAACAATTTTACTCAATCAATTCAATAGTCTTCGGTTTTATGTATTCTGATTTTCTTTATTACAGGAAGTGGATGACCTTGTGATACGCCGGTTCCTTAGAACCCGTGATCTTGATATCGAAAAGGCCTATTCTATGCTCATTAAGTACATAAGATGGAGGAAAGAATTTGTTCCCAATGGCTCCATTTCTCCATCACAAATTCCAAATGATCTTGCCCAAAACAAGTCTTTTATGCAAGGACATGATAAGTTAGGTCGCCCTATTGTGGTTTCCTTTGGAGGACGTCATAAACAAACCTCCCTAGAAGAGTTCAAGCGTATGTCTTTTTTCTTTCTTTCTTTCTTAATTTTTATAGCCATTAACGGCGTCACACTAAATCTATCTTGAGTATGTTCAAAAGTAGACATGTATTAGATTGTTAGCATTCATACAACCAAACAAGAATTGAAAAGAAGAAGATGAATGCTGGAAGCTTGTGATATTAAAATGAAAAGCATACCTAGTAGAATACAAGAGAGAGGCTTATATAGCCAGGCACAAAGCAAAACTAAAAGGAAAAAGACTAAAAAAGCCCTTAAGGCTAAAATACTAATAGCTAATATAAATATATATGCTAACACCCCCCCTCAAACTCACGACGGTACAGCAAGAAGCATCAAGAGTTTGTCAACGAAAAATCTATGACGCTCGACAGTGTGAGACTTCGTGAAGAAGTCAGCCAACTGTAAGGATGACGGAGTAAACGGTAGAGAAATGGTGCCGTGATCCAAATGATGCCGAGTGAAATGACAGTCAATCTCAATGTGTTTGGTGCGCTCATGAAACACCGTATTGTGAGCAATCTGAATGGCACTCTTATTATCATAATACATAGGAGTGGGATCAGAAAGGGTAACTCCCATGTCATCCAGTAACCAATGCAACAATATAATCTCAAAGTAGTGGAAGCCATAGCGATACTCGCCTCGGTGGAAGAACGGGAAACTACATCTTGTTTCTTGCTTTTCCACGAAATAAGAGAATCACCAAGAAAATACAAAACCCACCGTGGACTTCCGAAAGTCGGATCACCAACCCAATCTGCATCGGAAAAAGCACGAAGCTCCAAGGAAGAAGTGGATGGAAACAAAAGACTCGTAAAGAGATCCCCGTAGAGTAACGCAAAAATACGCACAACAAGAAATTTCAATGTACAGCAGAAGAGTCTTTGAAATAAACTGACTAACAATGTGAACAACATATGCAATATCAGGGCGAGTGATCGTCAAATAAACAAGACTGCCAAAAATGGACCTATACAGAGTGGGATCTGGTAGAGGAGTGCCATCATCTGGAGTATACTTTGCGTTCAGCTCGAGAGGAGTGTCAGAGGTGCGGGTGTCGATGAGCCGTGCCGCACGTGAATAATATCAAGACATACTTGGGTGAGAGAGGAGGTAACCTCGTGGTGAGGAGGCAACTTCAATTCCCAAAAAATATCGTAAAGGGCCCAAATCTTTCATCTCAAAGCAACGGGACAAGGTTGCTTTCAAATCCACAATACCGTCAACATCATCACCCGTAATAATCATATCATCAACATATAACAAAAGGAGAACACGACAAGCAGAAGTCGATCGAACAAATAAAGCAGAGTCATAAGGGCTAGAGACAAATCCAAGGGAGATCACAACCCGAGAAAATCTATCATACCAAGCCCGAGGGGCTTGTTTAAATCCGTACAGCGCCTTAAGGCGACGAACCTGTCCTGGAGCATGAGAAACACCTGGTGGGGGAACCAAATACACTTCTTCCTTCAAGTCGCCATTCAAAAAGGCATTTTTAACATCCATCTGAGATATATGCCACTGACGAACAGATGCAACAGCAATGAGGACACGGACTGAAGTCATCTTGGCAACAGGAGCAAAAGTCTCCTCATAATCTAAACCATACTCTTGAGCAAACCCCTTAGCAACTAAGCGGGCCTTGTATCGCTCAATAGAACCATCGGATTTCGTCTTAACTTTGTACACCCATCTAGAACCAATAGTCTTTTTACCTGCAGGAAGATAAACAAGGTCCCAAGTACCGCCTTGTCTAAGCGCGGCATTCCTCACCCATAGCATTTTGCCAATCACGGAATGAACAACCTCCTTATAAGAGGAAGGCTCGGAGATAGGATCAATGGAAACAATAAAGGAAGCAAAAGACTTAGAATAACAAGAATAGGCAAAATCAGGTAACTGAGTAGACTTACGTATGCGTACTGGATAGCGGGGCTCAACAAGATCCATCACCACAAGCGGTGATTGGGTAGCCGTATCAGGGGTCGGAGAATCATCAATAATAGGTGCAGTAGGAGGTGAAGAGTCAGACGAGAAAGGATCAATGTGAATAAGATCAGATTTAGTCAAGTTGTGGGTGCTGGTGGGAATGGTAAAGAAAGGGATATGCTCAAGGAAGGAGACATGGCGAGACACGTATAGTTTTCGAGAGGAGGGATCATAACAACGATAACCTTTTTGACCTATACCATACCCAAGGAAAACACATATAGCAACACGAGAAGAAAGTTTGGACTGTTCTACATATGGACGAAGAACAAAGCAAGTGGAACCGAAGACTCTCAAGAAAGAATAATTAGGTGTTTGACCAAATAATTGTTCATAAGGAGAAAGGCCAGAGTTATGAGCAGTCGGGATACGATTAATAATGTAAGCGGAGGTGAGGACAGCTTCTCCCCAAAACTCATTTGGAACACTAGCGGATAGCATCACTCAGCGCCTCAACAATATGTCGGTGTTTTCTCTCAAAGAACACCATTCTCACGAGGGTATCGATGGCATGAAGACCGATGCACAGATACCTTCGTAAAGTAAAAGATCGAAAGGGTTCCACTAGTGTATTCCCACCCAAATCGTAACGGAAACACTTAACAATAGTGGAATGTTGGGTTTTAACATAGGCTTGAAAATCAGTATAAATCTTAGTGAACTCAGAATGATGTTTCATCAAAAACACCCAAACATAACAAGTATAGTCATCAATAAAGGACACATAATATCTAGACCCCCCTTGGGTAGGAATAGGAGCGGGTCCCTAAACATCAAAGTGGACTAAATCAAAAGGCGCACAAGATTTTGATGAACTATTATGAAAAGGCAAAGCGTAGAAAATTTCCCAAGTTTACATCCACTACAATCGAAAATATCATGAGATTTCAAATCACCCAAAACACCAGTGTTACACAAAAATTTCAAACGAGAGTGTGAAACATGACTAAGTCTAGAATGCCATAAAAAAATACTTAGAGGATGAATCTGTTAAATGAAAAGAAGATAAATCAACAGAGGTGGCAATGCATAGCGAGAGTACGCGCAGCTCATCCAAAACATATAGATCCCTTGTCTACGGCCACCCCCAATCGACCTCTTGGAATCGGGATCCTGCATGCATGTTGCGAAGAAAAATGAAACGTAATATCCGTAATCACATAATTGACCAACAGATGCGTAATGACAAGAAGTTTAGGGATACAATAGACATTTGAGAGAGACGCGTGGGGAGTGTGAATAGTGCCAATGCCATCTAATAGCAAAGGTGAGCCATCAAAGATAGTAATAATAGGGGAACATGAGTCAGAAGACAAAGATGTAAACTTAGATGAATCTGGAGACATATGACAAGAAGCCCTAGAGTCTAAAACCCATAGGGATGACGGTTTACCTGATGGATTTGATGAAGGCAAACCTATTAAAGAACGAGTAGTCATGGCAAAATGCTGAGGCGATGGGACTGTCTGACCTGAGGACGGAGACTGAGTAGCAAGGAATCTCAAATCTGTTTGCAGGGCATCCATAGAAGGATTCCGAGAAGAAGCCACATCCAAATCACCCGTAGGTGCGGCCAGCCATATAAGATGACCCACTACGGTCTGCCCCTCGTCCGGTACCACGTGTGCATGGGCATCCCACCACGGTTCTGCTCTTGAGACTTATCACCAGGCGCCGAATTCTTCAAGGCTAATCATCGGGCACTAACTTTTCCAATGTCCAGGCTTAACACAATAACGACACTCATCCTTTTTAGCGTGATTTGTCTCAAATCGCTTGAGATGGTGCTGCTAAAACGGATGCAGAAGGGGCGGTTGGTACCTTTTTAGTTTGTGTTTTTAGACGAGTTTCTTCAGCTAACAACTCGTGAACCACTGAATCGACAGAGGGAAAGGGATTACGATGCATAATCGAAGCACGACAGTGCTCATATTCAGACGGCGAGTGTAAGAGAGCCGAACAAGACGCGATTCCTCCCGATGAACAATATAAGGTTCAAAGGCCTTCAATTCAGAAGACTCTCATAGCCAACTGATCCCAAAGAGCAGTGATTTCAGCATAAAATTCCTGAATGATGCGATCATTCTATGACAAAACATGAATTTCCCCTTCTAACTGAAAACGAATAGATATATTGGTGCGCATAAACAGTCTTCCCAAGTAGTCTCAAACCTCCTTAGCGAGCTTCATACTTAGCCAATTGCACACCAATCTTAACATCGATGTAATTATTAATCCAAGTAATAATTTTTGAATTGGCACAATCCCACTTATCAAGCAAATCAACATAATTATCGATTACTGTTTGTGGGAGTAATTTTACAATACGAGTAATTTTACAAATCAACACAATCCCCAAGAAATTTTTTCATCACATAGCTCCAATACGAGTAATTTTACCATCCAAACGAACACCAATTGATCGCAACGAGTCATCACTAGAGCCATTGGTGAACCGAAAAGACCCCCAAAAAAAAGGCACAAGTCGAACCTCAAGCAAATCGGACAATACTACACGATGGCCGAAACCCAAACAAATCGATGCAAAATCGGAACCCCAAACAAATCGAGACAAAATCGATGCAAAATCGAATCAAAAACTCACCAAAGCGACGGCGGCAACGACCATATAGTTCGATCCGCGGTATTTGGGCTTTAGATGATTATAGGCTCTGATACCATGTTAGCATTCATACAACCAAACAAGAATTGAAAAGAAGAAAATGAATGCTGGAAGCTTGTGATATTAAAATGAAAAGCATACCTAGTAGAATACAAGAGAGAGACTTATATAGCCAGGCACAAAGCAAAACTAAAATGAAAAAGACTAAAAAAAGGCCTTAAGGCTAAAATACTAATAGCTAATATAAATATATATGCTAAAAGCTTTTAAGGGCAATGGTAAATTTAACGTGGTGCCCTTAAAGGTCTTTTTTTTTCCTTACCAATAGTGATAAAACCACAATAATCGAGTCATAATGAGTACTACCACATAATGTTTTACATTATTATGCACGCAAAATTAAAAATTTTATCATGTAACTTTGGCTAAATAGCTTTTTAATAATGTTTTTTTTATCTAGTTCCTAAGTCCAATAACTTGATTTTCTTTTTCAGTTTCAGTCCTCTAATATTAGATGCCACTGATGTGGCGAAATTCTGGGTTGATTTTAGGTGAAATTTTAAAATACAACCGTTGTAGGAAGGTTTTACCAACTGACATACATTACAACCACTCATTTTTAATCTCTCACACACGATAAAAGTGTAATATGTGAAAGAAAGTATAAATGAGAGGCTCTAATGTGTGTCACTTGGTATAACTTTCCTACAAGCATATATTGCACCATAAAATCTCCACTTGGTATAACCTTTTTATAACCGTTGCACCATAAAATCTCTCAGATTTTAATGGTGTACGTATCTTTGAAATTGGGGAAAATTTTGACTGTCTAAAAAATTATGAAATTCCTCCTTTAACTTGGACAAAAAGACATAATCTCCAAATTATGCAAGTTATAAGACGAATTTTGTCGTTTACCCTAATTTTTTGCAATGTCAATGTCATGTTGATGCATTTTCAAACCAAATTTGATTTTTTTCCCAGTACTGGAGAATTGAAACTGAAAAAAACAAATCCAAGTTACTGGACTAAAAAAGAAACCATAGCAAAATCATTACTAAAAACACAAACCATGCATGCTAAAATTACTGGATAAATTTTTTATTTTTATCTCATTAATCATGATAGGTTTTACGTTATGATCAATAATGCAACATAATGTTACATATTGCTTGTTATGCTTCAACTATTGAACCGAATGTGTTCTATATATTTTCCTATCAAACTACTTGTCATTCTTAATATGGCAAGGCATTCTGTGCTGAAAGTCCCTAAATTTTTTCTTGTAGGTTATTATACTTTTACCTTGGACAAATTATGCTCTAGGTATGTGTTGATCCATTTGGTATTTTTTTTTTTTTTTTTTTTTTTTTTTTTTTACCAGAAACGAAAGGATTATATTAAACGACCAACACAAGTACAGCCGGACCTTCGCCGGAAATAGCTGGACAACTTCCAGATCACCACCAGCAAAAAGCTGGACACAAGGAAACGAAAAAGGTATGGAAAATCCACACCGACCAAATTCAGCCTCAAAAGAGGACATGATTTGGTAACAAAATATTAAGACAACCTTCATCTATGCTTAATACTTAAATTGAACTAAAACCATAAACAAACAACGATCTGGAACCGCCAACCAAACCGACTCGATCCAAAAAGAACACAACAGAACAAAAGAACAATAAACTATAACATGCAAAGACAACAACGACCCAAATCCAACACCAATCTGCACAAACCACCAATCCATCATAGAGACATAACCTCCGGCACATAATAGGTTATCCCGCCGAGAAGGACAGCGAATCCGGCCAACCACCGCAAAAAACCAAGTCTCAAGAGCATTGGCGCGAAAAACTCCTCCACAATGGCGTCTTCTAACCGATCCTGAGATGGTCTGCGAAAAAATAACAGATCTGAGACGCATCGCGAAGAAAAGGAGAGATAATCATCCAGCAGAGCGCCGCCATCGGGAACGGAGAAGAGGATGAGAACCGCCGGTTAGAGATATCGGAAGATGGAACGGACAGAGAGGAGGTAGATTTGGAGACAACCAGCGAAAAAAGAAATAAATATAAAGAAAAACAAGAACAAGAACTAGAACCGGCACCGGCGCCATTCGGCAACCGGGCGCCGGAAAAAGCTTCTCGATGAGGAAAAGGAGCTGTCTTGCAGAGAAAAAGTTTAGAGAGAAGTTTAGAGAAATTATTGTTATCGGTGTCACTTTTCTCTAGCTTCGATCCATTTGGTATGCTTTTCTTTAAACTTGATCGGTGATGTCATTGTCATAATTATTTTAACACAACAAATGTTATAACCAGATGTCTTTAATGAAAGTAGTAGCAGAGAGATCCCTCTTCATATAGATGTTACATGAAAAATACCATTGTCAAATTATGTTGAGATATTTGTTGCAATCGATAAAGCTTCTAGTGAAAGCCCAAGTCTCGAGCAAATGAAAGAGTAGCGACAAGCGGAATATTCCAAGAATATTCTCAAAGATATTCCCAAAAAATATTCCGTCCTTGATAGCATATTCTCAGAATATTCCATCATTGACCAGAATTTTCTGAGAATATTCCTCAGTTGACCAAGCAGGGGAAATTTATATAAACTAGCTACAATGTACATATCAAATAAGAAGAAAAATCAGAAAATGAAATGAAGAAAACTGTGTTCTTCTTTCTCATTCTTTAGTTCATCTTTTCCACATGGTATCAGAGCAAACGGTTGCTCATTGATCTGTTTCCTTTCTATGTTTTCTACAATGGCACAACAAAATCAGCATCACCTCAGTCCATACTATCTTCACCCCAATGAAAATCCCTCTCTCGTCCTTGCACAACCACCTCTCACTGTTAGTAATACCATGGTTGGTCTAGGTCAATGCGGATGGCATTGATGTCAAAGAACAAATTGAGTTTCATCGATGGAGATCTGGAAGTACCTGCAGCCACAGAGCCAGATTATCATGCTTATCAACAATGCAACAGTACGGTGCTATCTTGGATCCTCAATTTTGTGTCTTCATCAATTCCGCGAAGTGTCATGTGGTTCAATTCTGCCAAGGATGTCTGGACAGATTTACAGGAGCGTTTTTCGCATGGTGATCACTTTAGGCTCTCAGATTTGCTGGAGGAAGTCAACTCTATGAAACAAAATGATTTATCAATAACTGATTATTACACCAAGCTCAATATTCTTTGGGAAGAGCTGCTTATGCTAATGCCTTGTCCTACTTGTGCATGTGATCCTGTGTGTAGTTGTGGTGCTGTGAGAGTATACAAAGAATACTTTGAATCTGAGTGTGTTATCAGATTTTTGAAAGGTCTTGCTGAAAGCTTTGCTCCAGTCATGATGATGAATCATTTGCCTCCAGTAAATCAAGCCTTTGGCATGGCTATCAAACATGAAAGGCAGATCAACTGCTGCATAGGTCATCCAGATAGAGTTGACAATCCTATTCTTTCTACACAAAGGTCTAATGCATATGGACAATCTGGATTTCAAGCTGGGCAGTCTGTTGTGCCTGGTGGAAATGTTCAATTCCCAAAGAGACCTCTGTATGGAAACAAGAATTTTTAGTGCACATTTTGTGGCATACAAGGTCACATAGAGGATAGATGCTACAGAAAGCACGGTTTTCCCCCAGGTAAGGACAGAGGCAGAAATGGACCAGGCAGAGGTGGTGGCAGGGCAACTGCAAATAATGTTGACACTGGAGAAGGACAAGCACCAGACACTACAAATCAGCACCCTCAATTTCACCCCAGAGCAGATAGAAGAACTGAGAAGCTTGTTGGACATTCCACCTACTCAAGGCACCAAAGATGAAGCAGAACACATTGTTAATCAAGCCGATGTTACGAAAAGCTAATTTTGGACCTCATAATGGTAAGTTTGTTGTTAAGTTTACACAGTGTCATTCAAAACAAAGGATTATAGACTCTGGTGCCTCTGATCATATCACACACACTCTTAACACTTTCTTATCTTACAATTCCATTCCTCACATTCATGTGACCTTACCAGATGGAAGTAAAACCATAGCCACACAAAAGGGTATTGTACAACTCACACATGTGCTCACTTTGTCTGATGTGTTGTTCATACCATCCTTCAAGCACAACCTGTTATCTCTTAGCAAACTGTTACAAAATAAAAACTTATATGTGATATTTACCTCTGACCTACGTGTTCTTCAGGATCTTATGACCAAGCAGACGATTGGCTTAGCTAAGCAAGTCCATGGCCTCTACTACCTAAGCTCAAGTGATCATCAATCTCCATCCAGATTACCTCCTCAAAATTCCACTAGTTCTACAAATAAAACCAAAGCTGCTATGTTCTCCAGTAGACATGATGTAACGCCCCCAGACCCCGGGTCTGGTAGCATTAAATGAGTCATAAATGTCCGGTCAACTGCTTAGACCGCCGTCCTCGCTTGGTTTAAAAGGGCTAAACCGAGTTGACCAGACCTTTATGTCTCACACTTATATGGGGGTGAGCATTCTCTTATTTTACCGATGTGGGACTTTACATTCTCCCCCCCCCCCCTTATAAGGGACTGGCGTCCTCGCCAGGACGGCCGAGACTATTCCCGGATCATCCCTACCAGAGGTAACTAGAGGCCATCCTTACACCGTCTTATTGTACGGTGCAGCGCATAGTTCCGTCTGATAGTCGGCTTTGAATACCGTTCAGAACGCCCCAGCACCACTGAGGTGCAGTAGCGCTTAAATGAGTCATAAATGTCTGGTCAACTGCTTAGACCTCCGTCCTCGCTTGGTCTAAAAGGGCTAACCCGAGTTGACAAGACCTTTATGTCTCACACTTATATGGGGGTGAGCATTCTCTTATTTTACCGATGTGGGACTTTACACATGATGCTTACATATGGCACCTTAGATTAGGACACATGTCTAAAAAGGTTATTAGTGATGTAAGGCTCATAGAGCCATCTATTGGATCTTTTGAAATAAATGAATGTACTGTTTGTCATCTTTCAAAACAAAGAAAATTATCATTTCCTTTGAGTAATTCCATGGTTGTGGCACCTTTTGATCTTATACAATAGACATATGGGGTCCCTACAAAAAAGCTACTATATGCAATGAACATTACTTTTTAACTGTGGTAGATGATGATGACGGTCAAGTTATAAAAATAACTCGATACCTAAATAACCAACTAGCAAGAGAACTAGGTTCAATCGTAGTATAGCTAGATAGAGTCGAGGTCGATCCCACAGAGACTCGGCTTAAACAAGTACAACGTTATTAAACTAAAAATAGATTAAAGGGCGGTCTACGACAAACTATAACGTAGAGATACAAGTTGACACGATAGAAAACACAGAAACTAACAATACGACACAAATACTAAAACACTTATTTTTATGGTTTTATAAGACTCTAACAAACGGTATTGATTATACTAGTAGTAATTACTCCCCCATATATGTATATCTAAGCCGAGACAGAAAAGACATTAAGGTTGATTATATTTTGGCTACGGGAGTCATCCCCTAAACTGGATCTAATTCGTGAGCATGATAGAAGATCCCTATGCTTAATTACTTAATCCTTCCTTGACAGATAGAACATCATATAACAAGCAAGCTATACTAAACTAGGGATGCCAATCTAAAATCGTCACCTCGTCTAGGCAACCACCGTGGACGGGTTGGCACACCTCCTAAACGATCGGCTAACTAATGTCCTAGTAACATGACAATTTTCAAAATATATCATATTAATTTACGAGAACGACGTAACAAATTGGCCAGATCTATTACATGTGTATATGAAAAACAGAAAGCACGACATAGCCGAAGTCGTTCACAGAAAATTACTAGAATCTTGATGGCTAGATCTAACCATATAGACCATGGTAGATCTAGACCGATGACTCTAGAATTTTCTCGTAAAACGCCTTCATACGGCTTAGATCTACATGAATATGGGTTTGTTGATTAACTACATCACGAAATCAATACACAAACGACTACTCCATAACGAAATAAAATAGATCTACGAATAAAAACGGCATATTTGAATAGACATTACCCTCGTAGACGGAGGGTCCTCCGATCCTTCAATGCAATCTCTAATCGATGAATCCATCGCCTCCGTGATGAAGAAACATAATATAAAATAAGAAGAACTATATTGATAAACTAAAAGTATTGTAATATTGTGTTTCTAGAGTGGTCGGTAATGAAATAGTGGTCGCTCCTTTTATATAGAGGCTTAGGCCGACCTAAAGATAGATTTGAAAACCCTAAAACTTGTAGAGATAACCTCAAAAAATCCTCGATCACTTTGACTCGCCTTCAATGAACTCATAGCTCATTGCCGGTGAGCCTCGCTTGCTTCTGATTGGCTCGCTGGCAGTTCTTGCTCCTTACTCCACGTTTCGTGCTACGTCAATCTCGATCTTTTAATGAATCCGATTCTGCTCCGATTTATCTTGAGATTTACTTCCTTAGTCGGTAGATATCCTCCGATTCACCGTAATCTATAAAATCAATAATTATCACACAGTAAATCATATTTAAATAGTAAAATAGATAAATACCAAATTATATCTTATAAATCACATAACAATAAATAAACACTATAAACATGTGATTTATTATAAAGTATATATAATTAAGCTCGATTTAAGGATAACGTTGATGACTTTACTAGGTATAATTCGACCGTCATCAGATGACCACACTAGGTACACCTGGGCCTTTCTTCTTAAGACTAAGTCTCAGGTCAGTACCTTAGTCAAGCAATTTTGTGCCTTTGCCCAAACTCAATTTGACAAAAAAGTTAAGACCCTAATATCAGATAACGGTCCAGGGTTCAACTTACAAGAATTCTATGCCACCATGGAATTACACACCAAACCTCACGCACCAACACCCCTGAAGAAAATGGCATAGTGGAACACAAACATCAACACATACTAAACGTTGTTAGGGCCCTGAAAATTCAGTCCAACATAC
This sequence comes from Gentiana macrophylla, assembly GCA_026214975.1. NCBI lineage: Eukaryota > Viridiplantae > Streptophyta > Magnoliopsida > Gentianales > Gentianaceae > Gentiana > Gentiana macrophylla. The sequence goes on from CM047817.1 coordinate 89,729,444, forward strand.
CATTATCCTATTGAGGATTTTGTATCCAACATGCCATAACCCTCATAAATCTCACCCCATCTCCCAAAATACACCACCAAACACCATATCAAAGGTTGTTTCAGCACCCACCAACATACTCAAACCTTAAGGTGTTCGGCTGTTTATGCTTTGCTAGCACACCTACACTACATAGGAATAAATTTCACAGCAGAAGCATGCCCTGTGTCTTCCTAGGATACCCCTCCACTGTTAAAGGTTATTCTCATAAATTTACAAACCAAGACCATTTTCATCTCCAGTAATGTCTTATTTCTTGAAAACATTTTCCCATTCACTCTCAAATTAGAACACGCACCAACTGCATTATCACATTCCTTTCCTATCCCTGCTTGTGATGCCCATCTCCCCTTCAATCTTACATCTTCCCCACCCCAACACTCCCCAGAACACCCTAGCTCATCCTTACATATACCTGACCCCTTGACAGTGTCTACGCGGGAACGCAGCAGAATTCAAAAATATATTTCCTTTTACTCAAGATCGACTTCGTTTAAGCAATAAACAAATAAGCTAGTAGGCAGATTGGTTACCTTGGTTGATCTAAAAGATCGACGCTTTGACCGTCTAAGGAGAGTAGTGGTGCATGGAGCCGCCCAAGCGTTCGGCCTCTACCGGTGATCCACACAAACAGCCCGCCGGAATCCCATCATGGATTGCTACTAGAAAAATCCGGTTGCTAGACCGGCCTTTTTTCTCTCTCTCAAAATCTCCCTCTAAGAAGCTCTCTATTTTTCACAAGAACTATTAGCTCTTGGAATTGTGATGTACAAAAGAGCTAGTCAACCCTTCTCTTATATAGAAGGTGGGGCGCCCCATGTGTTTTCCAAACTGATTGAGAAACATTTTCCTAATAAAATAAGGAAAATAGATATTCTAGATTTATCTCATTTAATTTAATATCTCATATTAAATATTTCCAAGATATTTTCAATATCTAATATTGACTATATTTATTTTATTACCATAAATCAGTTTACACATGTGGAAGGGAGATGGAGTCCTTACGCCATTTTTTTTATTGCGATTATGCTAGGGAGATCTGGACAGCCTCGCCTTTTGGTAGTCAGCGAATGCAGCATGGATCGAATTTTAGGGAGTTTTTTTGGTGCGCTGGTAGAACGCTACAACCCATATGAGGTTTCCACCTTCTGTCTGCTTCTCTGGAATCTATGGAAAGCCCGATGCAGTGCGGTTTTTGATAATGTGCCTATTTATGTATCCCGTATATATGGAGCGCTCCTACTGGGGGCAATTGGAAATGCAATTCTGATGCTTCTATCACAGACTCGGATTCTGGTGTAGGTCTTATATTCAAAGATGTGTTCGGTTCGATTATTGCTGCCTTTTCATTCCACCTCGACCCTGGTATAAGTCCTGAGACTCGGGAGATGCAGGCGATCCTGATGGCAATGGAAGAGGCTATTCGCTTGGGATTTTCTACAGTTATCTTCGAGACTAACTGTCTACCATGTATTCAAGCCTTACTACGACCGTCGGATGATCTGTCTGTCTTCAGCTGTTTAGCGCGAGACTGTCTTTCGCTCTTATCGTCCTTTGTTTCATCATCTTTTACATTTGTCAAGCGCACTGGTAATTTTCCGGCATATTTGTTGGCTAGACATGGACTAGGTCTTACTGGTCGTACTGTTTAGGGCGCTTTCCCTCCTCATGATGTAATCTCCGCCGCTATTGCGGATTTGGCTTAATAAAATTCCATTTTCCTTCAATATATATATATATATATATATATATATATATATATATATATATATATAACTATTGCAAATGTGCACATGTATATCTTATATACATGTTCAAACACACGCACTATCATATAAATATATATTTATTAATATCTAATATTAATATAAGGTAATCTTATTAATTAAATTGCACAATCCAAGTTTATCTTATACACTAGCCATATGCGCCCCATATGCCAATTAATTGGCTTCCGGAATATTATTTAGGGGGAATGAGGGAGAAGGACATAAATATTTCATCAATTGAGTAGAATGACAGTTTTTTGAAACTTTTGCATAAAGGACAAAACTATTTATTCATCATTAAATTCACTTGTGTTCAAATTCACTGCTTAAATTCATGTGAAATTCAATTATCGCCGAATTCACTAATTTTCAAAATTCATCGTCGAAATTCACTAATTTTCGGGATTCACCGTCGAAATTCATGATTTCGGGATTCACTGAGGAGATTCACTGATTTTCGGGATTCACTGTTTGTCCTTCTCGCTATAAAAACTATGCAGTTGTCCTTCTCCCTATAAAAAATATGTAGTTGTCCTATTACTTAAAAATATTTCAGATTGTGTCCTTATCCCTAATTTTCCATATTATTTAATTAATATAATTAATATCTTGTATTATATTTATTCATAACAAATAAATACCGCCATATTAATTTATCACTATAACACTTTATAGTCGAGATAAAACTTTCCTTATTTGGTTATCAACTATAACCGCATTTTAATTCGGCTAGATGTTCTTATGTGTGTGACCTGATAGGCTTCCGAATATGTTGGCCGTAGGCACAAAGTGCAAATTACGAAAATGCCCTCCATGCCTAACGATCACGGGATAGCGTCTAGCGACACACCGTGCCCCCAATCATCAGAAGAGTCAAATGCAATGACTACTACCTTTCATGTGAAATAGTTACCGTGTAAATAGAATCTTGGGGGAATGAGGGAGAAGGATAGAAATATTTCATCAATTGAGTAGAAGGACGGTCTTTTGAAACTTTTGCATAAAGGACAAAACTATTTATTCACTGTCAAAATTCACTTGTGTTCGAAATTCACTGCCGAAATTCACTAATTTTTTCAAAATTCATTATCGAAATTCACTGATTTTCGGGATTCACTGTCGAAATTCACTGATTTCGGGATTCACTGGGGAGATTCACTGATTTTCGGGATTCATTGTTTGTCCTTCTCGCTATAAAAATTATGCAGTTGTCATTCTCCCTATAAAAAATATGTAGTTGTCCTGTTACTTAAAAATATTCCAGATTGTGTCATTATCCCTAATTTCCCATAGAATCTTATCGCTCTAATAATATCCATACGGTCGTACACCGAGTGTCAAGCATCAACGACTGTATCTTATAACCTGGATATCAAGATCTCTCGAAGTAACTCATTTACTTCCACTTTGCAAAAATTCACGAGAGCAAGACATTCCTTTTAAGAAGGCCCTTTCGGATATTCACCCCTACTAACAGGGTATGCGATTTCCGGAAGACCAAACATGTATACTCCGCATGCTTTAGTATCACACCCAATCACTACCACATGATTGCTCCGTGGCTAGGGAAAACCTCACTAGTGTCAAAGCATGACAATCCACACCATGATGCCATGTAGACTCCAGTCCTAAGGATAATTACACAACTGTCACATAGTGTGACACTTAACAGTGTAAGTGGGCCAGTCTAACGTACACATTCTCTAATACACATCCACATACAGTCCAAGTGTCTCCACACTTCGATAGACGAGATCTATCCCTGCCCTTAAAGACAGAAGACATCTAATACGTGCTAGTCTGTTTGTACTATCAATGCCCTGTTTGATAGTACATCAGCCTAGAGACATTTAAGTATCAAACTTATTAAAGTGATTAGAGATCTCATCAATCATAATCGTCTATCATGGTTTCTCTATCAAAGTTTAATACTAAGGACGTCATCATATAACAATTCATAATTGGTTCTTTAAAAGAACAAATATATGACAACAGAAAAGCCATTTATATATATGTATAATCATCAAGAAATAGTAGAAATGATACTACCCAGTTGAATCCGGTCCAAGCCGATTGGGTTTAGGACACTATTTCAACAGACAGAACAATCCCCACACCTACTCCATCCCCTCAACCTGCACCATCATCTTCCATGTCCCCAGGTTCTCATTCTACTCCCTCATCCACTCCTCCACCTCCCAGACACTCTACCCGCCCTAAAACACAGCCCCATTACCTCAAAGATTATGTGTGTGCTCACCTCTCCAACAATACCTCCAAATACCTCATTCAGCAGTATGTGTCCTATGATTCATTGGCACCTCACTATAAGACATTTGCTTTGAATGTTACTGTCACAGATGAACCAGCTACTTATCAACAGGCTGTCCAAGATGACAACTGGAAGGATGCTATGGGCCGAGATCAATGCACTCTAGAATAATAACACCTGGGATATAGTGTCCCTTCATACTGGCAAAAAGGCTATTGGATGTCGATGGGTATACAGAATAAAGTACTTACCAAATGGGACTGTGAAATGGTACAAGGCACGGTTGGTGGCCAAGGGATACACCCAACAACCAGGGATAGACTACACTGACACTTATGTACCAGTTGCTAAACTTACCTTTGTTCGAGTGATTATAGTTGTTCTGCCGCTTCCAACTGGAATCTGGAACAACTGGACATTAACAACGCCTATCTCCATGGAGTTCTATCCATAGAAGTTTACATGCAAATGCCCTGCAGGTTCAATTCGATATACCCAAAGCCGCTTTGCAAACTCAAGAAATCACTCTACGGCTTGAAACAAGCCTGACGCCAATGGAATGCTAAGCTCATTTCTTACCTGTTGTCTATTGGTTTTCAACAATCACGTAGTGGTTACAGTCTCTTTACTAGAGGAACTAAAGGGACTTTCATCGCTTTATTAGTTTACGTCGATGACATCATCCTTACTGGTCCAAATATGCGGATTATCCAGAAGATCAAAACCAACTTGGACACTACTTTCAAAATTAAGGATTTGGGTCGTCTACACTACTTTCTGGGGGTAGAAATTGCATGAGGATCTAAAGGGGTTACCTTGTCACGGCACATATACACATTGGATCTCCTCTCTGAGTATGGATTATTAGCCTGTAAGCCCACTACCACTCCGATGGTCACCAGTGCCAAGCTAGCCAAAGACGATTCCACTCATCTGCCGGATAACACCAAATACCGCAGTCTCGTGGGCAATTTGATCATTTTAACCTTCACTAGGCCGGAAATCGCCTCGTTGTCCAACAATTGTCCCAATTTCTTGACTCCCAAACTATTAACCATCAGCAAGCCGCTATTCGCAATCTCCGTTTTCTCAAAGACTCCCAGGCCAAGGGTTGTTGTATCCGGTCAATTCCGTAACCAATCTTCAGGCTTTCTCCGACGCTGGACCCCAGATCTCTATGCAAGCATACTCCGACTCCGATTGGGCCGGCTGCCCTGTTACACGTCGTTCCATCACCGGCTGGTGTATCTTCCTGGGATCGTCACTCATTTCATGGAAAGCGAAGAAACATAGCACCGTTTCCCGCAGTTCGGTAGAGGCAGTGTACCGTGCCCTCGCTTCGACTTCTTGCGAGTTACAATGGGTGGTGTATCTTCTGCATGACCTCGGTATTCACACCACTTTGCCTATTCCACTTTATTGCGATAATAAAAGCGCATGTTACATTGTCGAGAACCCGGTATTTCATGAACGGACCAAGCACATCGAACTCGATTGCCACTTGGTTCGTGACAAGTTCCAAGTCGGACTACTCACCCCAACATCCATATCTACGCACCAAAGATTTAGCCGACATACTCACCAAGCCTCTCGGCGCACTGCGTTTTCATCGGTTATGCACTCGGTTGGGACTCTACTCCATCTACTCAAAGTCCACTTGCGGGGGTGATAAAGCTTCTAGTGAAAGCCCAAGTCTCGAGCAAATCAAAGAGTTGTGACAATTAGTTGTCAATACTATCTATCGACCGATGTGACAGTATTGATCGCATATTTACGAGGTTAGAAGTCGTGACCTCTGGTCATACAACGACAATTGTTCTTAACTTGTGTATTGATTTCTATGAGAATGTTTAAAAACACAATTTCATTCATTTGAATCCATTATATATTGTGTTTCCAACCTTTCGATATGAAGATCATCAAGTTGATTAATTATTTGTTAAATTACAGAATGCTCACCACCGGACAAGAAGAGTGTTTGGCCATTAATGACCTCAAAGGTTGGGGATATGCTAACAGTGATGTTCGTGGAAACATAGCAGCTCTATCTATTTTGCAGGTTCACTTCTGCTTTTATATCAAGAAACATATTATTATTATTATTATTATTATTATTATTATTATTATTATTATTATTATTATTATGCAAACATTTTAACACAATTATATCTAGAAATTAAAAATTGTTATTGTATGAATGATATAGGACTACTATCCAGAGACTATGGGCAAGTTATTGATGGTCAATGTGCCTTCTTTATACATGACTGTTTGGAAGATGATTTCTCCCTTTTTTGACAGCAAGACCAAGAAGAAGGTACTCCTTAAATTAATTCTTCCCTATTATTAATGTTTTTATTTTAATTTTATCCCATAACATGTTTTTTTTTTATGAGCATAACATTTTAAATTATACTCACCATAAAAGTAAAACTGAAGTAAGGAATTTTATACATTTATATCTAACAACATTTAAAATGACAATTCTTTTTTTCCATCCTTGAGGATTGGAATTGTACCCGGCCTGCTCGTAAATTACCTACCTTTCGCGAAATCTTAAGCTTTTGAAAAAGATGATAATTAACACGGCTTGCCTATGAAGTGATTTCATCATTAATTAATCTGCAGATTATATTCGTGGAGAACAAAAAGCTAAGAGAGACCTTGCTCAGTTACATAGATGAAAGCCAACTTCCAGAAACATATGGTGGCAAACTACCTTTAGTCCCAATCCAGGATTGCTAATCAGCACATACTATGTATATGGTATTGGGTTAAATTGCTTCCTATATATAATACTATATATATATATATATATATATATATATATATATATATATATATATATATATATATATATATATAAATATATATATATATATTCTCTTTTCTTTTCTGTTGTGTGCCTTTTATGCAAATTATTAATGCATATTGATATTGTAAAACTATCAAATATATGAAATTAAATAGAAATAGTCTCCTGTCCTTCATATTTGACAATTTATATCCTCTAACTCTTCCATTCTGTTACAATTTTATGACAATTAAGGGAAGTATAACGTCTGACGCTTAAGTCTACTACGTACGTCCATCCCATGTGTCATATTATTATTGGTTGAGAAAAATCAAAATGCGACGTTTCTGGTCTCTTATATTTTCTTATTATCTCACAAATGAGTCAAATGACTCTTTCTCTTTTTAATAATGACATTTTTGGGCCCCCTAGCTGTACATTTTTTTACACTATGTTGTCACTTAAGAGATGCAACGTTGATTCATTTTCTGGCTTTATGAGATATCCTCGCATAACCGTCTGGAGGTAATCCTTTAGTCTTATACGGCACCAAAGATGGGACCTCCCCCAATATATAAGGTTTGTTGCATCCACATGGGCTCGAACCCGAGACCTCTTGCTTAAGCGACCGAAGTCTCTTCCACCCCGACCAATTGATTCAAATATTAAGGGTACTAAAAGTATAACAAAAAATTATTGTTGCAAGACCAAAAGTGTTAATATTAAATATAGGGGTTAGTATTGAAAATATGATAAACAAAAATAGAGGACCAAAAGTGTAATTTTCTCAATATACAATTAGATAAAACTCTCCCTTGTATATCTATTGAACAAACACAATCAATATGATATTTCTTATTAAAACATTACTAAGCAGTAGAAAAAAAATCTTAATTAAGAAAAAATGTAGTGGAAGAAAAAAAACCTGATGAATACTTCCATTCAATTAACATGGATGGTCTTTTTCTCAAATGTTAGACAATGTTTTGAAAATTGATTGATTGATCTTAATTTCGTAATGTATTGATCATGTTAGCAAGTACCTACGGAAAAACTCACGGAGAAAAAACAGACAAAGAAAATACAAATTGTGTAAAATTTCTTTACATCTACCGTATTCAACAAGATTCGTAAAATTCAATTTATATCTATTAATTTTGTAAAATAGAGAATCTGATGCATTTAATTTTAGATAGACATTCTATAAACTAAAAAATGTGCAATTTAAAACGTTAAAACAAAAAATCTATTAAGAATATCTGATGCAAGTGCTTTTATTTGCTTCTATTATTGATTTTATTTTGATGGCTCCTCCAATTGATTAATGTGCATAAAATTCATATTCACACATTGATCAAAATGAAATTGAGGGTTTTTTTTATTATTACAATTGAAAGATAGAACAATACAACTATTTACAATCACACAAGAGTGAATTAACACACCAGATAATGTGGGTATAATTTTCCTAAAGAGGAAAAGTTTGCCTTACGAACCCGAGACCTTCTGGTCTCAGTACATCAGCTTTAGCCACTTGAGCTTGACCTAGAAAACGACGCGTGAGGGTTTATTTATGTTGATTAAATAACACTTTCGTGAGTATGTATGGTTTTTTTATTATCTTTTTTGTTTTTTTTTTATGTTTAACATTAGAACCTACCAGCTTTTTCCACCTTCACCTTCTTGTTCCAGGCGCCGGCGGCCTCATTTTATTCATTTCTTTTCGTCTTTGCTTGTTTTTTTAGTGTTTCTCTGGTTCTTGTATCTTAGATATTTTCGGATCTGAGGTATAAGAGTCTAAGGTAGGTGGTTGGCGGCGTGAGTCGTGGTAGTGAGAGCGGCGCTTTGGTGGTGTAGTCCTATGTTGCATAGTTTATCCTGTCATAGTTCTGTTTGTCAGTCAAAAAATGTGAAAAAGAAGATAATTGTCGGCTTTGGCTAAGGTTCCAGGTCTGTTTTCCCTGCTCCGACGAACTCCTCATTGCTTCTCCTTTCACGCCAGGGGGCTTGCAGGTGGTTGGTCGGAATTTGGCCGGTGTTTTTCTTTTTCAGATCTAGTTGTTCTTCCGTTTTTGGGGTTGTTTGAGGACTTTGCTCCATAACATGAGGAGAGGCTTAGCCCCTCATCACCTTTCTCTGCAAGCTATGGTGTTTGTATGCGGTGGGGGTGGCTAGATATATCGCCGTCCCGCATGGATCTGGAGTGAGTCCATTGGATCTAGCTTGGTGTCACCGGCGGCTTGGTTGTAGTTTCTTCGTTTCCTTCCGGTTGTCGTTGTCAGTTTTGGTGACTTGATCTCTAAACTGATGAATAAACTGGTGGAACTAATCAGAAATCAAATCGAGAATGATGGTCGATTCGATGAGAAGTGATTCTGTGAAATTCAGTTGTGGTGAAGTGCAAACTGAGTTTCTTCTGAAGTCGGCAGTCAATTTGAGTCTGCTGAGTTTTGCTGAGTACAACTGAGTTCTACATCTGGGCAGTTGATTACAAGTGTGGAAAGTCAGTTTAGAGCCGAGTTTCGTCTGGTGGATAACAGCTGGAGCTGGGGCCCACATCTGGGGACAATGCTGACAAAGATCTTTGACGGTTAGGGTGTTGGAAAGGTGTCCTAAACCCAATCGGGTTGGACCGGATCCGACCGGGTCGGGTCATTTACAGTCTATTTAGTTCATGTAATAACTTTATTATGATTAATAAAAGCACTTATGTTATTATATATTGTTTATCTTCATGTTATTTGTTGTACATATATAGTAACGTCCCTAGTATCAATTTGTGATAGAGAAACCATGATAGTGATTATGGTTGATGAGATCTCTAATCATTATAACAAGTTTGGTACTTAAATCTCTCTAGTCTTATGTACTATCAAATGGGACATTGATAGTATAATCAGACTAGCACGTATTGGATGTCTTTTATCTTATAGAATGTAGGATAGAACTCGTCTATCGAAGTGTAGAGACACTTGGACTGTACGTGGACATGTATTAGAGAATGCGTACGTTAGACTGACCCACTTACATTAAGTGTCACACTATGTGGCGGTTGTGTAATTATCCTTTTGACCGGAGCCTTCATGGCATCACGGTGTGGATTGTCATGCTTTGACACTATTGAGATTTCCCCTAGCCACGGGGCGATCATGCGGTAGTGATTGGGTATGATATTGAAGCATGCGGAGTATACATGATTGGTAGTCCGGGAATCACGTATCTTATGATTGGGATTGAATATCCAAAATGGCCTTCTTATAAAGAATGTCTAGCTCTCGAGAATCTTTGCAAAGTGGGAGTAAATGTGTTATCCCGAGAGAGCTTGATATCCAGATTATAAGATACGATCGTTAATGTATTGACACTCTCTGTAATGCGATCGTATGGATATTATTACAAATGATAGGATTGTAAGTTACACGGTAACTGCTTCACATGAAAGGTAGTAGTCATTTCTTTTGACTCTTCCGATGATTGGGGGTCACGGTGTGTTGCTAGACGCTATCCCGTGATCGTTAGGCATGAAGGGCATTTTAGTAAATTGCACTTTGTGTCTACGGCCAACATATTCAGAAGCCTATCAGGTCACACACATATGAACATCGAGTCGGATTAAAATGCGGTTATAGTTGATAACCAAATAAGGAAATTTTATCTCTAAACTATAAAGGTTATAGTGGTAAATTAATTTGGTGGTATTTATTTATTATGAATAAATAAAATACAAGATATTAATTATATACAAATTATATTAATTAAAGAATATTCCGGAAGTCAATTCATTGACTATTGGGGCGCCACATTGGTGTGTATAAGATACACTTGGATTGTGCACTTTAATTAATAAGATTACCATAATATTAATATAAGATATTAATTGATTTTAGAAAAATATATTTATGGTAATAAGATAATTATATTCAATATAAGATACGAGTAGGAAACCCGTGCGATGCACGGAGAACGTTATCTATATTATATTTAAAAGGAAACTAACATATAAAAATAGATTATTAAAAAAAAAAGAGCAAGGGCATATAAGCGTGTCGTTTGTTCTTTAAAAGAATGCATGTGATATATGGAAAACATAAGTGTTGTATCAAAATATTAGCTGCATATATGTAAAGTTTATTTTCCAGCAAAACATTCACATTCACTTTGAAAATAATTGACACATTGATACATGAAAAATGTTAAAAACCTACATATGAGGAAATCTGGAATAAGAATCAAAAGTTGCAGAGTGTAGTAAAATATAAGTACACAAATTTAAATTGAACTCCATGTATATCCCTCTTACAGGCCCTAAAATCCCCTACCATGGGGGAGGAGGAGGGTGGGGAAGAAGGAGATAAATGTAAGTCAGAGAGGACTCATCATTTGACTTCACAGTTTCGGAGTGTTTAATGAAAAGAAAACTCATGGCCACGACTTGATTGCAAAATGAACATGTTCTAGCAGCAATCATCACCGTTTTGGATGGCCGTGGTCAATATTGAGTCAAGCAAAATTTATTTAAAATCTGTTTTCTCTGTTGATCAGGCAATCTTCATGAACACAACAATGTGACTGTCAAGAACCATACAAATAACTGCTATTTAATCTCAACTTTCAAATCAGTATCTCACCACACTTGCAAGATATAAGAACAACATACACACATAAACAATTGACGATGAATGTGGTGATATGTTAAGAAATCCAATCTAATTGGCATGTTCAACTTACCAAATCTGCAATCTCTAGACGTCAATGTCACTACTTTTTTTTTGAAGGAATGTCACAACTTTAGGTGATTCAATTAAATGGCCTAGTCCAAATAATGTTTACACATCAAATTAAGGGATGTATATACAGCAAGATCCATTCTAACAATTTTACCCAAAAGTACAATGGACATCAAAATTCAAACGGATAGCAATCCAAATATCTATAATCTCGAATCATGTTAGTATGTAAAGCAACTGCCCATCCCATGAGTTCTTTTACCCTAGATTCGAATTGGTGAATTGCACGATCCAATCACAAAGACATTGATAGGATGATTTAGTAAAAATATTGGGCTATATCTCTTTACTCCTTTTAGAAGAGTCCTTTAAATATACAACCTAATATTTTTACTAAATATCATCCTATCAATTTCAAAAGATTTACAAAAATAATGAAGCTGCAAATTTCAAGAGAAATACCTTCATGAGATGATCTTTCATCGGCGCCAGTTTCATGTAAACCGCGTAAAACATTCAAAATTCAAGGAAATTGTCATTGTGAGTTCACATTGAATCTTATCAAGTAACATCAACATACAACTTCGCTTGATTCAAAAACATTTAATCGCATACGACCTAAATATTACCTCATGAATCAAAAGACTCAAAGGCACACAAGAAAATGAATTCTTATTGCATAGTAACAAATGCCAAAGAGTACCTACTCAATGTCCCTGGCCTTTCTATACTATTTTAACACTAATCTCAGTCATACTTACATCTCATTGTGAAACTTTAAAATAGTCGTTAAAACTTGACTCGTATATGCATAGGATTCTTAAAGAGGAAGACGTGATATCAGTAAGTAATATGACAACAACAGAATTATTTTTTCCAAACATAAGGGCAATATATTATTATAAAATTATACTGATTAATAATCATCAAGTCATCGCATGCTTTCAAGAGTCTCATACCTACATATGACACTCAAGGCTACCAAAACCTTAGCAATGGTAGCTTTAGCCTTCTCGTTATCCACAAAATGTAAAGTATGCAACAACAACACCGACTGTTTGGAGTTGAATTTCGTCTTCTCCGTACTTCTCTCCACCTGCCGCTATATCATGCGCCATTGGTGAAAGCCATGCCATTATCTCTCTCATTGCCCATCTCTCCATCCTTCTGCTAACAATTAATGTACCTAAGCATCTTTTGTACTCATTGTTAGCTTCGGTCTAACCATTGGTGTGAAGCGTTTTATGATAGATTAAATCAAAGATGAATGTAAGAAAGCGGCGCAGATCGAGAGTAGGACGAAGAACCAGATCCCAAAAGGCACATAGAGCACTCCGGTGATAAGCACCAGCAACTTGACTGAGACTGTGGTGATCAGTGATGATATAGCAACGGAGGAAGAGAAACAAGAAGAAGTGACATATTTGGAAGAAGGTGAAGAGGGATACCGTCTTACTTCATCTAATAAAGAAGAGATTGAAGGTGAAGACGATGCAACTAACAGTGAGTCAGACACAGACGAAATAGAGCCAGAGAAAGAAAAGCACCTTGAAGAAGATCAAGAAAAGATGGAGATTTCTGATGATGATCTGACAATTCTGGAGGTCCTTCTCCGGAGCCTCAACAAAGTTGTCAAACAGCACAGTGAGCCAGCTGATCAAACTCACTCTACTGAACTTGTCAACACCCCCACTATTGATCAAGGGGGAACACCAGCAGAGGGGATCAAGTCTCCAGCACATGGAGAAGAAAATCTGTCATTCCAGAGGCAGGAAAAAGCAAGCACTTCTCAGCAACCTATATCTGACCCTGAGATTGTTGATGCATAAAAAGAAAAGAATAATGAAGCAAATGAAGAAAAAGAAGAAGAGCAAGAACAAGAAAAAACAGAGGAGAAGGAGAAAATTGATGATAATGAGAATGTTGAAGTGCCACCAGAGGAAATTGATCCAGAAAGACTTTTCAATCTGGATATTCAACCCTTGATTGTGGACATGGAAAAGCAGTATCACAGCAGGCAAAACATGAAAGCTGCTTTAAGGAGTGATGCAACCTCCTTCAATCACAAGCTTGAAGCCCTCATCAGTCACATCAAGATTCAAGATGATGTCATGGAAAAACAGGGAAACTTGCTTTGCAACCTGCAACACCTCATCCCCTACCATGTCCAGACCAATCTTAAGTTTCATGCTGACAAGATTGATAATAGTTTCAAACCATTGATGGATACTCTAAATGACCACACTCATCAACTTCAACATCTGGATGAGGTTATGGAACTTTCTGGCCAGCAACTTGAAACCTTAATAAATGTAACTGAGGCCAACAACAAAATTATGGAGACAATGTATGGTCCTCTCCCTGAATCTAAAGAAACAACTGCAACTCTTGAAGCACGATTTGGTGCTGCCAAAAAGGGAGGAGGAAGCTCAAAGGCTGAGAGCTCCAGTGGAAAGAAGGCAAGCCCAACTGACAAGGGCAAGGGCATCAAAGGCAAAGGCATCATGTTTTGAAGAAAAGAAGCTGTAGTAGCCCTTTTCTATATTTTCAGTTACTGATAAAAATGCCTTTGAATAATTATGATGCAATAACTTATTGCCCTTAAATGGATGAATAAAATTATTTAGTTTTACTCCAGTGTTTATTATGAGAAGTTTTTGTTATACTTATGTTCAGGCTTATGAGGGTTTTGGCATCATCAAAAAGGAGGAAATTGTTAGGAACATCTTATTATGTTTTGATGATGGCCATACTAGCTGTTATAGCAAGTCTGAAATAAGTTAGAATTCAATGTATAAGTCTTTACTTATAGTCTGACATGTTGTATTGATTGAGGTCAAGTTAAATTATTAACTCGATGCCTAAATAACCACTAGCAAGTGAACTAGGTTCAATCACAGTATAGCTAGATAGAGTCGAGGTCGATCCCACAGAGAATCAATTTGTGGATCCTAACTTAAATAGTCCACCTACTTACTCTGTTTGACAAAGACGGTCTATGACCAACATAGGATACGATAAAAGAAAGACACACTCAGACATATAAACAAATAATGTGGAAACAAATGACGTAATCAACTGCCCAATTATAACCGTAATCATTTGGATCTAGACAATTTATATAACAACCATAATTATCAACTATTAATCCGCTCATATAAGTTTATATTGGCTACGGGAGTCATCCTCTAAAACTTGACGTAGCACCGGTAGGTCACTAAATCACTGTGGTATTGTTACGTGACTTCGCCTTTTAAGTGCCTCCATCTCATATAACTCACACGCTTACGACTCTAAGGATGCCGATATTAACCGTACACCTCGTCTAGGCAACATTCCTATGGTTAGGCGTACTTCCCAAACGATCACTCAAACTCTCGTCCAACTAACAATTACCAAGTCATAGTCTCATGCTAGTTTACGATCTACGTATAAACAGGTGCGCGCAATTCCCTAATATAAACCTACCCAGATAACGCTGAACGTCCGTGAAGATCAATTCATAAGCCCACCTAAGAGTTTTATATTGGTATTTCCTTTTTACACGTTTTAATTAAATTAAGTGAGTGACGTAGCCATAGCCATACCTACTGAGATAACAGATTCAATTAAGCTAACCTAATCATAAAGACGTGACTGATTAACGGATGAAACAGGGTAAGAGGCTCTCGGTCGACCGAATAGAGACACTCGGTCGACCGAGTGACACCTCTCGGTCACCCGAGTGCTTCACTCCCCAGATTACATCCCTGAATATATTTCTCAGCGTTTCTCATACGAATCGGATTATATAGTGAATCATCAGGACATTATATAAATTAATCTAAATACACGTAAATTAAACACGTAGATTCATCCATAAATCGTCGGAAGAGGACGTAGGGTATGGGACCCTCATAGACAAGGCATCACCACTTCCCTAACGTCATAGCCTAGATCTACATCATCTAGATATGAATAACTACTCAAACAATCAAAGCATAATTGGGAAATTGATTACTAAAATAAAACAAGAAGAACAACTAGGGCTTACATGATTGCACCCCCAGCTCCTTCTCAAGCCTAATGAATCCTTATTTGCTTATTTGTAAATATGAATTGATATTGGTGTATATGTGTGTTCTAAAAAAATACAAAGACTTGTGTTTATATAGAGCTACAGCCGACTTAAGAAAACCGACTTAAATGCCGACACTCTCAACCCTAACCGCCTCAAACAATGTGCCGGATCTGTCTGGGCTTCAGCCCCCACTCGGTCGATCGACGAATGCATAGGCTCGGTCGACCGAGCCTTGTATCTTCCTGGGTTTCCTTTTTGTTCCGTCTTGGGCTTTCCTCCTTTTATGCCATGGGCTTCCTGAACTTGTCTGCAATCCATTAAAGCTTCTCTGAAGTCCATCCCTTGCGCTCCCAAATGCGTTACTACAAATATAGCATAAAATACAGTCTGTAACATCAAATAATATAATAAAACCTCCAAATACATAATAACGAATCGTAACTCTCGGCATATGCAACTTAAGCGTATTACGACTTATTATTACTCTATTATAGCTCCTTTAAACTAGAATCGGGGATAAAGATCATAGAATAACAGGCACAAAATGACCGTTATCAACTACCCCCCACTTAGCCTTTGATCGTCCCGATCAAATATCAATAAGTCATTCCCCATAAGCTGCTTTCCCGTGGTCACAGTATACCGACACAAGAAACTCGAATCAACTCATACCCTCTATGCTCATCAGATATCCATTATCCACTATTCATCATGAATCGATGTGTTGTGTGCATGTGCATTGAGTTTTAAATATTCGTAGCAAGATTAAAGTTTATGCAAACTTTGTAGTCTTAACCTACCAACTTCAGTATTCCCACTTCTTAAGCCTTTTAATTGTTGAAGCACTAGAATAATAAGCAAGAGCGTATCTATAGGGTTTTTGGACTTGGAGACCGAGTACTACTCAAAGCCTCTTAAAGAGTTGAATATTCTTTTCATATCTTCATATTTTTCAGATACTATCAATCTCAAGAAGGAAAACTTTTTAGAGCATCCCCCTATCTTAGATCAAACATAGCATCGAATATTACCACAAGCGCGAGGCTACTTTGGTAACTTACTACAAGTCCAGTGTTTGAACATTATCAAACACAGGTACGTCTCAAGCCTATTACTCAGCTTTTGTGGCTAGGATTTTTAGGAACACATCAGACGATAAATTTGACACTAGGTAAGCATAACCAATTATCTATGCAATGTACACATAATTCTTTCATTTTTATAATAAGCGTAGTACAACTCGATTCATTTATCGAATAATTGAATAATAAACAACTACTCGCAACGGACAATATGAATATCATTAAGTTTACTAATCAATAAATCGCAGAAGCACAAAGTGATCACGTACTCATGAAATATGGTTCATTTCTTCTTAGATATAATTATCAGGAACTCACAAAAGTAAATGTGATTCTAAGTTTAAAAGTTTTAATAAAATTTTCATTTTATTTATTATTTGATATATGGGAGTATATGGAAGCTTATTTGAGCTAAGTGACTTGTACCCCCCACTTAAACCATGCATTGTCCCCAATGTATAAAAACAGAAAGAACAAACTCAGAAAAGGAACTTAGCTCTGGATAAGCGTGGAAGTTGAACAAGTCTTGGGAAATCGGCAAAGTTTAACAGGCACAGGCATTGGCCGCTAGCAAGGCGGAAGAATAATCATTTGCAACATGCATCTTAAACAAAGCTCGAAATTACGTTCTGAGATTAGTCCAAACAAGAATAATCGTAAAAAAAGGGACCGTAAAAGGGATAACAAATTCCTTAAACATTTTTAAGTCCATAAATTAATGATTACATTTCAATATCTTTCAGCACGTCCAAAACATTACATGAGTTTGAATTTAGGAAGTAGTGAAACTTACTCCATATAACACGACATACTAGAAGAAACCTGTCAAAATAAAAATGCGTTAATCATAGGAAATTCAAATGCGGAAATAAAAATGCTTAATCCCAAAATCCTGGATTGAATGGTGCTAGTTGCAAATTGTTCGGGCCGGCTTCGTAAGCATCATCTTCGGGCTCCTCTTCTTGTTCTTGATCGTGGCCGTGAACGATAGGTGGTGCGACAGAATTTAAAGATAAGATAGGCATTGGCTCCACATAGGAATCGCCGCCTAGCACTGGGCACTCGGCTCCCTCACGTAATGTAATGTAATCGTGAACCAAAAGGCAAGGTGTCTTTGAGGCTTGAGCATCGTCTGTCATTTCCTTGCGTATCAATGCCCCCACATTCACGGGCCATCCCATGTATAACCAATAAAGCAGAGTGGCATGGGCATAGTAGACCGTAGATACATGCTTGGCCGGAAAGATATTAGAATGGATAAGCCGATGAAGGCATTTATCCTCCTATCTCCTGAAATCGGGTTCCGCAAATGTGCGGGCAACCTCTCCTATTGTCCACTCTATCCCCAGATAGGCACCAACTTCCTCCAACCAAGCGTCGGACCCGTCAAACGTCACCGTATACTCTGGCCCGTCCTCCGAGATATCCAGACCAAAATAAGCATTAAACGTACCCGGAGAAATTACAATCGGTCGTCCACGAATAAGAACAATATTGGTATCGGGATGTACGCGTAAGTAAGCATAAAATTCCCTTACCCAATTGACGTTGACTCGGCCGGGGGACGCTACGACATCTCGCCACTGATAATGTTCCACCAATCCCAAAAGCTCATCTCCACAATTGTCCAAATCCAGTCCTCGAGCTCGATGTACAGGGGCATTTACGAAATGATTAATAAACGAAGAATATACCTCCCGACTCGCGAATTGTGGTACCCGCTTTATCGAGTATGTCGCGCCTTCAAAGACCCACAAATTGGGCGGCTCTGCGTCTTCTTGGTGGCATTCTCGACAGTAAGCGGCACAAAGAAATGACGGTGGCAGCAAGGTGGCTCTCGGTCGGCCGAGAGCAATCACTCGGTTGACCGAGTGTTGATTTTTTGAATTTCTGGCTCTGTACCCTCCCAATTGGCCGATCAGAAAGAATGTTGCGACAGGATTTTAAAAGTGAGTGAAAATGGTGAAATGGATGAGGATTTTCAAATCATTTCCATTTGATTTCTACAAGGATTTGGGGAAAAAAGTAGATGGAGAATTTGGATAAAGAAAATGGAGAAGAGGATGAAGAAAATGGAGAAGAGGATGAATGGGTTAAATAGAGAAGTTGGAAATTGAAAAGTGGAATGTGATTGGTGGATTAGAATGGTTGGGGATTGATGAGGTGTAAAGGTGGAATTTGAAAATTTAAATTGGAAGAATAAAGAAGTTGGGAAGAGGGAAGGTGAATGGTTGGAAAGAGTGAAAGGTGAATGGGATATGTAGAAATAAATGGTGTTGACCATTTAATTTTGACACACCGGAAATTAACTACAACACATAACCATGCCAAAACTATTATTTCACCTTTTTTTTTCAATTCCTACCGCATAAATTATCCCAACCGACAAGTTGTCTCAATCACAAAAACAATCTCATTCTTTTCATAAATAAATCAAGCAATCTGGCCTACAGCATTTGTAAAATAACGCATTCTTATTTCCTTAATCAGTATTTTTTTACAAAGACTTGGTCACTACACCCTACTTCACGTCAAAACGATTCGAATAAAAAAATTATTTTGCACATCCTTAACTCAGCAGTCGTCGGAACACGGCAAAATAAAAAAAAAACTTCTTATCGTTTCACGCTACTTTTATTTTTTAAAATAACATAACGAAGAATAGAAATAGTTCTACTGATTTAAGTCGGTAGCTCGACTTTCCAAAAATCATCACTTTCTACTTAATCGCTTTGGCTTGCCGTGTTTTCACCAGTTAGCCTTTACCGAAAATGTCTTGATGTCCTTTTGCACGAGTGCCTTTCCGTGAGGCGTGAGTCCAACGAAAAGACAGTCGAACTGTCCATCCAAGCAAGCTCCCACTTTCGTGATTGTTTCAGAACTAGATGAGCTCTCTTTAGCTCGAACTCTACGAGTTCATTTCTTTGCTTGCTTCCTTCTATTCTTGGGTCTGGAGAAAGGCAGGCCTTCAGGATTATGATTTTCTAAAACAGGGGCAGGCTCGACAGCTTTCTCACGACTCAGAACTGTAAGGGTCTCATCTCTTTCTTTTATCTTGTCATCAACACTTTTTTCTAGGTCCGGAGTCGAATCTAGTTTTGAATTACCACCTCCTATAACATTTACGCTCACCGGAATAGGGAAATCTGAATTCCTTGTCCCATTGGTCTCAGAACCCTTAGCATCGAAAAATGTGATCTCACGCCTGGACATACGAATTAGGGCTCTAGAAGTATTGATAAAGGCTCTCCCTAAAATGATAGGGCAGTGAGGGTGCTCATCTATATCCATAACAACTATATCTATCTTAAACTTGAGCTGTCATATGCCAATGATCATATTATTCATATTTCCAGACATGATCGTTCTGGTCCTATCCGCAAACCTAACTTGTAACGGAGAATTTGTGGGGGTAAGGATTAGATTTCTCTCACAAAAACTCTTTGGGAAAATGTTCAGACTCGAGCCAGAATCTATCAAAGCCAACCCTAGGTATGTTCCTTCTAAGGTAACCTCTACCATAAATGCTCCTGGGTCATCTAGTTTCGGCATCAACCGAGATTCATTCTCAATATGCGCTGCATCTCTGGGACAGATGACTATAGGGCGATTTAGGTTTATGCTAACCTCAGAATCAGATTCTATATCTGACATGTGATGCATGTAGTCATATCCTGAATCTGAATCTGAAGAAATCTCTTCAGGATTTAACTTGGACATACCTCTGTATATGTAAGCATCTTTAGACTCTTTTGACTTCTTAGCTTCTTGAATTCTTGCCTTCATCTTCGCTATTCTCTCATTGAGTTTAGGTGTCAACGGCTTTCTTGGTGTGGTTTTGGTTCTCAGCACCATGACTTCTTCTCCTCGAACCTCAGAAGGCAGATGTGATGACATTTTGCTAAACAGTTCGCTTGAGTGATATCTGATTAGCTGTATCAAAAAGAAAAACAACAAACGGTCATTGAACTAACAGGCAGTATGATTACTCATACTGCTGCTAGGCTTATAACCTACTAATAGAATCACAGGGGGAAAACAACTATCAGAAAATATAAAACAAATAATGGGCTCGGTCGACCGAGTGATAACGTTCGGTCGACCGAACATACTTCTCTCTTTTTTTCTTTTTTTTTTATAATTTTTTTTAATTGGGAAACAGATAAACGAAATAATTGAGTAGATTATTTAAGCAATTGGACCATTGATTCCCCGGCAACGGCGCCAAAAACTTGATTGAGGTCAAGTTAAATTACTAACTCGATGCCTAAATAACCACTAGCAAGTGAACTAGGTTCAATCGCAGTATAGCTAGATAGAGTCGAGGTCGATCCCACAGAGAATCAATTTGTGGATCCTAACTTAAATAGTCCACCTACTTACTCCGTTTGACAAAGACGGTCTATGACCAACATAGGATACGAGAAAAGAAAGACACACTCAGACATATAAACAAATAATGTGGAAACAAATGACGTAATCAACAGCCCAATTATAACCGTAATCATTTGGATCTAGACAATTTATATAACAACCAGACTTATCAACTATTAATCCGCTCATATCCGTTTATATTGGCTACGGGAGTCATCCTCTAAAACTTGAAGTAGCACCGGTAGGTCACTAAATCACTGTGGTATTGTTACGTGACTTCGCTTTTTAAGTGCCTCCATCTCATATAACTCACACGCTACTTACGACTACAGGATGCCGATATTAACCGTACACCTCGTCTGAGCAACATTCATATGGTTAGGCGTATTTCCCAAACGATCACTCAAACTCTCGTCCAACTAACAATTACCAAGTCATAGTCTCATGCTAGTTTACGATCTACGTATAAACAAAGTGCAATTCCCTAATATAAACCTACCTGGATAACGCCGAACGTCCGTGAAGATCAATTCATAAGCCCACCTAAGAGTTTTATATTGGTATTTCCTTTTTACACGCTTTTAATTAAATTAAGTGAGTGACGTAGCCATAGCCATACCTACTGAGATAACAGATTCAATTAAGCTAACCTAATCATAAAGACGTGGTGATCGATAACGGATGAAACAGATAAGAGGCTCTCGGTCGACCGAATAGAGACACTCGGTCGACCGAGTGACACCTCTCGGTCACCCGAGTGCTTCACTCCCAGATTACATCCTCGAATATATTTCTCGGCGTTTCTCATACGAATCGGATTATATAGTGAATCATCAGGACATTATATAAATTAATCTAAATACACGTAAATTAAAGACGTAGATTCATCCATAAATCTTCGGAAGATGACGTAGGGTATGGGACCCTCATAGACAAGGCATCACCACTTCCCTAACGTCATAGCCTAGATCTACATCATCTAGATATGAATAACTACTCAAACAATCAAAGCATAATTGGGAAATTGATTACTAAAAGAAAACAAGAAGAAAAACTAGGGCTTACATGATTGCACCCCCAGCTCCTTCTCAAGCCTAATGAATCCTTATTTGCTTATTTGTAAATATGAATTGATATTGGTGTATATGTGTGTTCTAAAAAAATACAAAGACTTGTGTTTATATAGAGCTACAGCCGACTTAAGAAAACCGACTTAAATGCCGACACTCATCAACCCTAACCGCCTCAAACAATGTGTCGGATCGTCATTGGGCTTGAGCCCACTCGGTCGACCGAATGCATAGGCTCGGTCGACCGAGCCTTGTATCTTCCTGGGTTTCCTTTTTGTTCCGTCTTGGGCTTTCCTCCTTTTATGCCCTGGGCTTCCTGAACTTGTCTGCAATCCATTAAAGCTTCTCCGAAGTCCATCCCTTGCGCTCCCAAATGCGTTACTACAAATATAGCATAAAATACAGTCTGTAACATCAAATAATATAATAAAACCTCCAAATACATAATAACGAATCTTAACTCTCGGCATATGCAACTTAAGCGTATTACGACTTATTATTACTCTATTATAGCTCATATAAACTAGAATCGGGGATAAAGATCATAGAATAACGGGCACAAAATGACCGTTATCATGTATAAGTTGAATCAGACAAGTATTGTACTAGTTGGTAGGACGGCAAAGTAAAATCAGATGTTCGGCAAAGTAAAAGCAGCCAAGTATCAGCAGAGAAGCATGAAGACATTATGGTCTGACTTATAACCAAGGAAGTTTGTGATGACCTTAGATAAGTCTAAGTTACATTCCAAGTGATGAAACTTAATGTTTAAATATGGTGTACACGGTTCTCAAACAAATCAAGGATCAGTGAAGTAAAAATATTCTCCTAAACTAAAAAGAATGAAGGAAACAGTGAATCGGCAAAGTGAACTGACTATCGGCTGAGTAATGACAAAGCAGTGAAGGAAGATCTAATCGGCAAAGTCAGAAAGATCTACCGTTCAGGGAACGGCCAAGTAAACTTTACTTGATCAGATTTTGAAATATGAAGAAGATTCAGTGGATCAAGCATTAAATGCACAACCAATTGAGGATCAATCAAGGACGGATTTTCTGACAAACGTTTGAAGAAAAATCTGATCACTAAAATCAAGGAGGATTTAATTAAGGGGGAATCAAGAATAAAATCAAGGATTATTCCCCTCATTATAGTCAACGGACGGAAATTCAAATCAAGGATTATCAAGGCTATAAATAGAAGGCATTGACAGACAAGAAAAGAGACACAAGAGAACGATTAAGTTTGATAATTTACAAGCAGAAACTCTGTCAAATTGAAAAGCCTTCATCTGTGCTGAAAGTGAAACATCTAGTGATCAACTCAAAACTCAGAACTACAATTCCAACATCAAGAATTGAGTCTGATCAACAATTTTTGTGAATCTAATTCACTTCAATCAAGCAACTGAATCAGAGCCATCAGAGAAGGAGTTGTGTTTGTGATAGCTGTTGAAGGATTTGTTCCCAAGGAGCAGTGAAAGAGACTGAGTCACTGAAGCTTTTGAAGCCAGTGAGTGATAGTCTTGAAGATTGTGAAGCTTGTGTAGTCAAGGACAATCATGCTATTGTATCTATGAAAACAATAGTGAAATTCCTCCAATCATCATAGGAGAAGAGTGGATTAAGGGATTACACCACCCTGAACCACTATAAACCTTTGTGTCAATTTACTTTCAACAATTTACCTTACTGCATTTATTTAGTTGCTTAAATTATATCATATATCTGTGATTGCATAAACTACTTTGAAACAACATAGTAAGAAGGGACTTATCCGCTACCGAAAAGCTTTTAAATACAAGAAATTTTTTTGAAACTCCACTATAGTCATTCACCCCCCCTCTGACTATAGTTTTACCCTTCTCTGGGACCAACAGAATATTTGCTTTCCAGCTGACAACTGAATTCCTCAATGTGAAAACATAACCAGTCATAGATTTTCTACTGTCCACATCACCTGCATAATCAACATCATAATATCCTGTGATCATTTCTTGAGTATCACCTCCATAAATGAGACCAACATCAGCTGTACCTTTAAGGTACCTGAACATTCTTTTCACAACTTTCTAGTGTTTATTTCCAGGTTGAGCCATAAACCTGCTGACAACACTGACTGCTTGAGCTAGATCAGGCCTAGTGCACACCATGGCATACATCAGATTGCCAACTGCACTAGCATAGGAAACTCTTGACATATTTTCCTTCTCCTCTGCTGACTGTGAAGCAAAAACTGACAAATAAACATTTGAGCCATAGGAGTATCTATTGGCTTAGCAGCTGACATTCCAAACTGTGATAAAATCTTCTGTGTATAGCCCTGCTGATATAAAAATAGTTTCTTCTGACTTTTATCTCTCCTGATCTCCATCGCCAAAATTTTCTTGGCTGCACCCAAATCCTTCATTTCAAATTCAGCACTGAGAAAGACTTTCAGATACTGAACATTAGACTTCTTCATTGCATCTATCAGCATATCATCCACATATAACATGAGATAGATGTATGATCCATCTTCCAACCGATCGCAAAACACAAGAATCATAAGGACTTCAGTTATAACCAAGTTGGATCATATAACTGTCAAACATTTTATACCATTGTCTAGGATCTTGCTTCAGTCCATACAATGACTTCTTTTCAACATACACACAAAATCTTCTTTGCCAGAAACATGGAAACCTTCTGGCTGAGTCATGTATATCTCTTTATCTACCTCTCCATGTAGAAAAGCCGTCTTCACATCTAACTGCTCAAGTTCTAAGTCCTGATGTGCCACCATTGCTAGTAACACTATGATTGAAGTATGTCTGACTAATGGTGAGAATATCTCATCAAAGTCCACCTCTTCTTTCTGACTGAACCTTTTGCAACCAAACGTGCTTTATACTTAACTCCTTCTGCCTCAGTTATCCCTTCATTCTTCTTGAAGATCCATTTGAAAGTAACAACTCTCCTATCAGCTGGATGTTTAACTAGATCCCAAGTCTGATTCTTCAGTAATGACTCAATTTCATCTCTCACGGCAGCAAGCCATTGAGATGCTTCATAACATGTCACTGCTTCTCTGTAAGTAGAAGGTTCAAAACCATCCACTTCTTCTGCAACTTGAAGTGCATATCCAACCATATCATCAAACCCATACCTCTTGGGAGGTACCCCAACATTGGATCTTCTAGCTTTGCTGAGAGCTATACTCTGCTGACCCATGTTCTCAGTTTGGCACTCAACTGACATTTGCTCACCGATGGCGGCTTGATTTAGTTCTCGTTCGATAACGGATCGATGAAAACTGACTTGGATCAGTTGATTGTTGCATTCCAACTGACTCCACCTGAAGCTCCACCTTATTGTCAATTTTGTCGCCAGAATCGGTTTCGATTTGATTATCCTCCCAATGATGAATCGAGCATAGAATTTTCATCAGAAATCAGATTCTCTCGAGAATAACTCTATTTTCTGCTGATGACCAAATTATGTACCCCTTTACTCCATCACCATACCCCACAAACACTCATTTCTTGGCTCTTGGTTCCAGTTTCCCTTCATTGACATGATAGTAAATTGTGCTTCAAAATACCCTTAGAACTGAGTAATCAGCAGGCTTTCCAAACCATATTTCAACTGGTGTCTTGAAACTGATCCCTGTGTGAGAACTCCTGTTGATTAAGTAGCAAGTTTTGCTTACAGTCTTTGCCCAAAATCTTCTTGACAAACCAGCATGAGAGAGCATGCATCTTGCTCTCTCCAGAAGAGTTTGATTCATTCTTTCAGCTACACCATTTTGCTGAGGAGTATTCTTGACTGTATGATGTCTTGCAATACCCTCATTTCTGCACAACTCATCAAACTCATTCCAGACCATTATATGTACGAAGCCTCTTGATCTTCTTCCCCAACTGATTTTCAACTCGAGCCTTCCATTGCATGAAGCTCTTGAATGCCTCACTTTTGTGTTTTATCATCACTACCCAAGTCATCCTTGAATAGTCATCTATGGATGACACAAAATATCTGTGACCACCCAATGACTCCACCTTTGATAGCCCCCAATAATCAGAATGAATGTAATCAAGTGATGACTTTGTGTTGTGTACCATTTTTGAGAACTTGCTCCTATGAAGCTTCCTAAACACACAATGCTTACAAAAGTCCAGATGTTTGACCTTACACTCCCAAGAAGATCTTTTGAGAAAGAACTCCATCCCCCATTTTCACCCATGTGACCCGAGTCTCATGTGCCCGATTTGTAAGTCAGGATCGATGAATCTCAGTTGATTCCACATCAATAGAACCAACAACAACTGACCCTTGCAGTATATACATGGTCCCTTTCTTGACTCCCTTGAGAACCTCAACTGAGTTTTTATAGACACTCAATTTTCCAGCTTCACCCTTGAAATTGAATCCCTTGCTGTCCAAAGAACTGAGAGATACTGAATTCTTGGTCATCTATGGAACATGTCTAACTTCACTTAGTTTACAGAATCTTCCATCCTTTGTCCTCAACTGAACTGAGCCATTCCCAACTACCTTGCAGACCTTGTTGTTTGCCATAGATATATAACCACCATCTATCTGCTGATAACTTGAGAACCATTCTCTGTGAGGGAAAATATGAAAGGAAGCCCCAGAGTCTAGAATCCACACATCAGTTTGATGTGCTGACTCTCCTGCCACTAGAACCATATCCTTATCTGAGTCATGCTCAGATGCCACAGCAGTTGTGCCAGAACTGTTCTCCTGCTGTTTCTTCCTCTTTGGACAATAGGACTTCCAATATCCCTACTCCCTACAATAATTGCAAACATTTGTGGACATAGGACCTTTGGACCTTGTCTTCTTGGAATTCTTTTTCCTAGACTGACCATGCCATTTTCCACTATCACATCGACTACTAGTCCAAAGAAACTGAATGTCTACCCCAAACGCTTTATGTCTCGGCTCTCCTGGCATGTAAAGATGACCTTACATCCTCTAAAGCAACTGTATCCTTTCCAACTATGAAGGACTGCACTAAGTTCTTATAGGAAGCTGGTAATGAAACCATCAAAATCAAAGCAGCATCTTCATCCTCAATCGTAACATCAATATTCCTGAGATCAAGTAATATTGTGTTTAACTGATCAAGATGATCTCTCAACTGAGTCCCCTCATGCATCCTCAGACTAAATACCCTCTGCTTCAGCAGCAACTTGTTGGTCAATGACTTAGTCATATACAGGCTTTCAATCTTTGACCATAACTGTTAGGAAATCTACGCGGGAATGCAGCGGAATTCAAAAAAAGATTCCTATCGACCCAAGATCGACTTCGTTTAAGCAATAAACAGATAAGCTAGTAGACGGTGGTTACCTTGGTTGATCTAAAAGATCGACGCTTTGACCGTCTAAGGAGAATAGTTCTGCATAGAGCCGCCCAAGTGTTTAGCCTCTACCGCTAGTCCACATGAACAGCCCGCCGGAATCCCATCATGGATTGCTAATGGAAAACTTCGGTTGCTAGACCGGCATTTTTCCCTCTCTCCAACTCTCTGTAGGATGCTCTCTATTTTACACAAGAACTATTAGCTCTTGCAATTGTGATGTACAAAAGAGCTTGACACCCACCTCTTATTTATAGTGTAGGGGGCGCCCCAACCTAGAGTGGAGGAGAAGAAAACATTTTCCCAATAAAATAAGAAAAATATAATTGATTGATTTATCTCATTTATTATAATATCTTATATTAAATAAATCTAGGATATTGTCAATATCTTATATTGAATATTTCCAAGATATTGTCAATATCTAATATTGACT
Organism: Gentiana macrophylla; assembly: GCA_026214975.1. NCBI lineage: Eukaryota > Viridiplantae > Streptophyta > Magnoliopsida > Gentianales > Gentianaceae > Gentiana > Gentiana macrophylla. The sequence continues at coordinate 89,757,437 of CM047817.1, forward strand.
ATCTTTACCTTTTATTATATTACCATAAATCAATTTACACATGTGTATATATCACATATATATAACACATATAAATCTATATACATATTTTAATTAAATGATGCGCACATGCACATCATATGTGCAAGTCACGTATGAGTGCAAATATAAAAAAAAGGGTAAACCCTACCCCTGAGGGTCCCCACTCCCCCTGTCCCACGGGATGAGTGGAGATATAAATCAAGATCCCCCAGTAGCTCAGAGTCAATGGGCTTACCTTTAACAGGAGGGAATAATTCGCCCCTTGTGGGAATCGAACCTTTAACCTCCCGCTAGGCTGCAATTACGCACCCACGCCCCTTACCAACTGGGTTATGTCCTGGGGACACAAATATATATAAATATTAATATCTAATATTAATATATGGTAATACCATTAATTAAATTGCACAATCCAATTGTATCTTATACACCCCAAAATTGCGCCACCTTTAGCCAATATTTTGGCATCCGGAATATTCTGACCCGTAACTCGGTCAAATTCTCCATTGATCCTTTTCTGCCTTCAATGTTCTTGGTGATAACTGGTGCAAATTCAGCAAATGGAAGTTGGAGTACTGATCTGGGTAGGTTGTAGGTTTTGTTGTTCTTTTTGGGGCTTTTGGCTATCTCAACCCAGAAGGTGTTGATGTTAACCTGCACAAATTTCACATTTTCCGGCCTAATCATGGGTAGGTGTAAGAATCTGTTGAGAAGACCAGGTGTGATGACCACTTCTTTTCCAAAGATTGAACTTTTTATACAGTCGTGATCACTTTTCTTTATGTTGGGCACAAACTTTGCATTTTTCCAAAATGCAATCATGTTCTCATAGCATATTCCAGTTATTGGAGGGTTTAAGAAGGTCATTAACCCCAGATTTGTACAGCCATCAACCAGTCGTTGGGCTTGTACATCATTATCACAGAAGGAGAGATAATGTTCTGACCTAAAAAATGATCCAGTGATGATCGATTTTTCAAAGAATCATTTTGTGGGAGATATTGAAGAAGATGACGCCATTGATTGAATGAAGATTTGAAAAAGCTTTGATTTTTCAAGTGGAGAAAGTAGGGTTTATGATTTGCAAAAGAGCGTGAAGGATTCTGAAAAATCTCTAAGTGTGGTTTATATATGATGATTTGTGTAGTGTGAACGTGGTTGAATATGGAAGGATTTTGTGATTTAATGGCATGATTTTATGTATATAAATTGCGGTATTTGAGTATAGTAGGGGAGTGGATTGAGATAAGTAATGATAGATCCCGGGAATCGAGGCGGTTGTAATTAGAAGAATAATATAGTTACATCCACGATTGAAAAATGATCTCCACGTGTGTTGATGGGAGTCAACTTTACACCATTTCGGTGTGCTTTTTACCCTTGTTTATCACTCAATTAGCATGTTTTTGGGTATTTTAGGCCTTTTGTAGAGCTTTATCGTGAGAATAATGCACGGGAGTGAAAACGACAAATGGTCGGAAAACCCTCTTTATCGATAATTTTGCAATATTCGGACACTTTTACCCCGGGATGTCGTTTGGTATGTTCTATGCATAATATTTCAGGGTTTAGGTGATCCGGAGACCCGGAAGGTGATATTTTGTGGTGAGAATGATCAAGGAAGGAGAAAAGGGGAGAAAAGAGAAACCGGAGTTCGGGACTCAAACCTTCAATTCACTTCACCGCAAATTAAACTAGTATGGAGGAATTTTCTCTCAATCTGAGATCTTCATGGAAGTTGTAGATAATTCAAATAGCTTTCTAATGGTTTTGAATCACCTCAATCGGAGCTCGGACGAAGAAGTTGTGAAGGTTTTACTACGAGCTTTCGGAAACGGAGCAAGTTTTTGAGGCGTAAAGTGAAAAATGGATAATCGAGAGTTATCCGTGACGGCCACCAAACTCATCCGTGACGGACAAGGGATGAACTGACGTCACGGACAAGACCCATAGCCGTACGGACAGAGGTAGTTTCAGCAGATTGACAGCAGGTTCAGTTTCCACCAGCCTGGTCCTTTGATCTGCATTTTGACCCATCTTGGAAGCATTTTCTGGCTTTGTGGTCTTCATGAAAGTTGTAGATAATTCCAATAGCTTTCCATCTCATCTTGAATCGCTCAAATCGGGGCTCTACACAGGGAAATTTTAATGATTTATCAAGACGGGTCAAACGAGCCGAGTTGGTCGGCCCACCACTCAAACTCGCGATTTACGCTTCATATAAGAGCATCTAACCTACGAAAACCATAATTATCTCACTTTGTTGGCGTGGACTGAGCTCGAGGCCGGCTTAGGTGCTCAACCCAGCCGCTCCGGCGGCTGTTATGCAGGTTGACATCTAAATAGTCGGATCAAGGCTTGGGCCCATGCTTTTAGATTAGATTTTTGTATTTAGCGTCGAACGCGGTATTCGATCGATTGCTTGTGGATTTCACGTCGTGGGTCACGATAGGAATTAAAGACTGGATCTTTTGTCGATTTGGGACATGGGCTTTCAGATCTAATGTATTTCGATATCGATTTTGTGAGTTTCCTTTGTCAATTTGCTTTCTCTCGATTTTGCTTTGATTGTTTCGATCTTTTGTCGATGGGATTGCTTATTGTTGTTAGTTCATGCTTTAAATCCCTTTTTTCGTGCCGTAGTTTAGTATGGGCTTCGATCGCTTATCTTCTTCGCATGCTCTTTGTTCACCGATTTTAACAACACGTGTTTCGTATTCACCCAATTTCCTCGTGGGATCGACCCGTACTCTTTGCCATTCTAATACAATCGACCGGTGTTTGGCCGTTAGAGAGTGGTTTCACGGTATATGAGTTTCGTGGATTATAAATATTGTTTGGTTTTTGGATCGTGAAAAATCCTCTCATCATGTGTAATCTTTCACAGTATAATCTTCCATAACTTCTTGATTTTCCACGTGTATTAAACTGATTTAGTTCACACTTTATTTTGTCGTTGACTCCAATATATTATTCGGTGGAGTGACTTGGCTGGTCACTAAGCCGGAGTAGTGAATTTCTTGCTGAGCTGCTATATATAACTGTTCCTAACAATCAGTGAAGTTGACTTCGCTGAGTACCAGTGCCTTACTTTCTACATCTTCTGTAACGGCAAAGTTTTAATCGCCTAGTGAAGTCACTTAGCCGATTACTCCAGCTTAGTCGCTCTTAGTCCTTAGTCAATTTCTATCATTCCCAACTCGCCTCAACATGCTGAATCTTTCATGACTGGGTGGTTTTGTGAAGATGTTAGCCAATTGATCTTCAGTGGGTATGTATTTTAGAATAACATATCCTTTTTCAACATGATCCCTGATAAAGTGATGTCTCACATTAATATGTTTTGTTCTAGAATGCAATACTAGATTTTCAGTAATAGATATGGCACTTGTGTTGTCACACATAATTGGAATTGTCTTCTCCTCCATTCCATAATCCCTTAGCTATTGTCTGATCCATAGTACTTGTGAACAGCAACTGCCTGCTGCTAAATATTCTGCTTCAGCTGTTGAAGTAGATATGTAGTTTTGTTTCTTACTAAACCATGATACTAGTCTGATGCCTAGCATTTGACATGTTCCAGAGGTGCTTTTTCTATCTATCATGCATCCAGCATAGTCAGAGTATGAATATGATATCAATTTGAATCCTCCATCTTTTGGATACCAAATTCCAACATTGATGGTGTTCTTCAAGTATTTGATTATTCTTTTGGCTGCTAGTAGGTGTGATTCTTTAGGTTGAGCTTGAAACCTTGCACATACTCCTACTGCAAATGCTATGTCAGGTCTGCTTGCAGTTAGATATAGTAGGGATCCAATGATTCCTCTATACATTTTCTGATCAACATCTTTTCCAGCTTCATCTTTTCCAAGAATAACTCTTGCACACATTGGTGTATCTGTTGTGCCACTTGTATCCATACCATATTTGTGTATCAAGTCTTTTCTATACTTGGCCTGATTGATGAAGATGCCATCTTTCAACTGTTTCACTTGTTCATCCGAAATCTGTTCTTCATTTGTTGAATCCATTATTGATCAAGAATTGTGATAAAGTTTCATACCAGGCTCTGGGTGCATGTTTGAGTCCATAAAGATCCTTCTTGAGCTTGTATACTTTATCTTCTTTTCCTTTGAGTTGAAAACCAGGAGGTTGTTCCACATACACTTCTTCTTCCAGAAGTCCATTTAGAAATGCACTCTTGACATCTATTTGGTAGACTTTGAAGTCTTTGTGTGCAGTAAATGCTAGAAAGAGTCTGATAGCTTCCAATCTTGCTACTGGTGCAAATGTCTCATCATAATCTATTCCTTCTGCTGGAGAGTAGCATTTTGCAACTAGCCTTGCTTTATTTCTCTCAAACTGCCTTTGTTCATCCATCTTATTTCTGAATACCCATTTTGTTCCAATGATGTTGGCCATGCCTGGTCTGTCAAAAGTTCCCAGACCTCATTTATTTCGAATTCATTTAGCTCTTCTTGCATGGTAGTAATCCAATTAGCATCTTGGATTGCATCATCTATTGTTTTGGGCTCTACTTGAGATAGAAAACATGTTAGCATATGCTCCAGTTGTCTTCTGGTTCTGCCTCCTGTGTAAATGTCTCTAATGACTTGATCTACAGGATGATCTCTTAGCCAGTTGAGATCAGGTTGAAGTTGTTCTTGACTTGGTGCTTCCATAACTTCAGCTTGTGTATCAGCTTCATGCTCTTGTACTGGTACTTCTTCTGTTGTATTGACTGGAGGTTCATCTTGGTTTCCAAAATTGTGATTTAGAATAGTAGTTGGTATTTTTGTATTCATATAGACTTGTCTTGGTCCTGCTTCTTCAAGTTCTTGAAGGTTTTCACCATTTGTGTTTGGCTCATCAAAGACTACATGAATTGATTCTTCAATTACCAAAGTTCTTTTGTTGAGTACTCAATGCTTTGTTTGGTGTCCGAGTATCCCATAAAGATTGCTTCATCACCTTTTCATCAAAAGTATGCAATCGATTCTGCTCAACACAAAACATTTTGATCCAAACATATGCAAATATGAGATATTAGGTTTTCTTCCATTCCATATTTCATATGGAGTCTTTCCATGATATTTGTTGATGATTGATCTGTTTTGAGTATAGCATGTTGTATTTTCTGATTCAGCCCAAAATCTCTTTGGTAAGTATGCTTCTGCAATCATTGTTCTGACTGCTTCTTTGAGTGTCCTGTTTCTTCTTTCTGCTACACCATTCTGTTGTGGAGTCCCTGCTGCTGATAGTTGATGCAGTACTTCATTTTCATCACAGTAGGTTCTGATAATTTCATTTATAAACTCTATGCCTCTGTCTGATCTGATATTGATGATCTTCAGTTCCTTCTCATTTTGAATTCTTCTTAGCAAATCTGGTAACTTCTTGAGTGTCTCTCTCTTTTTGTTCATGAATATGGTCTAGGTATATTTGGAGAAGTCATCCACGACTACTAGAGTGTATTTCTTTCCACTTATACTTGACCGTGTGATCGGTCCAAATAGATCCATATCACGATAGATGTAAGATTCTTGTAGTTGATCGATAGGGCTTTGACTTGAATGAGCTTTTAATTTGCTTCCCTTTTTGACATGCATCACAGAGGCTTTCTTTCTTGAATGTGATCTCTGGTAGGCCTTCAACTAGCTTTTTCTTTGATAGTTTGTTGATAGTTTTGAAGTTTAGATGGTTTAGTCTTCTATGCCAAATCCAGCTGGTTGATTGTTTATTGTTGACAAGCAAACATGTTTCTGCTTTTGCTGTCTTCCAATCTACCACATACATGTTGTCTTATCTTCTTCCTGTAAGTACAACTGTGTTGGTTTGACTGTGAATCACTCTACATCCTTCTTTGTTGAAGTGCACATTGTAACCTTTGTCACAGAATTGACTGATACTCAGTAAGTTGAAGTTCAGTCCTTTAACATAGGCCACATTTTGAATCTTCAAGTTGTTTTTGTGCATTATGCCTTCCCCCTTGATTTTACTAGGGTTTTCTTTGCCTCCAAAAGTAACTTTGGGTCCATCAAAAGCTTTGAAGTCAGTGAGCCAATCTTTGTTCCCTGTCATGTGTCTGGAACATCCACTGTCTATGTACCAGACATCCTACAAAACAAATTAATTATGATTAGGTACCCAACACTGCTTGGGTCCATACTTGTTAGCAGTCATGCCTCCTACTCCTAGTGTGTATCCAAAGGATCTTCTTTTTGGATAATTAAAGTAATCAACTTCATATGTATAAGGCATGGCAGAATACCTTCTAATGTTTCTACTAGAGATATTCTGATACTTTTCTCTACATTTTGGTGTATTTGCATCCTTTTTCACTTTCCAATATGCAGTGGGAAACCAATGTTCATGTTGCTTCATATGTCTAGGAACATGCCTAGGTTGGCTTTTCCTAAACACATGTTGCATAGTATGAAATGGTTTCTTCCTGTATTTTAGAGGTGCAACATTCCAATCATCCTCTGAAGGATAAAGTCTTCCCTTACCTTTCAGAAAACCTTTGCCTTTAGTTTGCTGAATTGATGATTTGGTCTGCTGTTTCACTACGCTAGGTTTTGACTTCACCGGTGCAAGATGAGTGGTTGAAACTGTGGTCTGTCCTTTTTCTGAATTTTGGTCAATTATTGTTCCTGGATTCAGAATTGTGTTGTCCATTGTTTCTATTCTCATCCTGACTGTTGTAGCCAAGACCAGATCTGGATCCAAACCTTTTTGAGGGTTTGTAAGCTGGTGCATTTAGTGGTGCAGTGGTTATCTCAACTGGTAGGAGATTTTCTCAATGTTTGACAAACACCGGATGTATGATTATCTCATTGCTTGTTGATCATTTGAGTAAGTCTCCTTACTAGTTAGTTCGATTTTACTTTATCCAGCTTCTTTCTTTAATCTTTTATTTTCCTTTCTTAGATTCTCACACTGCTCTGCAATTTCATGATTCAACTCAATTTCATCAAATTTACTCATGAGATTTTGGATTATGTTTGCGAATCTAGTGGGAGAATAGAAGATTGTGCAATGTTAAAGTGGATGCACTAGATGATGAGCATGAGCTAGATGTTACCTCGCCATTAGATTATTTAGCCATAAGGCATAGGTAAGCTTTTTCATTCTCGAAATTTGTCGGCTTCATCATCATCCTCAATCATTGTCCGATGATTCTTCATTCTTTTCACTTTTTGGTTTTCACTTTGAGTGCCTTCTTGCTTTTCCTCTTTTCGCTTGTTTTGTACTTCTTCTTCTCCTCATCTTTGTCATTTTCTTGAGGGCAATCGCCTTGAAATGACCTTTTTTGCAATTGAAGCATCCGTATTCATCATCCTTCTTCTTTATGTCTTTGTTTGAGCTTGACTTTTTGTATGATGATGAACCTCCTTTGAATTGCTTCTTCTTGGTAAACTCACAAAACGCTTAACCAAGAAAGCTACATGTTCCTTCACTGTGTCTCTTTCTTTGTTTGCATCAATTTGCATCACCGTTTACTTTGCCGAGGTGCAACCAATGCACCGCTTTATGTGCCTCTCTCGGTGCCTTCGTCTTCGCTGCTCAACTCAAATTCATGAGCCTTTAATCGAGACATCGAGTCAAGGTGTCGTTGTTTGCAATATTTGTTGTCCTCGACATCGATGTAATGATCTTCCATCTTTCGTAAGCCTCTCAAGATCTTCGCACACACTTCTTTCGTGGATATGTGTGACCAAGTTGTTGTAGTTCACTGATGATGCTTGAGAATCTATTGTCCATTTGATCAATGGTTTCACCAGTCTTCATTTTGAAGTTCTCAAATTTTTGTTTTGCAACAGACAATTTGTTTTCTTTGACTACTTCTGATCCTTCATTGATCAGTGCCAATTTGTCCCACATTTCCTTTGCTGTTTTGCAGTCTTTGATCCTCATGAACATGTTACTGTCTAGAGTCTTAAAAAACAAAATCATGTCCTTTGCAACAAAATTGAGATTTGCTCTTCTTCTGTCATCCTTGGTCCAATCTTTCGTGAGTTTGTCTATAACTTTTCTTTGATCTGCTCATATGGCTACCACAGTTGTAATCTCGATTGGCCCATCATTGATCACATCCAGCATCTCCTCATGAGTTGCTGCAAGATGAGACAACATTCTTATTTTGTATTCATCAAAATTATTAACATTGAATACATGTACCTTTGACATAAAATTTGAGGAATCTATAAGTACAAATAAGATATATATATGTGTGTGTGTGTGTGTGTGTGTGTGTGTGTGCATAGACTGCACAAATTTGAAAACTACTTTGAAAATGTGTGATCTCCTTGTTACTAGAAATTAGATCTGAACAGGTTCTGATACTAGGAACACTGCTCCGATACCAATTGTTGGTCCTAGAGAAGGGTAAAACTATAGTCAGAGGGGGGGTGAATGACTATAGTGGAGTTTCAAAAACGTTTCTTGTATTTAAAAGCTTTTGAGCAGCCGATAAGTCCCTTCTTACTATGTTGTTTCAAAGTAGTTTATGCAATCACAGATATATGATATAATTTAAGCAACTAAATAAATGCAGTAAGGTAAATTGCTGAAAGTAAATTGACACAAAGGTTTATAGTGGTTCAGGGTGGTGTAATCCCTTAATCCACTCTTCTCCTGTGATGATTGGAGGAATTTCACTATTGTTTTCACAGAAACAATAGCCTGATTGTCCTTGAATACACAAGCTTCACAATCTTTAAGACTATCACTCCCTGGCTTCAAAAGCTTCAGTGACTCAGTCTCTTTCACTGCTCCTTGGGAACAAATCCTTCAGCAGCTATCACAAACACAACTTCTTCTCTGATGGCTCTGATTCAGTTGCTTGATTGAAGTGAATTAGATTCACAAAACTTGTTGATCAAACTCAATGCTTGATGTTGGAATTGTAGTTCTGAGTTTTGAGTTGATCACTAGATATTTCACTTTCAGCACAGATGAAGGCTTTTCAATTTGACAGAGTTTCTGCTTGTAAATTATCAAACTTAATCATTCTCTTGTGTCTCTTTTCTTGTCTGTCAATGCCTTCTATTTATAGCCTTGATAATCCTTGATTTGAATTTCCGTCCGTTGACTATATTAATGAGGGGAATAATCCTTGATTTTATTCTTGATTCCCCTTCAATTAAATCTCCTTGATTTTAGTGATCGGATTTTTCTTCAAACGTTTGTCAGAAAATCCGTCCTTGATTGATCCTCAATTGATTGTGCATTTAATGCTTGATCCACTGAATCTTCTTCATATTTCAAAATCTGATCAAGTAAAGTTTACTTGGCCGTTACCTGAACGGTTAAGTGATCTTTCTGACTTTGCTGATTAGATCATCCTTCACTGCTTTGTCATTACTCATCCGATAGTCAGTACACTTTGCCGATTCAAGCTTCCTTCATTCTTTTAGTTTAGGTGAATCTTTGTACTTCAATCGATCCTTGATTTGTGTGAGAACAGTGTACACCATATTTAAACATTAAGTTTCTTCACTTGGAATGTAACTTAGACTTATCCAAGGTCATCACAGACTTCCTTGGTTATAAGTCGGACCATAATGTCTTCATGCTTCTCTGCTGATACTTGACTGCTTTTACTTTGCCGTCCCTACCAACTAGTACAATACTTGTCTGACTCAACTTATACAACATGTCAGACTCTAAGTAAAAACTTATACATATAATTCTAACTTATTTCAGGCTTGCTATAACAGTTAGTATGGCCATCATCAAAACATAATAAGATGTTCCTAACATATTCAGGCAACATTGGCTTTATCAACTACTCAAGTTTGAGTATATGGCTCTTCAAGCAAAAGCGACCAATGAGGGTATTTGGTTAATGGGACTAGTCAGTGATTTGGGGCTACATCAGGATCAAGCTGAGATTTATTATGACATTTTGAGTGCAATTTGTCTAGCTAAGGATCAGTTTCATCATGAGAGAACCAAGCATATTGATGTGAGATATTATTTTTTGAGAAACGAGAAGAGGGTTGTAGTGAAGAAGATCAGCACCAAGGAAAATCGTGCTGATATGTTCACTAAACTAGTTCCACAGAGCAAGTTTCAGTTGTGTCTGGACTTGCTGAATATTCAAAGCTTATAAACTGAAATCTGGATACTCAGTTGAGAGCAGATCAACTGAGTGGATTCTGAGGAGAAGTCTGGTACTGTACATCCTGGCATTAACGAATGCATCTGGTACAAGTACATCTGGTTATGCAATCTGACTGACTGTGAATGAGAGTTCAAGTCAAGGTGGAGATTTGTCAGTTTTTATGACTTGATCTCTAAACTGATGAATAAACTGGTGGAACTAATCTGTGAAACTGAAACTGAGAATGATGGTCAGTTCAGTAAGGGTATTCAGTTCTGTGAAAGTCAGTTGTGGTGAAGTGCAAACCGAGTTTCTTTTGAAGTCAGCAGTCAGTTTGAGTCTGATGAGTTTTGCTTAGTACAACTGAGTTCTACATCTGGGAAGTTGATTACAAGTTTGAAAAGTCAGTTTGAAGCTGAGTTTCGTCTGGTGGATAAAAACTCGATCTGGGGTCCACATCTGGGGTATTTATGACAATTCTGACGAAGATCTTTCGCGGTTAGGGTTTGGAATTTGTGCCTATAAATATCAATATTGTAATCAATGCAATGTGTGTCTTTCAAGAGTGTTAATTTCACAAGTGTGTGGAATACCTTGTAACTTTGTGCATAATAAAATATCTCTTTTTCTGTCCGTGGAGTAGTCGGCACAATGCCAGAAACCACGTTAAATCACCGTGTTCTCTTTATTTCTGTGTTTTATCAATTTCTGCCATACTTTATGTCTGCATTGCTTCTATTTTATCTTTCTTAAACTGCAAGTTTCTCATATGTGTTTCAACAGTCGTTTTCTGGATGGAGGGGAAAGCTTTTCTTGTATGCAGTGGTGGCTCTCGGCGGCACGTGGGTGGAGTGGCAAGTCACCGGTGGTTTCTGGAAGAGCTCCCATGTTTAATATCAAGAAAATTTTATTTTACTTAAATTATTATGTTTTTTGGTTTGTGTATTCTGTGTTGTTGTGTGGTTGAGTAATGGATTGTTATCAGATCCCATGTTTGATCAATCTTATATCTTTGATGAATATTTTATACATTTCTGCTCAGCACGCCTCTTCTAATCCATTATTTGACCTTGTTGTATGTAGCAGTTTAGGCTTGGCCTATGTTTGTTGTAGTCCAGCTGGGTCCTGGTCTAGCGTTCCGGTTAGGTCATATATTGTCCAGTGTTGTGCTGGGTCTCTTAGTCTAGCTTAATTCTAGCTTTGTTGTAAATTAGTTAATGTTCGGTATTAATAAAATTTTCATCTTTTTGTGGAAAGAAAAGAAATTTACACAAACGTTTTAAATATTCACGGACACATTCATTTTAATATTAATTAACTAACACTTACACTATAAGTGTCAAATCCGTCAACTCTTTGTAAGGATAATTTAATTCATTCAAAATTAATTTTTTTTCCATCTTATTTGAAACTTTCATTTCTCTTATAATACAACGCCTTAAGAACGGCATGGCTAATACAGCTACTCTGATGTCCCAAGTTGGAGGTATAATTAGTCATACTAACCAAGTTGTACCCCCGCCCTTCAGTTGGGTATTTTGTGCCATGTAATAACATGGCTACGAAGACAAGACAAGAACATGAGTAAATAAGTAATTAATGTAGCTTAACAAGTATGTGCAAGGCAAACCGATATACTAAGTAAGCATGTTTTCCATGCATTGCTCATGTAATTTAAAGTGGTTTCTTGTACATTTCAAGTATTGTACTAAAATTGTTTGTGAATGCGGATAAAGTAGATTCATGTATTGTCTCCCGGCATCCGACAAACATGAATCTCTCTTTTGATCTTCTTTCTCTTTATTAAGCTTATGAATGAGTTTGCTCCTTTATTTGGAATAGAAAGATATACAGATTGATGATGATACTAATGAAGAGTTTGGAGAGCAGGCTTAGGAAAGAGTTTTGGAGTTTTACGCTTTAGTTTTTCGTTTTAGTAGTTCTTTTGAATAAGGCATTGTTGTCGGTAGCTACATTTGTTCTTTCTTTTTACACATGGATGTTGTTTGAGGTTCTAGCATTTCTTTCAGTTATCTACGATTAAGTTTGACAACAGTTTAGTTATGTTGTAAGACCCTGAGGGTCAACCTCCCGAGTCTACTGTCTGATTGTCTTCCGTATTTTTTGTTAATTACTCTGATATAACGTAAGACTTACGCGGGATTTGGGGTTTTCTCTAAAGCTCACGTGCCGAACGTTTCATTATCCGGATAAGGACTTGTTATCTAGAATGAGACGTTACAATAACTTCATATCAAATAAGAGAATGTTTATAATATAATCGTATTTAGTAATAACTATACGAACCGCTACAACAGTATCTCATGTTTACATGTTTATCATATTAATAAATAGTAGTATAATAAATGTTGCACCGGACGGACAAACAATGTGTTTTGTCTTATTCTGCTTGAGTTGAGAAACGATGCCGTATTTCACACACTAAAATGCCTTTTAAATGGACCAATTGGAAAAAGACTTTTATACTCTTATTATTGCATTTGTAGCACATGGTTTTTCACCCGATTTTCGCTATTCCATGGATTCGGCGTTTCGCACACGATTTATTGGTGCAAAATAAAGCGCTTTTCTATCGTCACCCTCTATTTTATCTTTTACATTTCGATGGTGTCAGTGAGGGCATCAATAAAATTCTCTCTCCCGACTCCCTCATCCAACCTCCATGGTTCTCTGTTCTTCCCGCCTTTCTTCTTCCAAATTTATGAGGCTATGAAGTTAATTCTCTCAATTTTTGTAGGCTATGAAGATAATGTATCCGAAAATTTCTCTGAGAATCAATGTAAATCGTTCGGAAACTTCAATGGAAACCATGGAAAAGTCGTTGCGTTCATCTTACATATGCAACCGGCGTAGCCAACGTTGCACTTTTCCTAATCAAAGATAACACGTACTACAAATCTGAGCCTCAAAATGTTAATTTTTCAAACAACTGCTGAAATTTTCGAGTATTTCTTTTTTATTCAGAGCATGGTTTTTTGGGAAATAAAGTTTCTTATTTTATTTTATTATTATTATTATTATTTAATTTTGGTTTTTTGGAAAATTGAATTTGATGTATAATTTCTTTTCTGCTTTAAAGTTTCAGCTTTGTATTTTTTTAATTTTTTATTTTATGGATTTTGAGAATAGTTTTAGACTTTTAGATTGCTATGTGGATTTTCTATCGATTTAAGGGGATGAGATCACATGTCCAATTTAAGGTGGTGTTTATAGAGTTATCAAGAGGGGAGGTAGTGATGTAGGGGATTCCGACGGCGGCAACGGTGGTAGTGAATTGGTTTGACGATTGAATAGATGAGAAAGAAATATTATCATTACACCATCTTATCAATAAATTTTTTTCTATAAATTCCTTCTAAAGTTTTCCTCCAATGTTCATGTTTCAAGTGTGTTTACGTCACTGTCAGAATCCAGAGGAAGAATTGAGCAACCATTATGGTCGCTCTTAAACCGGTAGATAAAATAATCTTTTTATTAACTAGGCTAGATTCATAGTTCTTTTCCAATGATCGTGAGTTTGTTACATCTCTTTAACATGTGTTTCCTCTCCTTTGAGAATCAAATTCGATTTAATGGTAAAAGCCATATTACACTTTTTGTTGAGAATCAAAATTCGAATTTCATCACGCCATGAATAAAAACTCCTTTCCCCTTCATGTGTACATGTATTCTTAAAATTGCTATACTAAGTTAATAGGTAAAAAAAATACTACTTCCATTCCTAAATATAAGTCGTCATGCATTTTTTATTTTGTCTTACAATATAAGTCATTCTATATTACCAATTTAATATTTATTACCTTTTCTCTATTTTACACCTAATTTATTATCAATCAAACAATTTTTCATTAAACAACTATTGCATTAATTATAATCAAGTAATATTTTAGACATTAACCATCAAATTTATGACATCACTATTTTTTTAATCTGTGTAAAAAACACCTAAAATAACTTATATATTAGAACAAATATAGTATTAAACTTTTTAAGTTATGTCCGTTCAGGGAATTGAAAGGTCAACCTTGATTTTTTATTTTTTTTCCCATATTGAGAACCGAATGGCAAATGAAAAATTCAAAAATTTCTGCACCAATTTATTTTCAGAACCCCGCGCATGTGTTCCGCCAGGAAATTAGAGTCCCCGCTACTTTTTCCCATTTAAATTTCGCCAACTTTTTTGGTAATAAGCGCGACAACGAAATTACATTATTAGTATTTTCTTGAGGGAGAAATTACATTATTTTTATTGTTGGTTTTTGTGAAAGAATAATTATATGATTTGAGATAAAATAAATAATTAAATAACTATAACATAATTCCATTAAATGTTCAAAATCCCTTTTTATTTAGTCTATAGTTATTTCTATGATAGATGACCTTAATGTATTCAACATTTCATTTAGCGAGAGAACAGAATGTATTTTTTTTTAAGAAAGTATTTTCTCTCTTAATGCGATAGAAAAATAACAAGAAAATTTGTATAAAATTGTTTTTTTTATTCAAGTATAAAATTGTTTATAAAATCTAATATACGTAAAATATACAGAAAATGATATACTTTGTGCTGGAGGCTAAAAAATGATATTCCCGAAAAGTATACCACTCATTTTCCGAAAGTGTATTTTTGTGTTTTATTTTTTTTTAAATAAAAATGCATGGTTGTATTTAAATGAATTTTTGTATAGATATCATGTATTACATGCTCTATCATTTTTCGATAAAAGTTATAATTTACGGTAAAGGGGTTCTGAGCGTGGTCACACCCACTTTATGGCATTAGGACTTTTAAATACACTACTATGACTTACCTTCCATGGTTAAATTTTATTTTATTTATCAATTTATAATAATAATAGGTTACAGCAAATTTCAATATAAAAGATCAGGACGGACCTATGACCTACCTAAGAATATTCTTATTTAAAAACCAGGGATGTACGTGGAAATAAATATGTTTGCATTGCGATGCCTCAACTAAATTTTTTTTGTTCCGCCGATTGTAACGATTATATAAGAATTTGATGTGAATACATTTTTATTTTTGCTTCAAGTGAGACTTTGTAACATTCAATTAAAAATATTACTACTACTCAATTCTAATTAATAAGGAACGGAAGAAATAAAAAGATTGTCGCGAGTTCGATCAATTATGAATGAAATAAATTTTCTCGAAAGAAGATCTCTAATTTGGTGTTTAAACATATTTCGAGAATTGCCGTGCCCGACACGTCAATTGCCATTCGCTTCTTCGTTTTTGTTTTAGTTAACTCATCGGTTTATATGTAAATTATCATTTTTAATAATAAAATATTTTCTTTTAAAAATACTATAAATATGTTTTTAATATTGCTATTCTTTGAAAAGTATCGATTTTCTTACGGAATAAAAAATAAATTATACAATGATTTAAACTAGTAATAAATATTTTAAATAAAAAACACCTTTCAATATTTTAATAAAAACACTAATAAATAGCCTTCACTTTCAGTCGTCAATCACGGCAATTAAAAAAGAAAACAAAACTTCCGATATATTTGCTTCTCTCTCCAACTACTACCGATAACTTTTCAACTTCCTCCACACCCCTTCCCCCCGCCACCACTAAAAATGTCCACCGGAACCGACCTCCCCGTCGACGGCGATGGCGTTTGCATGGCTTGCAAGCAGAAGCCAACCGTTGAAGATACTCTCACTTGCAATACTTGCGTTACTCCATGGCATGTCCCCTGCCTTTCTGTTCCACCTCCTACAATGTCCGATGCCGCTAGTTGGGGTTGCCCTGACTGTTCTCTCGTCGATGCGAAACCTGTATCGGCGGCGAATACAGAGAGTGCCGGCCTCATTGCTGCTATTCGTGAGATCGAGGGTGATTCTTCGCTGACTGACCAGGAAAAAGCGAAGCGGCGCCAGGAATTGTTGAGTGGTGGAAAGAGTAGTGAAACTCCTGAGGATTCGTTCCCGCAGAGGAAGAGTGAGGTTCTAGATCTTCTCGATGAGAAGCTTTACTGCTCTATTTGCATGCACCTTCCGGACAGACCTGTTACGGTATCATTCTTTTCCATTAATTTCTCCTAAATTAGATCTGTTAATGTGTTTGTTATTGAATATTTTATTGGAATGAAGAAGAGATAAACCTGTTTCACTTTCACTGGATATGCAGTGAATTGCTTATTGTTCTTCATTGTGCCTTTCTGCTTTTAGCATTTGAAGCTTCATTTTCCCCTTCTGCACATGAGTTTCCCTTTGACACAATGTAATTCTTTTTCGCCTCTAGATACTTGTTCATGTAATTATTTGTCAATTTATGTGGGGGTTATTATATACAACACACCCAACTTACTGTGGCACGACATATTATCGGCACCACGCAGAATGTCTTTTGATTGGCATATAATCGACTTTTAAAAGAGATGTTTTTACTATCAACTTTGTGAAAGTAGATTCTTCACCAAATAATTGACTTTAAACAATCAGCTTTTTGAAGGTCGATTGGTCGTGGTTTGAAAGTAGTGTAGAGTTGCATTAACTTTGCTGAGTGACGCAAATAAAGAGTTCCATTTATGTAGGTCATGTGATACATTTCTTGATAAAGAGATGTTTGCTTATAACAATAATGACGCCGTCGCAACTCGAACTGCATTATAATTGTCATCGGATTTACACTGAAATTGTCACCCCAACACGACATGACATTTAATTTGGGAAATGTAACTCATTAGAAAGATGTGCTCTTATTGCTACATCTGTTATCACGTCATGTTGCCATACTTGAAGTTTCAATCCGTGGTTGTAATAGTATCATTACCTTTTCCTGTATCATAGAAGTATACATATCTTGGATGTAATTGTTTAGTAAAGCTATATATTGCAGTTCTTGTGCCAATTTGTAACCTTTTCTTCTTGCAGACACCGTGTGGCCACAATTTTTGCTTGAAGTGCTTCCAGAAGTGGGTTGCACAGGGGAAGCAGAGTTGTGCGAATGCCGTGCTGCAATCCCACAAAAGATGGCTAGAGAGCCTAGAATTAACTCTGCACTTGTCATGGCTATTCGAACAGCCAAACTCATGAATTCTAATTCTTCTGGAGGACCACCAAAGGCAGTCCATTTCATTCATAATCAAACCGGCCTGACAAAGCATTCGTCACAGAGAGGGCAAAAAAAACTGGAAAGGCTAATGCCTGTAGTGGAAAGATTTTTGTGACAATTCCTCATGATCATTTTGGACCAATTCTTCCTGAAAATGATCCTGTACGAAACCAAGGTGTTCTTGTTGGGGAAACTTGGGAGGATCGTATGGAATGCAGACAATGGGGAGCACACTTTCCTCATGTTGCAGGGATCGCTGGACAATCAGACTATGGTGCTCAGTCTGTTGCTTTATCAGGAGGCTATGAAGATGATGAAGACCATGGCGAATGGTTCCTCTACACTGGAAGGTATTTCCATGGCTTCATGTTCTTAGGCCTGAGTGAAATATATTGTTCTTATTGCTGTTAAAAGAAAATATATATACTTCTTATTTGTAATTTTAATGTATAATTTTATTTTTATTTCTGTCTTATAGCGGTGGAAGAGACCTAAGTGGAAATAAAAGAACAAACAAGCTACAGTCATTTGAGCAGAAGTTTGAGAAGTATAATGAAGCCTTGCGAGTTAGTTGTCGAAAAGGCTACCCTGTTCGAGTTGTAAGGTGAGCATGCCTTAGCATGTGGAACACATTTGTTGTAGATGTGAAAGTAGTTTCCTTTGATAAAATGATATCCCGTTTAATCACTAATAAATGTTTCTGAGATGCCGTGGCATTTAAAACACATTTCTGCCAATTCGATTCCTTTCTGCCGCGTTTTCATTGATTTGTATATCAATAATGGCCAGGTCTCATAAGGAGAAACATTCCTCTTATGCACCTGAGAAAGGAGTAAGATATGACGGTGTTTACAGGATTGAACAATGCTGGCGAAAAGCTGGAAAGCAAGTAAGCTATCTTCTCCTAGAGTCTTTACCAAGCTTTTCTTTTGGCTTGCATCTAATATTTTCCTTTTGTAGGGCTTCTTGATGTGCAGATATTTATTTGTTCGTTGTGATAATGAGCCTGCCCCATGGACAAGGTTTCCATTTTGATATTATGAATTGTTATACCTGTGTTTATTTGCTTGTCTCTATGCTAATACTTGTCCAAAAAAAAATGTGCAGTGATACTGTTGGCGACCGTCCTAGGCCTCTGCCTGTTTTGAAAGAACTGAATGATGCTGTTAACATTACTCAAAGAAAGGAAAGCCCTGCTTGGGATTTTGATGTGCGTAACAATCCTATGATTTCACCAAAGCTTCTGTTACCAGTAAAAAATGGCATCATGATACTTTAGGGTGGACGAATGTGACAGCTTTTTTTCTTTGACAGGAGGAAAAAGGTTGTTGGATGTGGAAGAAGCCTGCACCTGAGAGTAGAGTTCAAGTTGATGCTGACGGAGAAAATCCAAGAAAAGTTAAACGCCAGAAACAATTGTCCGTTAAGGAAAAGCTTCTGAAAGGTACTCCCCTTTTAACATCGCACCTGCAATGGAGATATTTTTTTCCTTCCCCCTTTTTCGAAACTGAGATTTTAGTAACCATGTTTATTGACTTTGCAGAGTTTGGCTGCTTTATTTGTCGAAAAGTGATGGTCGGGCCTATTACTACACCATGTGGACACCATTTCTGTAAGGCGTGCTTGGAAGGTGCATTTAGTGGCCAATCTTTCATTAAAGAAAGGACTTGTGAAGGCGGGCGTTCACTACGCACACAGAAAACCATTATGAAATGCCCATCCTGCAAAGTTGACATATCTGACTTCCTTAAAATCCCCAGGTATAACTACAGATGTAACTTTGTTATATATGTGGGCCTCAATAAGCCAAAAATTTACTGTGTTTCTCGCAAATAACAAGTTATGCGATGTATTTAACGGAAATTTTTACCATTTTTTTGGGTGAACATTTGCCAGGTTAATAGAGCTTTGATGGAGGTAATAGAATCACTGCAAAGCAAGCTTGAGGAGGATGAGGAGGAGAATATGGAGTCTGTTAAGAAAACAGATGATGATGAGGGAACAGAGACAACTGCCCAGATTGGTGAAGTAACTGACATTGATGATGGTATGAATGCAGACTGCAAAGACGAGACTGATAGTGGTGAAGAAAAAGTAGACAACGTGGTGGCTGTTGATAAAGAGAACTGCGATGCTAATGTTAAGGATACAAATGAAGATACTATTGCTCCAGAAAGCATTGTCAAATCATCCCCTGAGAAACAAGGTAAGGATAGTAGTGAGTTAACTAAAGAGGAAAAAGGAAAAGGAAAAGGAAATGCGAAATCCCCTAAGAAGGTAAAGAAGAAGGCTAACAGTACTTTGGATGATGCTGCTGGTGTGAAAACACCTAGTAAAAAAGCTAGGAAGGCATGACTTGATTGATAGTAGTTGGAAAATGATATGATCACTGCACTTTGTCACGATATTGTGTCACGTCACATTTGTATACTGTTATAATTAATGATGTACAAGTGTGTAGAGACAATGTTGTTACACAATGTAGTGATTGTATCTTTGATCGTAAGTTGTCTAATTTGTTAACCTGCTTTTCTGATCGATGGGAGAGCATTTTGGTTGGCTAATTTAGTTTTCAGACAATCTTTTGGTTTTGTTTTTGAATGGAAATGTTGGTTCTGAACAAACAAGATTATTTGGTTTTTGCTAATTTGTGAAGGAAGCTTTTGTCATTTTGAATTACTTTTGGATTTGGATTCGGTATATTGATCTTGTATCTGCTTTCATGTTGAATGGTGTTCAGTTTTTCTAATGAAACATATGATCCTTCTTTGTTACAAAAAGATTGTTCGGTTAGACAGATTGCTACAGACACTGGATCTGATTTTCCTTTGGGGAAACAAGACTTATAGAAAGTTGAATATATGGTCAACAAATGGAGGTCGAATGTCAGCATGTTGCACGATACAGACTGATGATGTGTCTTGAGCTTGTCTTTTAACTTTGATGTTGGGCCATTTGCTTTGGATGTTGAAGTTTTGGGTTTCATGACCTCTGTTTTCGTGTCTGATGGCGTAGGCATCTTGGTTGGAAATAAGGAAAGAAATTCCGGTTTTGTCCTTTATTCCTCCAAAATCTTCGCGGGTGCGAGACATTTTCCACGTAGTGTACACAATAGGTTGGTTGGTTGGTTGGTTGGTTGGTTTTCGCTCTAATTGTCTATTTTCCGCCTAGGGTACACAACAATAGGTTGGTTGGTTGGTTTTCGATCTAATTGTCTATAGAAATTCGCACATTGAAGGAGAATTCCACCATTGTTGCGATCTAAGGTGACCCCATCTCTCATTTTCTTCCTCAAAAAAAACCTCCTATGTAATTAAGGCTCAAGCCCACGCTTTGAGGCCATTGATAGTTGTCTCAAATTTCTGCATAATTTTGACCCATGTCATTAAAAGGGTTCATGTTAGGTATGCAACACGAGCTACCAATTCTCGAGAAACTTTGACACCCAAAATAAAGCCCTCTCATATAGGTCCATATAGAATAGCATGCGGTGCCAGACCGGTCAGACTAGTACCCCAATTTATGAGTCCGATTAGCACTTATGATTCTCACCTTCATATGTGGTAGATGAGAATGCACCATACCCTTGAACCCAACATATGTAAGATAGGTTTAAGCCCTTAGTCCTCTTACCTTAACGACGAGATAGAGAGGTGTGTAGTTATCTCATCCTACTATGCCATGTCAGTTAAAATAAGGTTGTGAGACCCTCTGTTCTCTGACCTGGCCATGTCAGTTTATGCAGTCATGTCAAATTATGCATTTAAGTTGGCATTTCCATATTGTTGCATGCTCACATTTTTACTACAATGTTATCACATATGATGCACAACGTTATTTTATAATCATTTGCATCAAAAGATTTTTGTGTTAATCAATGTGTATAACTTGCTTCAAAAAAAAATTAAAAAATTTTAAAAGAAAAATCAATGTGTATAACTACGGAGTAATGCATCTAAAAACAAAGCGTTATACACTTGCCTCGGATTGGTTTCATCTTCGTTGTTGCATTTATTGTTTTTACTCTGGTATCATATTAAAAAAAATGGTAAACCCTACCATTAAGGGTCCCCTCACCTCCGATCCCACAGGAATGTGAGATCATATTTATTTACAAACATAGAGTTATTAGTTCCAAAAATTTTATTATTAAGTGTGATTATTCGTTTAAATGCAAATGCATTATGGTCATAAGTTAGTAAAAGGCATACAAAATTGAAATAATGATTGGATTGTTTTAAATACACGTATTGGTTGAAGTAACAGTTATATAACAATGAAATCGATGTTGTTAATTGAACTATTAATGAATCTATCGTGTCACGATAGCTAAATGAGTTAAAATGGTCCCGGTCAATCGCTTAGATCAGCCGCCCTCGCTTTTAGTAAAAAAAGCTAACTCGAGTTGATGAAGAAATTTATATCTCACACTTATGTTGGGGTGAGCAAAACTTTATTTTAGCGATGTGGGATTTTACAGTTACGTCTTTGTTTGTGATGATGTCGGATATCCTAAGGGTATAATTTGAGTATTGATCCTGGTAATCGATCCTCTGAATGATGAATGACAAGGCCTGCAAAACAACAAGACGCTAGAGGTCCCAGAGCTTTCCTCTGGGGCACTCCGATGCTCAAGTCAGTATAATTATAGAGCAATTTCTATTTAAGTCGGTGAGTTTAACAAGTAAAATTAGCAGAGCTTTTGTGTATAATATGTGTAAAGTGTTGCAAATGAGAAGGAAGACTCTTTTGTATAGTATACCATCGTGGGGTGGTCACATATTACACTTTCAAGAAATGGAGCAAGTTTCCAGGAGCGATTTCAAGGCCATCATGGTGCAATTATGATGCAATCGTGGCCCATGAAATAACGCTCGGAATGCCTATTAATGCACTATAACGGTTGTTGACACAGATGTTGACCCGCATCTTTGTTGAATATAAAAGATCAAAGACCACATGCGTGACATCGGCTATTAAGGACAATGATGCCTTGCGCCATGTCGATTATATGCAACCGGTAGCGACCTGCACGATGCCGACCAATTGCTGCATAAAGGCGACATGCTCCATGCTAGAGATGAATAATCTGATGTAACGCCCCGTTCCCGGACACCGAGTCCTTATCCGGAAAAGAAACGTTCGGCACGTATAAAATAAAAATAAATTCACTTTATACGTAAGCCTCTACTACGTCGTATCAAAAATAAGCAAACGGAAGCGAAAGACTCGGGTATAAAATTTCCAAACATCCATGAATAGAAATCAAATCTAAAGATGGAAACGTAACATATTACATTCAAGGAAAATACGATATCCAAAAGAAAATTAACGGAACTACACGTCTCGAAAGACCAAAAGTCTAAACCAACAGTACTAGAAATAAATAAATGTAAAGTCTTCAATGAAGCATCTTCAAATGTCATCATCGAACTCTTCCTTGTTGGTGATTATATCACCAATGTGATTTAGTGTAATTGGATTTAGTTTGAGGTTTGGTAAGCTTGAAACAATCGATATGAGTTAGGAGATGCGGGGTGCATGCTTATAATTGATATTTACAAGCTTACGGAAGTGTTAGATCAAGTGTTGAACCAAAAACTGGATACTGCTGCGTATCCGTACGGATAGATTGAACTATTCGTACGGATGAAGCCTGTTAAATTGAAATCGGATACTGTAATCTATCCGTACGGATAGGGTATTTTATCCGTACGGATGAGTTACAGGATGCAAAACTGAATTTTGGTTTCCAGCAGTTTTTTGGTGTCCCTTCGGTTTTAACTGATGTCCATTCGGTATGAAGACGTTTCTTAACTGTTTTTGAAGGGTTATGTTGTGTTTTTCATGTAGAATAACACATGATATAAATACATAACACTTGAAATATTTGAAAAAAGAAGAGATATCAACACTTTAAAAGATTTATTCATTTTCTTTGAATACTATCTTGAAACCTCAAGTTCTACACACAAATAAACAAAACTCTTGTAGCTATCTTTCTATCTAATTGCCAAGATAGAAAGGGACGTAGTTTTATCCCGTGAATACATTCGTGATTTACCCGGAGGCAATCTTAGGGGACGAATAGTTTTCGCAGAAAGAGCCTCTGCTTTCGACTCTGCGCTTATATATTAAGTTCTATTTTATTTGTTGTTTTGATATCATTGTTCTAATTACCTACAAACTCCCCAACATTCCTCGCATACATTATCAACCTGTTCGTCTTCTCATCCCCAAACACATAGAAAACATGCATTTGAGGTAAGTACGACGTACTTAATAAGAAAGAGAAGCTATGACCGCAATTACAATTTGTAAAGAAAAGATATTTATAAGTTTAGTGGGTTATGTATGACCGACTCTATCTAGGGTTCATTTCATGTCCATCAACACGAATTGACTAAACGCTTATACTTAACTTATCTATGTTACAACCGCACTCAATGGCACTACGCCCGATGTATATCCACCAGAGATATCGATTGCAACATATTAGTGGATCACACCAATATCCACGGAGGCTAGAATAGTAGGCTCGATAGTACGCACACCTCGTGAGTCCCACGAACTTGTGGTTCTTTTGACTTACGAGTTCTTCCACCTTCGGAGGTAGCACACACATCGCGATATAGATCGGTGCCTATCCAAGAGAGACATGTTGTTTAATCTTTTACTAGTCAAGTACATGTTTTATTAGGATGATTAACTAACCACCTAAGTGTTTTCAATTAATCTCCATCACATTGACTACTCTCTCCCTGACCACTGTACACGCAGACAAAGCCTAGCAATTACACGTACATTGATGAATACTAATTCACCAAAGCACAAGCCTATCATGCTCTTTCGACGGATCCGAACTTTAACTCCTTTAAGAGTACACTCGGTGTTTTAAATCGAACGAATCGTAGTTCAATTCAGCTTGTTTAAGTTTATCCAATATTAACATATCATGATTAAGGGTTTAAAACAATAGTAACATGATTATGAAGCTCAAACCAAGCTAAAACGATAAAACAAGTAAAAACTAAATAAAATAGGTCAAACGCCTGTCGACACCCCTGGGGCGCCGTCCGTAATCAAACGCCCGTCCACCAAACCCCAAACGCCCGTCTGCCAAAAACAGCTACATCCTGAATCAAAAATCTAACCTCAGACACCCGTCTACCTTATGCAAACGCCCGTTTCAGCTACTAGGGTTGCAAACGCCCGTCCACCTAATGCAGACGCCCGTCCGCCTGGGTTTTTCCCAAAACGCTAAAATCGTCAAGACTCGATTTCAAATCCGTTTCTGACCTAATTGGCATCGAATTAAACACAGAAAAACGTAGTACAACACATCTAAACATCCTAAGAACACCTATGATCCTTGATCAAAGAAAAACACACCTTTCTAGCATCTACGCATCTTAAAACATGATCTACACTTCACGAATCATAACTGAGATCATAGGAAGAGTTTCTTACCTAATTGCAGCCACAAACCAGATTCAAACAGCCTTGAAAGTCTACAGCCCTTCCCACAAAACTGATATCCAAACGATGTCCTTCTCACGACGATTCCAATCCTCGAGTCTGATCTGAAAACGATTCAACACCTCTTAAGATAATTGAAGAACTTCTTCAGCCCTTTTCTCCTCTCCAAATTGCGCAGAGATGAGAGCGTAAAAACTGATTTTCTGATTTAGTCTAGGTTATGGGATTATTGTGTGTAATTTTCCTTAAATACCAATTTCCCATAAATCCTTTTTTTCCTTAATTGTCCTTTAATTAACAAATAATCTGATTTCCCTTAAATATATATATATACATAATTCGAAAATATATATATACATACTTTATTAAATACTTAACTCCCATAAAAAAAAGAAATAATAATATTTCGTTTTCGCAAAATGACACGTCTGCCTTTTCCCGAAAATCGGAATATTACATCTGAAGTCTAAACCTTAAGCTGATAATAGATCTCATTAATTGTTAATGACCAGTTCGTCCATATGTTGAGGTAACCTTATTCTCGTAATTGTTTCTGATTAGCATCACATGTACGGTGACCGATTTCACCAATGCCAGTTCAACTTTACTGAAGTTAAAAATAAGCATTCAACATCTGCAACGTTTCACCTAGGTTTGATTTTATCAAGATTAAAAATAGACATTCGACCCGCATAAAATAGAATGTTAAACTTAAATTCGATTTTTCAAATGCCAAATGCCATTATGGTATATCAAAAATTGATTCTATGTGATACGATTAACAAGTCGAAGAAATGTATGTATACAGTGTGAAAACGCAGGCAGTTTTTTTGGTGGTATGATTGACAAAAGGCGCCTAAACATGATTAAAATTGCTTTACACGTGTTGGAGGATAAAGTTTCATGTGCCCAAGTGCATGTGCAAAATTTCAAGTGCTTCTCCCCTCCCCTTCTTCTTTCACGCGTGATTTGGTAAATAAATTGGATTTTGCAATCTTGTTAGATTAGACCTACTCACTCCTACGACTTGGACTTTCATGTGTTTTCATTGGTCCTTATCATCCATCATCATCATCATCATCATTTTATTTTATTGAGAGATCAAATCATCATCATTTTTCAATTTCTGATCTGGATAAAACCTATTTTCTAATACCTATATATAATATAAGTCAGCACACTAGACAATAAATAATCCATTTGAGATTTTTAATTCACAATAACACGCACAGGTTTTAAAAAAAAAAAAAACACAATCGATTTAATATCGTTTCTACTTTCTTTTAAAGATTAAAGAAGACTTTTCGCTCTATTTCCAGCAAGTTACCCCTATTAAGTATGCGAATATTTATTTTTCTCCATTATTTTTGGACTTCTTGATTTTGTTGATCCGAAATTTGATTGTTTGCTGGTACAAGTATAGTTAGCGCGTTCGATATCGTTCAAAGAACAATTGTCGGTTGCCGAAAATATTATGCCGGAAGTATGACATTTTTAAAAGATGCCCTCTCAAACAAAGATTCTTTAAACATCATTTTATGTAAGAGCCTCAAAGTTTTCTCGTTTTAAATTCAAATAAATTCAGGGGCGATAGAGGTTGCAAATTAATCGATCGTTGCTCATGTTCTTCCATATCATCCGGTTGGTACAAGGAATTATAGAAGTCTCATTTGAGTGTTAACGTTCTTAAGGGTTAAAATGGTTTTTCATTAAATTCTCGACTTTTAATAAAAATTCGTTAGCGTAGCCCACCCAAATCGTATTTTCTCGCTCCGTCCTTGGATACAATACATTTTTACACTCATCATTACGATGAGTTTATATGATTTCAATGATGAGCAGCGAATAATAGTGACAAAGGTGGAGAAAAAGTAAATTTAAGAAGGCTTTGTATGGCCTTAAACAATCCCTGATGGCTTGGTTTGAAAAGTTCTCTGAGGTGGTAAGATCATTTGGTTTGAAGTGGTGCCAGACTCATCGTTCCGTGTTACATATGAGTTCTATAAATGGATGTATATTTCTTGTTGCGTATGTGGATGATAGTGTCATTCAGAGGTGTTCAGGTTGTCATTGCTAAGTTGATCAGCAGTTTCTCGGGCAGAAGTTTCGCACTAAGGACCTAGGAAAACTAAGTTACTTCCTTAGTATGGAAGTTGTTGGGTCATGAAAAGGTACTTACTTGAGTCGGAGGAAATATGTTCTTGATTTCTTGCAAGAAAGGGGGCTACTTGCAGGGTGTCCTGTGGATACTCCAATGGATCCAATAAAACTGTTGAAGGATGAATGAGAGCTATTTGAAGATCCATGCAAATATAGAAGACTTGTAGGAAAGCTGAATTACCTGACCATCACTACACGCGATATATCTTATGTTGTGTGTACGGCTAGCCAATGCTTAGAGGCACTAAGGGTGCAACACAAGGATTTAGTGGTTCGGGTCTTAAAGTTCTTTAAAAAGGCCCCAACACAAGGATTTAAGAAGTATATACCACGGGTTATTGCATCTTTTTGGGAGGAAATCTGGTAACCTGGAAGAATAAGAACCTGAATGTGGTGGCTAGGTTGAGTGCCAATGCTGAATATCGAGCAATGGCTTGATTTGGATAAGGTATTTCTTAGAAGAGACTGGGTTCATTGTTGATACACCCATTCCTCTCCACAAAGATAATCAAGCGGCGTTATAAATTGCCTCAAATGCAATCTTTCCGAGAGAGACCAAACACATTGAAGTTGACTATCACTTCATTCGAGAGAAGATAGTGGCCAAAGATATTTGCACATTGTTCGTTCGTTCAATGAAGCAACTTGTTGATGTGTTTACTAAAGCGTTATCTGGGAGTCGTTTGAAGTCAGTTTGTAAGGAATGCATGATATATATGTGCCAACTTGAGGAGGAGTGTTATAAGTTATGCTATTTAATTTTATTATTATTGTTAAGTGAGGTCGGCTAAGTGATGTGAGTTGTAGGCTTGTAGCCGACTTATGTTCTATTGGAGTCGGGGTTAAGTAAAGCATGTTAAGGTTAAGAGTTGTGCAATGGTTTCCCTATATAAAGTAATGAATAAAGTAGAGGAGATCATAATTCTTGATCACATATATTCGTAAATTACCATGTTGATTTATAACATTTTGCAATTCAGAATGCTATTTTATTAATCCATGTAGTTGCGTCTATAAATCATTGACATTAGAAAATTTAATGTGCATGTGCATCAATTAGACTTTGGTTAGGTACTCGTAACCACCAGATACTATGAACTCTCGAGAATCTCCTCTAAAACTGCACCTTATGCCTAGAGAGATCATTCATTAATTTCAAATGTATGATGGTGCGGTCTGATGTGCCCACTTGCGGGGTCACATAATAGCATTACGGTTAGTATACATTACATTATGATTCGTTACAATTCAGTGCAATCGCACTACAGAGCTTACATAGGATGAGTCTATTCCTCAAGGGTTTACATTATGAAGAGTCCTTCCTACGTGGGTCATACGAATGTGCATTCATTACACTTATTCATTCATTTCAATAAGTACAATGTACATTACATTCAATCAGTACAATGTGCATTAATTGTATTGATATTTGTATTACTGTTAACTCTGTTTTGCTACTACATGACATTAATCATTGGAAAATTGTGAACATTTTTCCATTGACCTTAAGGTGAGAACGAGCGTCGTTACGTTTTTCTAAATTAGTAGAACCGGTTAACATCAATGAATAGCATATTTGTTTAAAGGCATTTTGCAAGATGATTGAACAATTAATAGGCAATTTGCAACAAAAATGTTCTTGTATAGTATATGTAACCAAGCCAAACTCTATTACTCAATACACAACTAGACGTTCGGACTACCCGAACCGGAATCCTTGCCCGGTTCCAACAATCCATAACCGTCAGACCGATTCTGATCATACGAAAACGAAAACCCGGAAAAATCTCCTTGTTGTTGATTACGATTACACTGCTCTGGAAGCATCACGGACGACGACGTTGATTCTTGTTGATTGTAAAGAGCCCATGTATAATAAGGCAGTTCTGCATCACTACTAGAAAGCACCTGTGCATACTCTGCAAGATGAGGATAATAATAAGCCGCCGCCCCACCAGCCACCACATGCGGTGGCTGATTCAATCCCGGCCCCACCACCACTAGCTCCGGCAGAGGAAGAAGATGTAAAGTTGTTGGATTGATGATATGGAGAATAGTAATTAAGAGTCGTCGTTGTTGATGTTGACGTATTGCCCCAAACACGTTCGGGAAATTGAGTTTAGCTTTTGATCCTTTGAATTTAAGGGCGGCTTCATCGTACGCAAGGGCAGCTAGCTCGGCGGTGTCGAATGTTCCTAACCAAACTCGAGCAGCTTTAATGGGGTCTCTAATTTCTGCTGCCCATTTTCCCCATGGTCTTTGTCTTACTCCTCTGTAATGCCTTCTAATACTGTTGTTTCTTGCATTGTACGTGGCTTGTGCATCTGCATTTTATCACCAAATATAATTATATATATATATATAATATATGTCAATCTGATATCATAAAATTATTATGGCAATGACATATTTCGATTTCTATTAGTGTCAATGTTTATTTTCCGAGTTCAGATGGAAATGAATAAATAAATGAGGTAACTTAGTGTTGACAATGACTAACTAAACAATGTTTGATTAATAAATAGAATGGAAACAAAAGTGAAGGCAACATTTATATTTCCTATTTTATCCTACAACTACGTACTGTATGTTACGTAGATATGTAGTCATTTATCACATGTTTAGGAAAAGAGAGAAAGGTCTAAAGGTGTAATTTTATCTCTTGCTTCAAATAAAGCTAATAGATTCTTTGCTTTACCTATGTCAATGGAAAATTTTATTTTGTTTATATTACATAATAATAATCAGTAGAATATATACATCACAATCGCTACAAAGCATAATATGAGTAGAGATTTTGTGATTTGTACATTTTAGAATTTATAGATTCTGTATTCTACGGATTTTAATAGAGACTTTGTTAATCATGGATTAAATGGATCTGAATGATTTAGATTTCTAATTTACATATTTATCTTCTTTTATAGTATCTACCGTAATAGTTTGACATGTTTGACACAGTGAAAAGCTATAAAAAAAAATAATAATAATAAAAAAGTGCTAGAATAGACCTAAGAAAATAAAAGGCAACGTTCCCAGATCATATGACCTAGTGGTAAACGGTTTGAATGTTTTAAAATAACAGTTAGACATTAAGCTGGATTGTGAAGGTTCGAACTCTGTAAATGAAAGACTGTTTTTATTTGATATAATAACAAACCCGCGACTCTGAGCCATTATGTTACCTGATTAACATCTTCACTCATCCCGTGGGCCAGAAAAACCTTCATGGTTAAGGGTTGGTTTAACCATTTAAGAAAAGAAGAAGCAAAGCATTGATTAAAGAAGTTGTTCCTCGAAAAAAAAAAAAAAAAAAAAAAAAAAAAAAAAAAAGTGGAGCAAAAATGGATATTGAGAAAAATATTTTCTTCTTCCACACAACTTTTCTCACCGATGGAGTGAGAATAGAAATAATCTGGGAAGGCATTTTGAAAAAAGGCGAGAAGTTGAGAAAAGAAATTTTTTTTTCCTTTCTTAAGGTAACAAAACATGCAACAGTCGAATCTTTTCTTAATATCAAAAATATATTAAATAGTAATGCTACGTCCACAATAAAATGAAAAAAAAAACAAGAAAAACAAACATATGTTACACGATTTAGTATGGCTTATGACCGATTGATAGAAAAAAATTGAATCATAATCAATAATATAAGGCGTGTTTTATGGATTTAGTTGTATCCATTTTATCGTGCATATGGCATTTTTCAATATCAAAAGATTCATCCACAACACATTTTACTTATTAACTAATATATATTTCACATTGACTAATTTTGTATGAAATAAATATTTATGTTACGTGTCTCGTGATCGAATGGTTGTATCTTTTAAAGATTACTCCGTGCAATATATGATACACTCGACCCTCAAATGCAAATGCAATGGGTGACGACAATTGCATCTTATCGATCGTGATGTAGACCGTCATAATTTATGTAAGAATCACCAAATATTCATCTCAAAAAAAAAAAATGGTGGGATTTAGTGTAATGACAGCCCTTGACTAGGATAAAATTTGTGCATTCTCTTTGATGAATTACACGCAAGCATACTTTTCTATATCACTATGCGGAAGAAAAAAATTATTAGTAATTTTATCTCTTTAAAAAATAAATTTTATTTATGATATCAAAATAGCATCGATTAAAGAGTAGTAATTAATTAGAAGCAAAAGAAAAAGCGTGTTTGCTCTCGTCGGATTTAAAAAACGATGATTTGTCTTCATTTTTTACTTTTTGGATCGAAACATATTCTTGTACTAAAAAAAAGTCCAAAATATCTTCATTTTTAAAAATAAAAAAATAATAATATCTTCATATTTTAAACACAGTAGGAGAAATTGGAAGAACAAAAAAAAAAAGAAAAAAATCAGCAGCAGTTACCAGGAAGAGAAAATAAACTGGTAATTAAGGCTAACCTTGATGTTCGGCCGCCGGAGCAGTGGATTGAACTCCGTCGCGATTCATTATTATTGTAGTCTCTTCCTCAGCCGCCGCTGCTTTCTTCGCCGGTGGCCGCTTTTCATGTCCTCGATGATCCACCTTATTATATATATAGCTCTCACGAATATTCAGGCCTTCAAAATTATCAACATAAATGAAATAATAATAATATGATATTTTAGATGATCAAAAAATTCCTTTTCTCCTTGTTTGTAAAACCTCTGTTTGTGATATGCTATGCTTCAAAACCGCCTCCGGCCGCCTTAAAGTTTAGCTATCGAAAATGAATTACTACTACTTCTCTGCTGCTTCACGTTTCTCTAGATGCGTCCTCATTTTTTATTGCTGCTTTATATTCTACTAGTCCATCCGTTTAACCGTTCGCAGTTGTCAAAATTATTTTTTTATCTCGCTTAATTATCGCATTGTAAAAATTAGATTAACTACAATACTTAATATGCTAAAGAATCATGATAGCTTAAATAAAACGGAGGATGATCATTATTGAATACTTTTCTCCGCTTTACGATAATCGAAATCGGTTAAAAAACACACGATTAAGTAATTATTTTGACTTTAATTAGATCAAGATTAATATCTTACTTAAAAAATAGAAATCAATAATGCTATCTGAATTTAAGACACTACATGGAGAAAATATAAAGATTGGTAAAAAAGAAAATTGCATTAAATTTTAAATCGAAAAATGTTTCTTCATTATTTTAAAAAAACTTTTTTAAGAATCGCCGTTTGTTTTGGAACGAAGGGAGTAATGTAATTGTCTTTAGTCTTTAATCATGTTTACTCCCTCCATTTCAAGATAAGTGATGTAGTTGTCAAAATAATTTGATTTGTTTTATGTGAGGCAGATTACATTTTCAATGAATTATTTATTGTGTTTTTCTTAAATCTACGTATATTTATTGATGAGTGAGAAGATAAAAACAACAATATTACATTCATTATAGTCTATGACTTTTAGTCATTTTGATATTCGAATTAAAACATTAACTTATGTTATTAATATGCTTATTTTTGTTAGCATTAGTTGTTTTGAAACGAACGTAGTATAGTATTGTGTTTGACGATCATCGAAGCCACCTTTCCACGCTGTCGCCTCGCAGCTTGGTCCCAGAGTGCGAATGAGTACTAAGATATACATATCAAGTTCGAATCGTGGCTACGATAATCGACCGTCGAAAGCAATGTAGAGACAAGGGTCCCAGAGTCGAGTACCGTAGGTCGATTATGTCGACATCGGCGGCGCAGTAGTCCGCACCACCGCCCGCGCCCATTAACAATGTGATAACTTGGGCGAGGTTAAGGCCCATTAAGGGTAAATATGACATTAACTCAAACCGACTTAATATTAGGGTTATGCCATGTGTTGTCATTATAAATACTACACTTCCGTAAAAGCTACGTGTGACTTAATTCCCGACATTGACGGATATCGTGAGCAATCTAAGACAAGTTCTTGACTCACCAAAAATCATAAAACCCCTCTTTAGGCATTAAGGTTTTGGGTGTTCATCACTAGATCGACATAAGCCCGATAAATTGGTGGCCTTGAATCGACCATCGCCAGTGTTATTGAGGGGTTGTTCCAATATCAATGCTTATATGCTATTATGGTGATACTAGCACAACACAATTTACATAGTAATTGATTATAATCAGATTAATAGATTGTTTGGTCCATACAATTATATTAACTTTAATTTTTTCAAAAGAAAAATAATTTACTTTAATTTTAATAATAGTAGTACTATATATATTACCTTTTGTTACAAGGATTATTATATTAAAATGAAAATGTCTGACAGAATAAAGGAATATACATATATATGAAATGAACCTGGCATACATTTTGTTTGCATTAGTAACGGAAAGTAGACGTAAAAACAGGACTGAAAGATGATGCTATGAGTCACGAAAAGACTTTTTTGCTTAATAAATGCCATACCAAGAGGGCGGTCCTTGTGATATTGAGGGTAATAAAGCTCAAAATAAATTTAAAACGTTTTCTTGTGTGAAAAAAATACGACATAACAACTAGTTTTAAGCTAGAATGATGTGCGGCGTAATTTGATTAGACTTTTCTTAATTCTAGCATGCCTATTACAATATTTTAGATTAAGTAAAAAATAAAACTGAACCTAAAATACACTACTATAACATGAAAAGATCCCTAAATAAATGCCTTTAAATTATAAATTTTGACGGGAGGCTCTAGGCCGTGGCCTTGTTGGCCGCCCTCAGAGACGGGCTTGCATACCAAAGCTTACCTATACATAACTCAAGGGTGTCAGGATAATTTAAACATATATAATCCTTCTGTTTATTTAATTATCGCAGTTTCAAAAACACACAAATTAAGGAGATGTGTAAATATTTGACTTTTATAATCAAATTTACAAAAACATTCTTTGAATGTAATTAATTCAATATCGTTTTTAGTCTCTCGTTCCTATAAATAAGTGTGGATAGAATCTGGAGGGCGTCACCATTTTAAAGGGTCTTAGGAAGACTCCGTTCTTCTTCCTTCGCGGATTTTTTTATGAGGCTGCTAGAGGATCAGGGTGTTCAAGGTATTGCGAGATTTGTTTGGCTTATGTGTGGGATTTGAAAGGTGCGTTGTTCAGCGTGTCTCGATGACCGCATCATTTTATGTATCTACGGTATGTACGCGCTTGCGGCGTCGGCCGAGTATCACGGAGAGGTTATGGAGATCTATCGGTGCGAGCCTCGGCTCAACATTTGGCGGATAGATGGGTGAAGTCGTTGGAGGGAAGGTAGCGGGTAACGTGGATCGTCGATCAGCGGCGGCGGGAGCAGAGTTTGAATCATTCTCGCACACACAAGCGGGCGATTCATCACTCTTTTTCGCGTATCATTTTGACCTTGTGGACCCGGTGGAGTATATGGAGCTTAAGGCTATTTTCTTGGATCTGGAGGAGGCAGGATTCAACGACTAGGGGTGGAGAGTTTGGCGTGTGTTTCGTGTTTTCGAAGACTGTTAGGAACATTTTATTATGTTTTGATGATGGTCATACTAATTATTCAAAGAAGCTGAAATAAGTTAGAATTCTCTGTATAAGTCTTTACTTAGAGTCCGACATGTTGTATAAGTTGATTCTGCACAAGTATTGTACTAGTTGGTAGGACGGCAAAGTAAAATGCAGACTTTCGGCGCAGAGTGAAGCCACCGAGCACCAAAGAAAGAAGTAATGAAGACATTATGGTCGACTTATAACCAAGGAAGTCTGTGATGACCTTGGATAAGTCTAAGTTATGTTTCAAGTGATGAAACTTAATATTCAAATATGGTGTACACTGATCTCACCCCAATCAAGGATCAGTGAAGTACAAGATTCTCCTCATACTTAAACAATGAAGAAAACAGTGAATTTCGGCTGAGTGAAGACAAAACGGTGAAGGAAGATCTAGAACGGCGAAGTCAGATGAATCACTCAACCGCTCTGAGAACGGCGAAGTAAATCTTACCAAATCATATTTTGGAATATGATGAAGATTCAGAAGATCATGCATTAAATGCACAATCAATGAGGATAAATCAAGATGATTTTCTACTATATATTTGAAGGAAAAATCGATCACCGAATCAAGGAGAATACAATTAAGGGGGAATCAAGAATAAATTCAAGGATCATTCCCTCATTAATTTAGCCAACGGACGGAATTTCAAATCAAGGATATTCAAGGCTATAAATAAAAGGCATTGACAGAAAAATAAACAACGATTAACAAGAGCAAAAAAAAAAAAGCGTAAACTCACAATTTGAAAAGCCTTCTCTCTGAACTTACAAGGACTTATCTGAGATCAACTCGGACATCGAAACTACAATTTTATATTCAAAGATCGAGATTGATCAAGCAAGTTTGTGAATCTCATTCACATCAAATGGCAAGCGAATCGGATGCAATCGAGAAGGAGTTGTGCCTGTGATAGCTGCTGAAGGATTTTGATCTCAATGAGCAGTGAAAGAGACTGAATCACTGAAGCTGATGTAGTCAAGGAGTGATAGTCTTGTAGATTGTGAAGCTTGGGAAGTCAAGGACAATCATATTATTGTATCTGTGAAAACAATAGTGAATTCCTCCAATCATCACAGGAGAAGAGTGGATTAAGGGATTACACCACCCTGAACCAGTATAAGTCTTGTGTCAATTTACTTTCTGCAATTTACTTTACAGCATTTATTTAAATTGCCTAGATCATAACTTATATCTGTGATTGTCTAAACTGATTTGAAAACAACATAGTAAGAAGGGACTTATCCGCTGCCCCAAAAACTTTTAAAACATAAGAAAAGTTTTTGAAACTCCACTATAGTCATTCACCCCCCCCCCCCCTCTGACTATAGTTTCACCCTTCTCTCTGACCAACAATTGGTATCGAAGCAGTTCTCCTAGTATCGTAACCTGCTCGATCTCTAATTTACGTAACAAGGAGATCACATATTTTCAAAGTAGTTTTCAAATCTGAGTTTTCTATTCATTCACATATAAATTTATTACTTGTGCTTATGGATTCCTCAAACTTTATGTCAAAAGTACATGTTTTCAATGTTAATAATTTTGATGAATATAAAATAAGAATGCTGTCTCATCTTGCAGCAACTCATGAGGAGATGTTGGACGTAATCAATGATGGACCAATCATGATCATTACTGTGGTATCCACAGGAGCAGATCAAGGAAAGGAGATAGACAAACCTAAGAAAGATTGGACCAAGGATGACAGGAGAAGAGCAAATCTAGACTTTGTTGCAAAAGACATGATTTTGAAGACCCTAGATAGCAACATGTTCATGAGAATCAAAGACTGCAAAACAGCAAAGGAGATGTGGGACAAGCTAGCTTTGATAAATGAAGGATCTGAAGCAGTTAAAGAAAACAAATTATCTGTTGCAAAACAGAAATTTGAAAATTTCAAAATGAAGACTGGTGAATCCATTGATCAAATGGACAACAGTTTCTCTAGCATCATCGATGAATCGCAATGACTTGGACACACATATCCTCGTAAGAAGTAGTATGCTTAAAGATCTTAAGAGGCTTACCCGAAAGATGGAAGATCATAACATCGATGAATCGGAGGAACAACAAATCTTTCAAACACAGACACTCTGACCCTGATGTCTCAATTAAAAGCTCATGAATTAAAATTGAACGGTGAAGATGGTGCTCCGGCAGAGACACAAAGAGCCACTGCGCAGATAGCACCCCAGCAATGTAACTTTGCCGATTGTATCAGCAAAGAGACACAAGAACTCAAAGAACAGGTAGCTTTATTAGTTAAACGTTTTGACAGGTTTAGCAAAAAAAAGCCATTCAAAGGAAACACATCATCAAACAAGAGGTCAAGCTCAAACAAAGACATGAAGAAGAAAGATGATGAATACAGATGCTTCAACTGCAACAAGAAAGGTCACTTCAAGGCTGATTGTCCTGAAGACAATGATAAATATGATGAAAAGAAGAAATATAAAACATCTGAGAAGAGGAAAGGCAAGAAAGAGGATAAGTCCCTAGCCATTAACCCGTGCAATGCACGGGATACTGAAAATTTAAATGCTTATTAAAGTTCAATACATTACGTCTAAACCAACTGTAGTGATATAAATTCACACACATTCAAGAGTTAAAACAAATATCCATAGAAACATTATTCTCGAACAAAATAAACTTGGCAATTCAACAAAAGTACATGAAATTAAAGGCAGTATTTAGAAAAATTTAGTGTCATAACATCATAAAAACATTTTATAATTTTTGTCTCTTTTATCTTTAGCATCACTGACTGGTAAGTTGGTTGCCTTTGGCAAGTTTTTCCTGCAAATATTTTGGAGTTATTCAGTTTGAGAGTTCTGTTTCTTCTTTCTGCTACACCATTTTGTTGTGGAGTTCCTGCTGCAGATAGTTGATGTAGCACTCCATTTTCTTCACATTAGGTTCGATAATCTCATTTAGAAATTACATTGCCTCTATCGATCGATCTTGATGATCTTGATTCTTTCTCATTTTGAGTCTTCTCAACCGTCTGCAGCTTTTTGAGTGTTTCAGTTCTTTTTCGATAAGACTCCAAAATGAATCCAGCTTTTTGGAGTCTTCTCAGCAAATCTTCAAAATGAGAAAGAACTGAATAAGTCTTCTCAGTAAAAAAACTCTCAAAATAAGCTGGATTCATTTTGGAGTCTTATCAGATGGGATTTGAAACACTCAAAAGTCGCAGATTTCTTTGAGAAGACTCCAAAATGAGAAAGAATCAAGATCATCAAGATCGACGACGAGATAGAGGCACAGCAATTTCTAAATGAGATTATCGAACCTAATGTGAAGAAAATGGAGTGCTACATCAACTATCTGCAGCAGCAGAACTCCACAACAAAATGGTGTAGCGAGAAAGAAGAAATGTAACTCTCAAAGAAGCAGCTTAGAACAATGATTGCTGAAGCATGCTTGCCAAAGAGATTTTGGGCTGAAGCAGCAAACACAACATGCCATACACAAAACAGATCAATCATCAACAAACATCATGGAAAGACTACATATGAAATATAGAATGGTAGAAGACCTAATATCTCATTTTTCATATGTTTGGATCAAAATGTTTTGTTTTGAATAGGAATCAGCTGCATACCTTTGATGAAAAGGCTGATGAAGCAATCTTTATGGGATACTCAGACACTAGCAAAGCATTCAGAGTACTCAACAAAAGAACATTGGTGATTGCAGAATCAATACATGTAGTTTTTGATGAACCTAATACAAATGGTGAAGATCTTCAAGATCAAGAAGAAAAAGCAACACAAAAGGAAATCTATACAAATGCAACCATACCAGCTTCCATCTTAAATCACCATTTTGAAAATCAAGAAGAGCCACATATCAATACAATAGAAGAAGTACCAGAATTTGAAGTTCATGCTCAACATGAAGGTGTGGAAGCACCAAGTGAAGAACAACTTCAACCTGACCTAAATTGGCTAAGAGACCATCTTGAAGAACAAGTCATTGGAGATATTCACACACGAGTTAGAACCAGAAGACAACTGGAGCACATGCTAACATGTTTTCTATCATAAGTGGAACCCAAGACCATAGATGATGCAATCCAAGATGCAGATTGGATCACAGCCATGCAAGAAGAACTAAATGAATTT
The DNA here is from genome assembly GCA_026214975.1 of Gentiana macrophylla. Taxonomy (NCBI): domain Eukaryota; kingdom Viridiplantae; phylum Streptophyta; class Magnoliopsida; order Gentianales; family Gentianaceae; genus Gentiana; species Gentiana macrophylla. The sequence goes on from CM047817.1 coordinate 89,795,953, forward strand.
GAAAGAAATGAAGTCTGGAACTTGTTGATGAGACACGAGATATAACCAACATCATTGGTACAAAATGGGTATTCGAAACAAAATGGATGAGCAAGGAACAGCTTGTCGAAACAAAGCAAGGCTAGTTGCAAAATGCTATTCTCAAGCATAAGGAATAGATTATGATGAAACATTTGCACCAGTAGCAAGATTGGAGGCAATCAGACTTTTTCTAGCTTTTGCTGCTTACAAAGACTTCAAAGTTTATCAAATGGATGTCAAGAGTGTATTTCTAAATGGACTTTTGGAAGAAGAAGTTTATGTGGAACAACCTCCTGGTTTCCAACTCAAAGGAAAGGAAGACAAAGTATACAAACTCAAGAAAGCTCTCTATGGACTCAAACAGGCACCTAGAGCGTGGTATGAAACACTATCATAATTTCTGAACAAGAATGGATTCAACAAGGGAACTATAGATAAGACTCTATTCAAATTAGAGGAAGGAACAAGCACATTGCTAGTACAAATCTATGTTGATGATATCATCTTTGGATCTGAGGATGAAAAGCTATGTGAAAAATTTGTAAATCTGATGAAGAGCAAATTGCAGATGAGCATGATGGGAGAACTGAATTATTTTCTTGGCCTTCAAGTAAAACAAATGAAAGATGGAATTTTCATTAATCAAGCCAAGTATACAAAAGACTTGATACACAAGTATGGGATGGACACAAGTGGCACAGCAGATACACCAATGTGTGCAAGGTCATTCCTGGAAAAGATGAAACTGGGGAAGGATCTTGTCGAGGAAAATGTAAAGAGGAATCATTGGATCCCTACTATACTTAACTCGCAAGTAGACTCGACATAGCATTTGCGATAGGAGTATGAGCAAGATTTCAAGCTCAACCAAAAGAATCACATCTTCTAGCGACCAAAAGAATAATCAAATACTTGAAAAACACTTTGTTAATGTTGGAATTTGGTATCCAAAAGATGGAGGATTTAAGTTGATATCATATTCGGACTCGACTATCTTTGGATGCAAAATAGATAGAAAAAGCACCTCTGGAACATGTCAAATGCTAGGCACCGACTAGTCTCTTGGTTCAAGAAAAGCAAAACTCCATATCTACATCAACAAATGAAGTAGAATATATAGCGGCGAGGTAGTTTGTTGTGCACAAGTGCTTTGGATTAGACAACAGCTAAGGGATTATGGAGTGGAGGAGAAAACAATTCCAATTATGTGCGATAACACAAGTGCAATATCTATTACTGAAAATCCAATGTTGCATTCAAGAACAAAGCACATTGATGTGAGACATCATTTTATCAGAGATCATGTTGAAAAGGGAGATGTCATTCTAAAATACATACCCACTGAAGATCAATTGAATGACATCTTCACTAAACCACTCAGTTATGAAAGATTTATCATGTTAAGAACTGAGTTAGGAATGATTGAAATTGACTAAGTACCAAAGAGCAAACTAATCTGAGTAATCGGCTAAGTGACTTTATCAATTTGTTTAACCCTTTGCCATTACAGAGAGATGCAGCGGTAAGGCAATCGAATTCAGCGAAGTCAACTTAACTGATTGTTAGGAACGGTTAAATGAAGCAGCTCAGTGAAGAATTCACTACATCGGCTAAGTGACCAGCCAAAGCACTCCACCGAAATAAAGACTTGGACAAATTAAAGTGTGAACAAAATCAATTTTTATTACACGTGGAGAATAAGGAAATTATGCAGGATTATTCTGTGGAAGATTACACACGTGGAGATCAACTTATGATCATGGAGGTAACCATATTATTTTTCGAATTATAAATGCCTCGATTCCCGGGCTCTATCATTACTTACCTCAATCCACTCCCCCATTACACTCGAATATCGCGATTTACATACACAAAATCACGCCATTATGTCATAAAATCCTTCCACATTCAAACCACGTTCACACTACCCAAATCATCCTATATAAACGATACTTAGAGATTTTCATAAATCTTTATATCCTCTTGCAAAATTACAAACCCTACTTTTGATTCTCTCTGAAAACTTGAAGTATTCTTTTCTGATCATCAATTACTTATCAATGGCTTCATCCTCCATAATCTCTCCCACTGAAAAATACTACGAAAAATCAATCATCACTGGTTCGTTTTTCAGACCTGAACACTATCTCTCGCTTTTGTGATAATGATGCAAAAGCTCAACGCTTGGTTGATTCTTTGTTCAATTTTGGCCTGATGAACTTCCTAAACCCCTCAATAACTGGAATCTGCTATGAAAATCTGATAGCATTTTGGAAAATGCCAAGTTTGTGCCCAGCACAAAGAAGACTGAAGTCGATTGCATAAAAAGCTCAATCTTTGGACGAGAAATAGTCATCACGCCTGGTACACTCAACAGATACCTGCAACTTCCCATAATAGGTCCGGCTAATGTCAAGTTTGTGAAAATTCACACCAAGAAATTCGAGCGAGATAGCCAAGAACCCCGGAAAAACAAAGAAAACATACAATCTACCCAGATCAATGCTCAAACTTCCGTTTCTTTGAATTTGCACCGCATCACCAAGAATATCGAAGGCAGAAAGGGGTCAATGGAAAACCAAACTGAGGTACGGATCAGACTGATGGCCATCATCTACGAAAGTGCCAAATTCGACTGGGCAACATTTGTTTTCAATCGATTGAAGGATCAGATTCAAAAGGAAATTGATTTATCAATAACGGCACCAAGCAAGGGTTTGCGAAAAGAAGGCGATTTCGGGAGAGGAAATCATATGGATTCCTCTTCAACACCTTCTCAACGCATTGAAAGTACAACCCACAAATTTGCAGTCTCCACACAAGTCAAAGACAATGTTTACTTACATCAAGGCTTCCATGAAACCCAAACCCATTGCTGGGAGCAAAAGAAAGCAACCTGAAGGCAGTAGATCAGGAGTGGTAAGAAGAACCAGATCCCAGAAGGCACATGAAAACATCTCTCGGCCTGGAACCAGCAACTTGAATAAACCTGTGACAATCAGTGATGACACAGCAACAGAAGAAGAAAAGCAACAAGAGGAAATCACCTACCTGGAGGAAGGTGAGGAAGGATATAGAATCACTTCATCTGAAGAGGAGGAGATAAATGAGGAATAAGCTGAGTCCGAGGATGAACACTCAGAAGGTGGTCATTTTGAAGCAAATCAAGAAAATTTGGGAATTTCTGATGATGAATTGACACTTCAAGAAGTGCTTTTCAAGAGCATTGTCAAAGTTGATGAGCAATTTGAGTGAGCCAAATTGATAAAGCTCACTCAAATTAACTTGTCAACTCCCCCACTATTGCACAAGGGGGAATAGCAGCAGCTGAAGCAGCCCACACTCAACAGCAACCTCTAAATGACTCTGAGTCAAACGAGGAAGAACAAGAAAAAATGGAAGAAAAAAGAGAAGAGACACAAGATGAAAAGGAAGAAGAGAAAGAAGAGGAAGTTGAAGTGGAAAGTGAGAAAGAGGAAGATACAAATGATACGGATGTCAATGTGGCACCACGGGAAATTGATCCTGAAAGGATTTTCAATTTGGACATTCAACCCCTCATTGTGGACATGGAAAGACAGTATTACAGCAGGCAAAACCTGAAGAATGCCTTAAGGAGTGAAGCAACCTCCTTCAACCACAAGATTGAGGCCCTCATCAATCATATCAAAATCCAAGATGAGGTCATGGAGAGACAAGAAACCTCTTTTCAATTTATAGCAACTCATTCCTCACCATGTCCAAACCAATCTTGAGTTTCATGTTTGAGACGATTGACAACAATCTTAAGCCATTGGTGGACACCCTCAATGCTCACACTCATCAAATTCAAAGATCTGGATGAGGTAATAGAGCATTCTCGGGCAAGCAATTGGACCTTCTAATCAAAGTTGGTGAGGCCAACAACAAGATCTTGGAAAGGAGGTATGGTCCTCTCCCGATTCCGACACAAAGAACCACAAATCTTGAAGCACTTTTTAGTCTTTGCCAAAAGGAAAGGAAGCTCTAAGCACAAAGCTCCAATGAAAAGATGGCAAGCCCAACAGAAAAAGGAAAGGGCAGCAAAGACAAAGGCATCAGGTTTGAAGAAATGAAGAAGTAGACCTTTTGCTTAATTTAATTTGAATTTACCATTTGCCTTTGTCGTTTAAATAAAATGATGCAATATCTTATTGCCCTTGATGGATGAATAAAATTGCTGAGTTTTGTTCTGTTATTTATTATAAAAAGGTTGGATCACTTATGTTCAGGCTTATGAGGGTTTTGGCATCATCAAAAAGGGGGAAATTGTTAGGAACATTTTATTATGTTTTGATTATGGCCATACTAGCTGTTATAGCAAGCCTGAAATAAGTTAGAATTCTCTGTATAAGTCTTTACTTAGAGTCTGACATGTTGTATAAGTTGAGTCAGCCAAGTATTGTACTAGTTGGTAGGACGGCAAAGTAAAAACAGACTTTCGACAGAGTGAAGCCAGCCAAGCACCAGCAGAGAAGTAATGAAGACATTATGGTCTGACTTATAACCAAGGAAGTCTGTGATGACCTTGGATAAGTCTAAGTTATGTTTCAAGTGATGAAACTTAATATTCAAATATGGTGTACAATCGACCTCACCCCAATCAAGGATCGATGAAGTACAAGATTCTCCTCATACTTAAACAATGAAGAAAACAAGTGAATCGGCGCGATGGCGACTTTCGGGCCGAGTGAAGACAAAACGGTGAAGGAAGATCTAGAACGGCGAAGTCAGATGAACCACTCAACCGCTCTGAGAATGGCGAAGTAAATCTTACCAAATCAGATTTTGGAATATGTTGAATATTTAGAAGATCATGCATTAAATGCACAACCAATAGAGGATCAATCAAGGACGGATTTTCTGCTATATATTTGAAGGAAAAATCCGATCAATGAAATCAAGGAGAATACAATTAAGGGGGAATCAAGAATAAAATCAATGATCATTCCCTCATTAATTTAGCCAACGGATGGAATTTCAAATCAAGTATATTCAAGGCTATAAATAGAAGGCATTGACAGAAAAATAAACAAAGATTAACAAGAGCAAAAAAGGGAAGCGAAACTCACAATTTGAAAAGCCTTCTCTCGAACTTACAAGGACTTATCTAGATATCAACTCGGACATCGAACTACAATTTTATATTCAAAGATCGAGATTGATCAAGCAAGTTTGTGAATCTCATTCACATCAAATCAAAGCAATCAATCGAAAGCAATCGAGAAGGAGTTGTGTCTGTGATAGCTCTTTGAAGGATTTTGATCTCAATGAAGCGAAAGAGACTGAATCACTGAAGCTGCTGCAGTCAATGAGTGATAGTCTTGTAGATTGTGAAGCTTGGGAAGTCAAGGACAATCATATTATTGTATTTGTGAAAACAATAGTGAATTCCTCCAATCATCACAGGAGAAGAGTGGATTAAGGGATTACACCACCCTGAACCAGTATAAGCCTTGTGTCAATTTACTTTCTGCAATTTACTTTACAGCATTTATTTAAATTGCCTAGATCATAACTTATATCTGTGATTGTCTAAACTGATTTGAAAGCAACATAGTAAGAAGGGACTTATCCGCTGCCCAAAAGCTTTTAAAACATACGAAAAGTTTTTGAAACTCCATTATAGTCATTCACCCTCCCCCCTCTCTCTGACTATAGTTTCACCCTTCTCTGGGACCAACAAAGACCAATGGAAGATCTCACAACCAATGGTTGTTTAGTGCATAATTGTTTGGCCCTTTTATCTAGTTTCATATTTCTTTTGCTTTTATTTGGAGTGTGGGAAATGTCATTGCACATCTTTTAGCTAGACATGCTCTGTTAGTTTCTGCTCGGACATCTTGGGGCACATCACCCCCTGATGACGTTTTGGCCGCTTGTTTGGCTAATGTCGAGTAATAAAATTTCTTGTTTCTAAATAAAAAACAATAAATAATGTTTTGAAAAATAACTAAGACAAGTAAAATGAAATCGTATATGACAACTACGACAGTTAAATAAGAACGATATAATAAAAAAAATTTAAAACAAAAAAACGAAAATGAATGATTTTTCGTAAAAAATTTGTAAACTCATCAGGGCGAATGCGAGCAACTGCATTCATGAGACCAAATCTTGATAGGACTATTGTGTACAGAAGAATATTATCTAATGCTTATTATGATTATCCCAGCAGGTAAATTGAGAAATTTGTTCTTCTTCTGCTTCCGTTTCTCAGTGTTCTTGTGTTAGAATGATTTTCTCACCTTTTTAGTATCAGTAGAGACTAATCAGCTAATTGGCTATACCGTTTATATTTTTCTTCTTGCGTGTTTTTTTTTACACATATTCTGGTAGCTTTTTGGTATTCCGTTTTGGTCGAAATATGTGTTTAAAGCTTCATTCTCAGTATTAAATGGCCCTTTCTATTTCAGATTCGTTTGTTGCGGTAGGAAGGTTTGAGGAATTCACTGAATCTGACCTTTTGTATAAGGTACGATTGTTTCTTTTACATTATTTTCCTAATGTGTTCGTTTTAGCTATAAAGTTGTGTGGTCTTTCTTGGGTTGCATTTTAGTCGGAAAAATGTGCTTCCTCAACGATTATGTCTATTCTCTTTCCTTACCATAACTTCTTCTTCATCCATTCTTCAGTTTTTTTACTGTCTAAGATAGAGTTATGCATTTGTGCTCAACTGTACACAGCTGAAGTTTGAAGCCTAATTGAACTAAAGAAATTGTTGGACAATGTTGTTCATAAACGAAATAAAAATTACAAAGAAACGAATAACAACAAATTCGAATTACAATTGCAAAGAAAACAGAAAAGGATATAAGATCCGAGCCCTGTGTTGCACACAGTTTCCTTAAGACTAATTCGTCCCCTCACCCTTCGTGTGCCGTGAGCTTCAGCAGGACGTTAATCTCCCAGGATAGAACGGATAGCAATGACAGAAGCACAACACCTTCAATTGCTTAAGAACCTTGTAGTTTGAACTCTCGGTTTTCATAAGTAAAAGATGAAGCAGAATGCTGGTGTTATATCGCATGAAGAACTGATGAAGTTGTCTGTTTATATAGGGTTTATCATGCAGAGAAGAGCTAGGAACTGATGGAATATGAAGTGGAACAGCCTCAGCTTCATTATTTCGAAATGAATGTCATTAAAGCTCGAATGGAACAGCACGATGACGCGATATGCCATAAGTGTTGTCGATTGGAAGGTCACGATGACGATACATATGCACAGATGTCGATGTCGGCAGCCGAATGGAAGGTATGCACAGTATCACTCTGAATTTTCAGCATTCAGTTCGAATACATATGCACGATGAGATGTCGATGCTCGATGTGACGCAGCAGATGGAAGGTCCGCACAGATCACTGAATTTTCAGATTCGATTCAAAAATAAAAAGTATCGATGACGGCGAGCGGATGGAAGGTCCGCGCAGATCACTCGAATTTTCGACATTCGATTCGAAAAATAAAAGTATCAGTATCAGCAGCAGATGGAAGGTCTGCACAGTATCACTCTGAATTTTCAGCATTCAGTTCGAAAAATAAAAGTTAGGTTGCAAAACCGAACCTTCACTAGGAGCCTTTGAATCGAGTCCGCAGGACGTGCGCTCGCACACAAGTTCAAGCCGAAATCCGGATGGATTTGCACCCCTCCTGCGCCCGCGTAGAGAACGGTGTATAAAGTTGGTAAATTCTTACCACTGCACTAATACAACATCATATATATATTGGCTCTTTTCCTTCCTTCCTTCCAATGTGGGAGAAATTGGTTTCCCCAATTTTTCCCTTTATTACTAACACTTTCCATTCACCACTTAGGCCCAATATGACATATCATTTAACACATCCATTTTAACCATCATTTTCCAACAGAAATCACAATTAATAATGAGCTTTTCAATTGATGATTACAAGGTCAAGCGTATGCGAGCTAGTTTGTCTTTAAGAAACAGATCGGCTAAACTGATTACTTGTTCTTGAAATGAGAATTTGCAAAGCAGGCATTCACATGAGCTTTACCTTGAAGATTTTGAGGATCTTGAGGTGATGATCAAGCTCTATTGATAGATAAATTCCATGAAGCATCTGTGGAAATGTCGATCTTGGGTTTAATGTTGCATTTCAAGTTCAATCTGATGAAATGTTTTTATTGAAGAAGGATGAAGAACATGGTTGAGTTGCATTTCAATGTGTGAAATTTGTTGAAAGAATCGCAGACAATACTTAGTATTTTGCAAGCTTTGTAACTTCTTTTGGCACTCGTAAACTCAATGTATGCAAGGCTATTTATCATATTGTTTCTTGTGTGATTTGATATTCTCAAATGAAGTGGATATCTCTTGGTTTATACATATCAAAACTTCATGTTATTTAGGTGCAACTTAAATGCAATATAATTGGAAGGCGTCACGTCATTGCGCATGGCATACTCAATCACTAGTTTCCCATATAACAGGAATCACTAAAGTCATTAAAATGAATTACTTTTTGCATTGCTTTTCTTGGCAAAGGTGAGAGGTTGAACTAATAGTCAATATGATACCATTTACAATGTTATAAATCACATTATTTAAACAAAAAAGAGAAGGACAATTTGTCATTTTATCCTCTAATTCAGACATATTAATCACTTTCTTAATCTGTGTGATTTTCTTTCTGCGACTATTAAAAAAAATGGAAGGAGTAACATGTATCTCAAAATTCAACAAATACTGTATGAATGACATAAGAGAGAGGATTTGAGTAGCACATAAATTCACATTAATGGTTGAAGATCACCAAATACGATTTGGCCCGGGACAAATCTAAAATTCGTGTAATGTTATTATCACACGTTCATGTGACTATTAGTCATTGGTTGACACTATACTACATGTCCGGCTCTTAATCATTGCTTGACGAGTATGGTTGACTTTACTTGGAGGCCTTCGCAAATGGCTCAAACACAGACAACCTTGAGGCCCCAAGGCCAGAAGGCCTATACGGACAGGGAGTCAATCATGGGCTACTTATCAGATCCTACACGAACCCTCTGTCGTGATACCTTAGGTATCATCAGACACGAAACTCAATATAAACCAAATAACATTTTTACCACAAAAAATAATCTTTCAACAGAAGACAAGTCAAAATATTTCATATTCAAACTTCAATTTCTGACCGTATCACTTTCACCCACTTTTGGATTTTGATATAAAGAAACTGAAGCAACAATTTTATTTTTTTTTTGCATATGATAGCATGGAGTGGTAAGGATTTTCAACAACTTTTTTGAAGCATTCATCTCATCAACATTGCCAATCGACTTTCCGCTCTCGTTCTACAACTCTTTATACAATTCCCTAATTCAGATACAATCAAATACTTCCCAATATTCAAAATTTTCCAGCTCCATCAGTTAGCTTCATTTCTCATACCCTCCCCCCTTTAACCCACCCACCCACCACCCCAAATGATACAAAAAAAAAAAAAAAATACCATTCCTTAAGAAAACCCCATGTACATCATTACAAACTGGAGGGTTTTTAAGTAAAATTTTTAATGAAATCCTAAGAAGTCAGTGCCTGCATAAGGAGCTTGTCAATCTGATTCCAAAGGATTTTCTTGGTTGTTGTCTTCATTGGTGCTTCCTCTGTTTTTACCAAATCTTGGTCGAATATTCGCGCCCATGGGAAAAGGTACCTGACAAAAAATGTAGCATGTTAAGGCCGTGTCTATAAACAACATCAATTCATTAACTGTTTTTGGAGATTCTTAGGTAGATGGTCTTTATTACACTGCACCGGCATATTAATCTATTTCAAGGAACAAACAAAATCTAAGTCCAATTCAATTGATGTGAAACCAGACAAACATCGAAAAGTCGTTGCAGAGAATAGATACAAACATCAAGTTCCGATTACCTGATCACCAGCATTTGGACCATCGGTGTGAAAGAGAATTGGCCTGCAACGCTTATCTTCATTCATCAAGCTTGAATTCTGGAAATGAGCGATTAGAGCAGCTTTTCCCTGTATCCGAGCATATGCAATGAAGGCCACTTTTTCACTGTTAAACTTTTCCCACTTCATCCCATTAAATGCCTGCAAAAGAGTATACTTGAACTTTAGCTCCGTCTAGTTTACACAAGGATAAAGCGATTTTTGTCCCTTTTTGTTTTTTTGGCATTATTATCCCAACTTAACTTATGGGTTTTTTTCCTTTTTGATTCCAAAGTGCCACATGTCAGAATATCCAGCATTGAAGTTACGACATACTCCAACCAGTGACACATGGCGAAAATGGGATGAAGGGTAAAAGTATCACGATGAAACATCAATCGTTAAACAACTAAAATTGTCGGTATCCCTTTACAAAATGCAACAGAAACAAAGAATGTATTTGACAATAAATAATCTACCTGATAAAATGGGATGACAAAGGATGGGTCAGTCATGTTGATAAATGCATAACCCACATTGCATTTGTTCTGCAAGAAAATAGAATATAAAACAGTTAAGAAACTAAACTATATTATTTCTAAATCCAAACAAAGATATACCACTTGCCTTGAAATCGATAGGTAAGTAAATAAAATCATACGTCCCTCGATGGCGTTCATCAATCGCAGCCAAAAGCATCTTCGATGTGTACCTACAATAACCACCAAGTTAATGCATAATCATGAAATAGTGCTAGTTGCTAAAAGTAAGCAAAGCCCTTTTCTATAACAGCTTTTTCGGAAGATTTAACGATAACTACGTACTTGTTAGGAATGTTCTTGATCATGAGAGTTGTCCTTTTATCATCTCCTCTTGCAATACGGTCAATGTCAAGTTCAAACTGTTTCTTGGTATCAACTTGACTGGAAAAGCTATCGTTTCTACGGTTACGAATCCTTTCATTGGGAGAACCAAAAGCATTCATCACAGGCATCATTTGGCCTCTACCAGGAAATACCATGCACCTCTGAGGATGTGAAATGAATCCAGCATTTTTCGAAGGAACTGTCAGGTCAGCAAAAACATTGTTGGGGAAATATTCAAGAGGAATGGATGAATTTCCCGAAATCCTGGCATTTTCAAGAGAACCGGATTCACCAGGATATCCATGTCGTCTGTCCCAGAGAGAAGGATGATTCGCGGATGGTGCTGATCCTACATGGTGATTGGTTAGTGGTACGGGTAGAGTCAAGAGTTGGTTTGGTGATCTGGGAAACGTGTGCAATTGCTGAGGATGAGGGGTACAAATGCCATTAAGAAATGAAGGTGAGTTTGGCCTCATCATTCCTTGAGGCTGGGTGTAGTGTGTGTTATTATTCCACATATGATGATGCCTTGCAGGTGGACAGCTCCCATTTCCAGGACCAAAAACTGACAAAGGATAACAATGGAAATAATCATTAGAGTCAGCAGGAAGTATAATCATCCATCCAAACACACCAATGCATTACACAAAAAAGGGATAAAGACACTTTTCGTCCCTTTTATTTCATGATTTATGCACTTCTATCCCCAATATTTCATCTTGGCACTTTTACCCCTCATATATGCATATTTTTACATTTTTAGTCCATAGTGCCACATGACAAACAAGCATTGAAGATAGAAGTGAAATAATCGTGAAACAAAAGGGGCCCAAGTGTCTTTATCCCTTCCGCTAAACTTAGTGCAGAAATGTTGGTACTTACCACTTTCATTCAATTCTAGAGAGGGCCCATTTGAGCTCACTCTACAAAATTGCTGGTTGTCAATTATATCTGATGGTACAGCAGTTAAGCTACTAGAACTCATGCGGTTTGGGGAGTTGCAGGAAAACCCATTATTAACATTATTCCACCTATCCTGAAAATCTGGAACTGAATGAGGATGAAAATTTGGCATGCCAAGGAAATCAAACTTCCTTTCACCCTGATGAGAGTGGCCAAATTCGTTGAAGCTCGACTGATGACCGACAGATCCGACCCTAATTGGCGAGGCTAAGTTATTAGGTACACTAGAAGATACAAATCCAGAGAGAGCACTTCCATTGGCAGAGTACGAGCCGTAGATCGACTCTTTGTCCCCATTATTAGATGCATTGCCTCCGTGAGAAAATGTCCCTGTAAGGAGTATTTAGAGGTCACGTAAATATTGCTCTCAGTGAAACTGAAAGCAGAATGTCAGTGTATTCAAAAGGTAGTGATGATACCTGAAAGTCTAGTATTCAGAGTACTTGAAGGGCTCATCTGTGGTAAATGAAAACTAATATCATCATGGTTTGACTCAGCAGGGAACGGATGATTTAGTCTGCAAACGTTTAGAACCAAAAATAATAAGTAGAAGGGTAGGAGACGATAGACAATACCAACATTAACTTCATTCATGTCCTGTGTCAGACTTTACATAATAAATGGATAAAATTTCTCCATTGTGATTAAGAAGAATCCCAGTAAAATAAACACACTCAGATTGAACAAAAAAAATAAACGAAATGATAAGCACCCACCGTCTACCACCACCAGGGAAGCTTGGTTCGAGCTTAAGTGCACAAAGTGCAGCTTTGGCAGCTCTAACATCATAAAACTCTATAAATTTGCGATCTTTTCTATGTGGGGTTTCACGGATCTGCATTTCAGAGAATTAAATAAGAAAAAATAATATGATCGTAAACAAAAAACCAGATCCCATGTTGAAACAAACATACCTCCTTGATCTCACCATACACCTCTAAAAGTTTGTGAAGTTCCTCACTAGAAAGGGAAGAGTCAAGAACCACAACAGTTCTCTGACTATCTTTATCATCGCCCAAATCCATTCCTCCAACATTGCTAAACACATCCAAGTCTTCAGTATCATCTCCATTATACGACCGTGTGATGTGCTTTATCCCCTTAGTCACACCCGGAAGCAAATCATCATCATCGTCACCAGGGAGAAGATTGCCTATAGTCTGAGCCTCAAGTTCTTTAAGGGATTCAACAGTTTCTTCTTCCTCGTATTGGGAAGCCGCAGTACCAACAGAATGACCATATGCGGAATTGCTTGAAGAAAGTCTCACTACATAAAGAAACCAAATAATAAGTAAATTGATCAACAGAAAAATGTACTACCTGAGTCTCCAAAATAAGTGTCTTATTAGCCCAAAAAAAATGTCCCTAAATAAGAGTCATTTTAGAATATCAAGATAACATTAATGAGGTTTTTTTCTCATCCTCAATTTATTATCCATCAAACAACTTTGTAAAAACTAAATCATGCATTAATGATAATCAAAGGATATTTAGACTTTATGATCTAAAATTTATGACATTCAAACACATTCTTAATCTTTGTAAAAACCACTAAAATGACTCTAATTTAGAGACAGAGGTAGTATATGATAGCAAATCCATTCATAGACACGGTAAAGGTCATTAAGCAGATTAAAATTAATGACTTCAATCATGGCCTGGAAATAAGGGCCACAAGCATGGAAATACTGATGCAATTATAAGGGAAAGGTGAAAATCTTACTTCTCCTATTAAATAACTCTGACAATGAGCTTGAAAAGAGACCATTCTCGCGTTGAGCACCAACTAAATCCAATTTAACTCCCTTCATAGAATAAGATGCAGGTCCGGCACCGAAATTGGGTCTAACCCCAAATTCGTGATCAAGGGCTCTTGGCAATGATCGACTGGCTGCACCCGTCACTCCAGCAACATGCTTCTCTAACAGAAAGTTAGCTCCCAGGTCTTGGTTGGGATAAGAATCAAGAAAGTCAGAACTCTTTCCAATCGGAGCCTCCAAAGTTATTTGTTTTCCGAGGGGTGAAGATGGAACACCTGCAGTATGTATATGATATCCATCTTTAATTCTTTGCAAATGTAAGTTACACTGGAGCTATATATTGGTCATACGAGCATACATATATAAGCCAAGAAATGAATCATCAGCCCTTGTCTCTCTTTGCCAGCATGCCTTTTCAAGGGTGGCTCTTTTACCTTTAATTTTCTACTCGTCTATTATGTTGGAGTTTTACTTTCAGAGTTCAAACATGGCATTCGAACTGGAAAGATAGTGGTCTAGAACTGTTGGTAAGATTATTATCAGAACTCGGAAGTCTCATACACAATCAAAAAAATTCCCAAAGTGTGGACTCAATTTTTCAACAAAACCCCTAGAGATATTTCACTTATTTGCTATGAGCGTCCGCCGTCCAGAGATGTTTTCGTGATTCGCTAGGTCAAAGAAAATGTTACAATTCAAGCTAGATTTCATTTGGACATTGCTAGTGGTCTAGAACTGTTAGTAAGATTATTATCAGAACTCGAAGTCTCATACACAATCAAAAAAATTCCCAAAGCGTGGACTCAATTTTTCAACAAAACCCCTAGAGATATTTCACTTATTTGCTATGAGCGTCACAAATCCAGAGATGTTTTCGTGATTCGCTAGGTCAAAGAAAATGTTACAATTCAAGCTAGATTTCATTTGGACATTGCTAGTTAAACACAAAGAAAATACCTTAATTTCAGCCAAAAACTAACGCAAATTTTGGACAAAGGGTCATTGAAAATTCTAAAGTCTAGTGACCGTAAACCCGATTTCTCAAAACTAATCATGAATCAGAAAGATAGTGGTCTAGATTCTGGAACTAAGTATGGTTGTTATCAGAACTCAGAAGTTTCTTAAGCAATCAGGATGATTCCCAAGGTGTGGACTCAATTGTCCAACAAAGCCCCTAGAGATATCTTCCCTTATTTGCTAAAAAGGTCATTAATCCAGATTTTTTTATAAACGCCATATGACCCAATAGGTCAAAGAACATGTAACAACATTCGAGCCACATTTCAGTTTAACAGTGCTTGTTAAACACAGAAAATTCCTTGATTTCAGCCAAGTACTACTCATAACATGGGTTGCCTTAAATTTGCTACCAGGTATCCCATATACATCTAATAAAGACGGTAAGTTCGAATTTCTATTAGAAGACAATTTTAAGAAATAAGGATGAATATCAAAAGAGGGATAGAGTTGCTATAAGTCTAGAAAGGAGTTTAGTTTGAATAAAAGATTGATGTTCCATTTTGAAATTATTTTTAGAATAGGATCAGATCTTAATTCAGATAATTTCTTTTCTTTTATCAAAAGAGAAGCATTGTATATCATTATGTCAATCGATAAAAGAAAAACAGTTCAGCGTTTTTATGTTTCCGTTGTGCTTCTGATTATCTATAATTACATTGAAACAACTTGCAAAAGGAAAAAGTTCACATGGGAGATGTAATTCTCATTGCAAGTATGAAAAACAGTTCACCTTTAGGATACTCGGCACAAAATATTCTGACAAGATATCGACAAATCCTTTCCCATAGGAAAATCTCAATAATTACCAGGCATGAGTCAGCACAACAGTTTCCAGGGGAAAACAACTAAATATGACGAATGACTAAAATATTGTCAGCATTTGAATATCCAGTTCCAAAAAAAGAAAATATTAGAAAGGAAATTCTAGCATTAATATAAATTAGTACTGCAAAACACTAAAGAGAGAAAATCTGGGCATCAGCTAGACAGACATGTTATGATATGAGTAGTGACTGAACAATGTCTCAAACTTAATGTAACATTGTTCTCTTGTTTGTACTATTACTGTCCCTTTCCATTAAAGTTAATTACTTCACCCACAATTGAAAAAAGCATTCTATACTACCACAAGATACTGAGATCGTACACCGAACCTTATTATGCATGTTCATCAACTCTAGCAACCATTGCATAATAAATGTACATTTTATTCCAGAATTAAATGTTGAGAATATTTTCTTTAAATTCTAAGATCTCCAAATTATGCTATCATTGCATCATAATGACTACCTTGGAAAATGAAATTACCTAGCAACCATCATAGTGTAATCGTATCAATTTAATTCAGCATTAAATGCTGAGATAATATTCCTAATCAAAATTTCCAAATTATACTAACTCTGTTTTGTATAACTACTTTGAAAACCAAATTGCTATTCGCACCCCACAAAAGGGCCCCGAGGAATACGACAAGCCTATAAAATGTCAGAAACAAACAACAGGGAGCAAACAATAAACAGTTTTCCTACATCCGGTCAAATAGTCAAAACGTTCTACTGGCGAAAATATAACAACCTTAACGATCAGATGAACAGCACTAGTAGACCCCAAATCATCTGGAAAAACTGTTGAGTCCCAATTCAAGATTAAAAAGGACAAATATTAACAGGAAAATATAAAGCTAAACCCAACCCTCGTACTAGAGCATAAGTTCATCTAGACGATCGCATACATGAAAGGACTGTAAACAGAAAGTAACCAAGCATGTCGGTACTCACCATAATTAGGAACAGCATTCCTCTTCCAAAACCCCAATGGTCTCTAAAACAAACAAACAAACAAACAAACAAACAAAAAATCGCATCAAATCGTTGAATATACACTGAAAAATGAAGAACACAGACCAATTTATTGAATCGCACTACCAAAGCAGAAGTCTGCTCACAATTATATAACATGTAGGAACTCCTTCCAGAAGTTGCTAATTCTTTAATAAAATGCCTAGAGGCTCTTCAGAGTTATGACTAAAAGGCAACGGGGGAGACGTAACGTACCTCATCCGCAAACTGCAACTGCTCTGAGAAAAATGATGAAGGGGCAAACCTGAGAATCCATCCTTTCAGATGGCATGATGTAACATTAACTCAAAATTAAAAATATTCTGCAATAAATAAACAATCCATGAGAAATACGCGAAAAACTCTGCAAAACAAATTGAAAAATTGACAACCTATTATGAAACAAATCAGACAATAAAAGGGGCTTTGAACTTTCAAAAAAGTAAATTCATGATGATATGATTAGTCCCACACCAGCACCGCCATCTCTACCTTTGAACAAACACAGGAAGCGGAAAATTGGAAAAATGAAGGAAAGAAAAGAGAAGAAAGAAAGAAAGAAAGAAGGATTAGCAACTAATGGCATGAGGTAGGGCCATGGTATTCACTTGTAGACCCATTTCAATTGAAGGATAAGTTAGGTGAAATTTAGAAGTTTAGTGGGTGCCCAATTTCCAATCCTCAAACAGAAGCATGGACCCATAACAAATTCAGTTACACATCAACTGATCAACAAGCAAAAGGGCCCAGACCTTTCAAGATATAACAACTGTTGATAATGCAAAAGTATTGAAAGGAAACATACAGTAAAATTCGAGTGCAAAATAAGGCGAAACATGAGAAGAAAAGTCTGAATTTCAACAGATCGAGCAGAGGAAGATCAGCTTTCAACTTAATTCCTTAAAAAAGTATCAGATGAAACAGTAAAAGCCCTTAGTAAGCATAAAGGAGCCATTTTTAAAGCTGAAAGCCATGAAAAGAAATAATTAAAGTGAAAGAAAAAAAAAACATGAAAGCAGATGCCAATTGCCAAGTGGCCAAGTAACAAATGTATCTGAAAACAAGAAAACAGTAAAGCAGCTTAGAAAACAAACCAAGCTGCAAAATTCACGTAGAAAAACACGCAACTCCGGGAAAAGACAATGCTCAAAATACATAGAGAGATAAGCATATATGTAAACAAAGAGGAAGTGAAAAAAACTAATAAAATTGAATGAATTACGGCTAAAGGTAAGGTATAGTGGGAAAGCAAAACAAATATGAAGAAGAGAGAGAGATCTAGGTTTATGTGTCGTGCAAGAACCTCCAAAGTACCTTGCGATACCTTCTATCTCTTCTTCCCCCCTGTTTTTTCCACCATTGCACGCTAAGTACATTTATTTATGCTCCAAAAACATTTCACAGCATAAAAAGAAAACTTAAACACGTTTTATGCGTGAGCTTAATTCTCTTCCCTCTTTGTTTAACTAACCTAAACCTTCCGGTCTCCGACCACCGACAACGGCGGAGACCTTCCTGCACCTGGTTTACTCTAGAGAATTGCCGATGAGATCAGAATAATAAACAATTACACAAAATACAAAGAGAACACAAAAATGTTTGATGAATTTTCTGAGAGAGTCAGGCTTCGAAGTCTGAAAAAGAAGGGCAAAAAAAAAAGTGAAAAGAGAAGGGCGTTGAATTGAATAGAATAGACTCGGATCGGACCAAACGAGACTACACCAGACCAGACCAAACCAGAATGGATGGTTATTTACTATATTTAGAAGGAGGGGTTGGGGTTGGGGTTGAACCAGGTGACCCGATCCACCCAGACTTTGGGAAAAGAACCTCATCTACTCTATAGTACACATTGTTGTTAAAATAAGATATAGACTGACTTTAGTCACCAAGCATTATATGATATCACACTCCGATGTTAACTGCGGTTCGATTTTTCAGAGGTTGATTCGATATATTTATAATATTTAACTTTATATATAAGATGCAATTTTTCCGGTGTTGAATTTATTGTGATGTCTCGAAAAAAAAAATTGATGTTACTAAAGACTCATAAGATAAATCCATAAGAGTAATGTTAGTGTAATAAAAAAAACTGGTCACGAAACAAGTGGTACAATTTTCCTGGTTGAACCGCATGTATGTGGTTGATTGTTCGCATCACACTTAATGTGCACCACATCGATACGTGAGGTTCAATTTTTTAGAGGTTGAATGTGGATAGTCGATCTCTCATGATGTTCGGATTTCGAACAATTGTATTTTACTGTGGTATCTCGAAAGTATATTAGGTGTGGTGTTTACTAAAGACCGTTAAGATAAATATATACGAGTAATGTTGGTGTTATGATAAGAAATAGTCACAACAAGTCATAGAAGAGTTTTTTAAACCATTGATCTTAGTGTGTAACATAGTGATTGATATGAGTCATATTATCATTAACGGTGTGTGTTGTGTTATTTTGTTTTGACAATATATCAGTATAATAAAGATTTAAAATTATTTGCACATGTTTTTACTCACATTTGATTTAGTGTGTATTCGACGGATGTTTCCACACATAAAGTTGTGTGTGATATGTTGTGTCTTTATTAATCGGTACCGTATAGGATAATACATTTCTTCATCATTAGCAAAAATCTTGTTAGAAAGCACAAAAATTGTTTTTTAAGCCGTAAAATTTTGTAAAATTACTCAAAGTGCTCTTAAAGTATTTTTAATCACACCACTAATCAATACTTGGAAATTGGTAATGATCAATAGCTTGGGATGAGTTATTTTGATTATTTTTAAATTTTTGATGTATAGTTTTTTTTTAGCTTTCCTGATGTAATTCGAGGACTCTTCGGTTGCCTTTTGGCTGTGGAAATAAAGTGGTTCGTTCTTTGGGGGGAAAAAAATATGCACAAAAAGCGATCCAACATTGATGGTTTTTTGCCTTATGAGTTTTTAGATTTTATTATGTAAGTTTACGATACATATCATCAGTGTTGATACAACTAGCATTCGTGTTAACTTTGATCCACCGTTTTGGAGGTGGTTCCCAAGAGATCCATTGAGATTCTTTCTGCACAAGATTAAAGCATTTATAGTATAACAAGATTGAACATATTCTTGAGCACAAAAAGGATAGACCTCAAGGAGTCTTGAGTTCTATTCTTCATTTTCTCAAAGGAAAACATATTTCTATCTTTCTATTTTATAAGTATTTGAAGTAAAAAGTACTAGTCCAATATCTTAAGTAAGGGTGTCCTGAATTTGAATTGGAGATGAAAGATGTTTAAGTGATATTTAGGTTTATTGATTTGGAGAAGACATGCTTAATTGTATAATGTGATCAACTTGTTTGGAGTCGATAAGGCCTAACCTAGGGGTTAGAGTCAAACGCTCTAGGCTAAAAGGTCTGAAGTGTTCAAATTCCTCTGGAGGTGTGAAACATTTTGTATACTAATCTTTTATACGTTTTTAAACAAATCATTTTCGCTATGATAATGTCATCTGGATTGATGTATATAATTCATTACAATATTTACACAAGATACTTTTAACGGAGTAGCTATTTTATAGTTTCAAATACCACATTTTTGTATTTAAAAAATCTTTAACCAAGATTAAATGCATCAGTTTTTATATTGTACATAACTTGGATGAATGCGGCAAATATAAAAGAAAAAGACATTTTACAAAATCTTGATTAATGCGCTAAGAAAATGTTACAGAATCTGTATTTTACTGTATAAAAAAAAAAAAAAAAAAAAAAAAATAAATAAATAAAAAAAACATAGTATACGCACTGTTTTTGTTTTCTCTCTCTTAAATCTTAATGTTGAATCTTTATTTTTTTTTGAATAACTAATGTTGAATCTTTAAAATGACATTAAAACGTTTTTAAAGAAATATCTTATCCGTCACCGTTTATGTAATATTTATCTTATGTTGTGATATCATCAATTAATGAAGGATCAATAGTCTGATAAAATAGTAAACATGATCAGGTGAATGTTGTGGATTAAAGAGAGAATGATTAAGAATGCAATTAATTGCTTCGTCTTTTTTTCCTTTTATGTTGCGTTAAGAATTAAGATTAATGATTTTTGTTACGTGAAGTTTTTCATTACCTTTAATGAAATAATTATACGTGAAACATAGAACAAGCCTGCATTCATGACAAAATCATTAATTTTCAAAAGGAAAAAAATGCTTTAAAAAATGGAAAAAAAATCATCAAATGTTCTCTATCTCTAATTATGGGAAAAAAAAAAGGAATAAGGTTGGTTTCCATGTGACTTCTAAGGTGGGTTTATCCGAGCACTTTGAAGACTTATAGCGTGAAGAAAATCTTCTCCTTCATCACTTGAGCACACAAGAAGCGAGTTTAAAGTTATTTCGGTTCCTTCAAAAAAACCAGTCATTTCTAGCTTTTTAGATATTCCACAAAAGATGAATGATGCCAACTAGATCGACCTCGTTCTCTTGTTTCAAGATTATGTCGAACAAATCGTAGAAGGGTCTCAAACGAAGAGTAGTAAGAAAATTACCCAAGTGATGATGTTTCCATATAGCCTTTGGGATAATACAGTCCCCACAGACTCTTCGTAACGATGACAAATTTGACACATTCCACAGGAAATGAATGATTCGTGGCTTTAGCTTAAACTTCCACAATTGAGTCTGAAAATTTCACCCTAATGAAGAAGAAGATGCGGTGTTGGTAGAAATCTGAAATTCCAATTCATAGGTGAGGTCATATCCAGAGTTGACAGAGTAGATTCCACTGGATAAAAAATGCCAAATTAACTGATCTTCCTTTGCCCCTGGCGATAGAGGATGCAATAGAATATTTTCTGCTTCAAAAGGATTAAATGTGTCATAGGCCCTTTCTTCCTTCCATAGTCGAGTGGAGGGGCTAACAAGGCAGCTAACCTTACGATCGGGGAGAGCTTCCAAAGACGAGTGTGCACGGAGATCTTGCAATGCTAAGATCCATGGATCCTCAATAATGTCTATATTGTCATGTCAGCAAAGTGACTTAAACTCTACATTTGGTGGAACCAATCTAAAGACTCAAATTGTGTGATGGATGGATGAGAGGTGTATTCGATTACGTGCATCGATGGGTGGAGTCCATCAAGCTTCATCATTAGAGTGAAGTCTCTTTGAAATCTTGGAATACAAAGAGGTCCCACGTCTGCTATATCTGTTATGTGACAGTTATACAGTGTCATTAAAAGGAGGACACATGTAGGGGTATTTATGGTGTATCAGACAAAGATTCCTTGCGGCTAGGGTTTAGGGATTTGTGCCTATAAATACAGTTGTGGTTGCATTGTCTGTGTGTGTGAAATCTGTAACTCAGTGTATAATAATAAAGATCTCTTTTCTGCCCGTGGTTTTTTATCTCTCTCACTTTAAGAGGGGTTTTCCACGTTAAATCTGTGTTCTTCTTGTTTTCTGTAATCTCATTTGATT
This sequence comes from Gentiana macrophylla, assembly GCA_026214975.1. Lineage (NCBI taxonomy): Eukaryota > Viridiplantae > Streptophyta > Magnoliopsida > Gentianales > Gentianaceae > Gentiana > Gentiana macrophylla. The sequence goes on from CM047817.1 coordinate 89,817,829, forward strand.
ATTTGCGTTTGATTGCATCTGTTTCTATTTCTTGCATCTGAAGTTATCTCCATCAGTTTCATAACATGTCCCCCTTACCAACTCTCCAGCGAAGGCCAATGGAAAAGAAGTGAATTGCCTTGAATGATGCTTCGCCAAATAGAAGAGGGGTAACTCGTAATGGAAGCAGATTTGAAGTCATTGGTATCAAAGTATTTTGCTTTGAGGACACGAGCTGAGATGGTGTTCGGATCTTTCAATATTCACCAAGCCTGTTTTGCTAACAACGCTAAATTGAAGCATTCAAGATCTCTGACTCAAAATCTTTTGACATGATTTATTAATCAAATACAACATAAAATTATCTTCATTATCTATTGATTAATAAAGCATGTTTAAAGATTTAAAGACAATAAGGACAAGCAATACTAGTTTTATCAAAATAACTTTATCATCTCAATCTCACCATCTTCTCCCTCACTCTCTCTCCAACGATATTAGCAAATTTTCAAATAACTATATTTGGTCTAATTACAAATATAATCTTCATGATATTTAGGAGGGTGTGTAGGTCCGGAGGATTTTTACGAGACACTAGCATCAGATTATCTTAATGTATTATCCGTTTTATTGGTTTAAATACACATTTTACTAGCTTACGCAATAACTATTTTATAGAATGCGGTAGATGTAAGATAAATTGACGGAGGTTAGACTAGCATCTCGCCACGTATCATCCCTACATTAATATGTAAATAAATACAGACAGAGAAGATCGAACTCCAAGGTTCAAGAACCCTAGTTTAGCCTAAAGGCAAATCTAAGCCCGGACCTAAGCCCCAGGTGGAAGGTCAGCTCGGCAAACTCCCCAGTCCACCACAGGTCGGTCAGGGCGCAACGGAGTTCAGCTAGTGAAGCTCGGGCCTCACAACCTAAGGGACTCGACGCAGGTCGGCCTGAGTATCCCTTAGACGGAGTAGTCCACGTGCATAATATAGCATATAAACATTAAAAGAATACTCAGCTATAAAGGCTTTGATCATATGTTTAAACTACCGTGATTATCTCCTACAATCAAGGAGATTAAATCATAATTATTCATTCCTTATGGAACACGAAATCAGAGTCCAACAGGGAATATGTTCTTCGTCCACAGTTCACTTCCGTCGTACACGCACACATGGTATTGTGATCTGAGCCACTCGACCGTAGAGAGAGGATACTATAATGCTCGTCAAGAGGAGAGGGACGTAAGTCACTCGAACGAACTCTTAGTCTCGTTACTGATAGCTAGTATGTGAGATATCTACTTTATTATCTACGTAGGTACTAGTATATCTATATTTGATTCTGGTGTATACAAAGAAAGTTATAGAAAATTATATAAAAGTAGTATATAGTAGTATCATGAGTATCTATCTATAGTTTATGGTATAGTACTTGATACTATATGTTTCTATTGTGCCGTTTTCTAGAGCATGTCTACAACCGCCCGCAGACCCGGCCCATGCAGGCCTAGGGCATAAGGCATTCTCTATATGAACAATATCTAAGGAACTACGGAGACTTGATTCCTGATTTATACACAGGATACGTAGGCAACTTGGGATACATTATCGCAGGCTCAGTGTAAACATCACACAAACCACCACCTGTTGATACCGCTTATATTCATTTAGATCTTGAATAAATTGTCACTAGGATAATACGGTCAGATTTATTACCTGGTGAGATTCAGCATCGTCATAAATCTTATAGAATCTGTATTTTATAATAAAAAATAGAGTATCTATTACAGTGTTATTTTTTTTAAATCTAAAAATTGAAAATCATTAAAATAGAGTTTTTAAAGGATTTACTGTTACAACAAGTTCTCTTAAAAGTTGGGGAAAAAAAAGGTACACATTAAGCTTGGTGAACAGGTACTCCTGTTTCTATGTTAGTGTGTTAATAGTACATAACATCTGTACAATTACTTCAATGTTATGGCATTATTCAAATTTAATTAAGTGCAGTACATGTCATCGTAAATTTTGGCAAGATAATTAGGCAACTATTAAATTAAAGATTATAATATTAATTGGAAGGTGAGTGAAGCTATAATTGCTGCTCGGGACTTAAACTGTTGGTTAATGCTAAACCCACACTATTCTCAAGATACATTGTCGATCTGTTCCGCGCCAAGATATAAAATTCAAACCCCTTAAACCAAAAGGTCCTGAGTTTGAATCTCACAATTATATATGTGGGTTGTTATAAAACGGATGGAGATAACTTCATATGCAAGAAACAGAAACAGAAGCAATCAAACATAAACAATCAAAAGGAGAAAACAGAAAGAACACAGATTTAACGTGGAAAACCCTCATTGTGGGAGGTAAAAACCACGGGCGAGAAATAGATATTTTATTATGCACCGAAATTTACTGATTTCAACACACCCGACAATGAGACAACAATCAGTATTTATAGGCACAAATCCCAAACCCTAGCCGCAAGGAATCTTTGTCGATGCACCATAAATACCCCTACTCGTGTCCTCCTTTTAATGACATTTGTATAGTTTGTCACATAACGTAATTATCGGATGTGGGACCTGCTTTGTATTCCAAGATTTTTCGGCAGACTATCACCTGCCGATAGTTACCTGGCGATGAAGTTCATGAGACTCCACCCTACTTGGACGCACATAATTGAATACCACTTTTCACCGGTCCATCACACACATTGAGTCTTGAATTGGTTCCACTAGATGTAGAGTTTAAGTCACTTTCTTGACAAATCTCCACCTTGACTTCAACTCTCACTGAGAGTCAAACAGATTGCATAACCGATGTACTTGTACGGATGCATTCGTCAATGCCGGATGTACTTGTACCGACTATCTCCACAAAGATCCACTCTACCGATCCGCCTCGGTAGAGTTTCCAGAAACAGATTATAAGCTTTGAATATTCAGTAATTCCAGGCAAAGCTGAAACTTACTCTGCCGAACTGGTTTAGTGAACATGTCAGCAGGATTATCCTTGGTGCTGATCTTCTTCACTACAACCCTCTTCTCATTCCTCAAGAAATGATACGACATCAATATGTTTGGTTCTCTCATGATGAACTCGATCCTTGGCTAAGCATATTGAACTAAGATCGCCACAATATATGTCACCGATCCTGATGCAACCCCAAATCACCGACTAGCCCTTCAACCGATACCTCCTTAGTTGCTTGATAAAGAGCCATGTATTCTCCTTGATGGTTGATAAGGCTCATGTAGCCTCAAGAGTAGCTTTCCACCGACCACTTGCATTTCCCAATGTAAACACATAACCATCATTGATCTTCTATGTCAACATCACTGCATAATCAAGATCACGGTGCTTTGTGACCGCACTAAGATCACCTCCATAAATGAGACCAACATCGCTTGTACCTCTCGTACACGAATATCCTTTAACACTTTCCAGGTGTTCCTTTTCGAGTTGAGCCATAAACTCTGCCGACAACACTTATTTGCTCGAGCGGATCGGGCCTAGTGCAAACCATGGCATACATCAAACCGCCAATCGCACTAGCATAGGGGAACTTTGACATATACTCCTTCTCTTGATTGGTATGAAGCATAAACAGACAAATGAACATTTGATGCCATAAGAGTATCTCATTGGTTTTCCGAAAGACATCCCAAACTTGGTCAATATCTTACGCACATAACCTCTTTGAGACAAGAATAATTTCTTCGACTTCTATCTCTCCGATCTCCATCCCCAAGATTTTCTTGGTTGCACCCAAATCCTTCATTTCAAATTCAAGATCTTAGAAGGTTCTTCGTGTTTTGAATATCGACTTCCCTTGCAAAGAAGAATCAACATGTCATCCACATACAAGACAAGATAGATATATGATCCATCTTTCAAAGCAGATCGTGGTATACACAATGATCATAAGGACTTCTTTGTAACCTGTTTGAAGCATAAAATCATCAAACCTTTTATACCACGCCTTGGAGCTTGCTTCAAACCATACAATGATTTCTTCAACTTGCAAACATAATTTTCCTTGCCAGGAACTTGAAAACCCTCAAATGTGTCATGTATATCTTCTTATCCACCTCACCATGTGTAAGCGCTTTCATCTAATTGCTCAAGTTCCGTTCTCGCTATGCCACCATTGCTAGTAACACCCGATTGAAGTGTGTCGACCACCGATGAAAATTATTTCATCAAAGGCAACCCTTCCTTTTGATCAATCCTCTTGCAACCAAACGTGCCTTATACCCCCATACTCGCGCTTTAGTTATTCCTTCCTTTTCTTGAAAATCTATTTACAAGTCACAAATCCCTTGTCAGCAGGTTGTTTGACTAATTCCCAAGTCTGATTCTTCAGTAATGACTCCATTTCATCTCCCATGGCAGCATGCCACTGAGATGCTTCTGTACATGTCACTGATTCCCTGTAAGTAGTAGGTTCAGCAACCTCTACCTCCTCTGCAACTTGGAGTGCATATCCAGCCAAATCATCATACCCATATATCCTTGGAGGTATCCCAACATTAGATCTTCTAGGCCAGATGGCAACTAGACTCTGCTGATCAATGTTTGTATGGCCGCCTCTTTGAGGTCTCGATGGTCGGCTTGGATCATATTCGGTTCATTATCCAGATCGAGATAGTGTTGATTTTGATCCACCGATTGTTGCATATCGATGAGACTCCACCTGAAGCTCCACTGTTTCTCAACACTATCGATTCAAGATCGGTTTCGGACTCAGTGAGACCTCCCCACCGATGAGTTTAACATAGAGTTTTCATCAAACACAACGTCCTGCCGAGGATTACTCGGACTCTGTGATGACCAAATCCTATATCCTTTCACTCCATCACCATACCCCACAAACACTCCATTCTTGGCTCTTGGCTCCAACTTCCCTTCACTAACATGATAGTAAGTTGTACTTCCAAAAACCCTTAGAACTGAGTAGTCAACAGGCTTGCCTGACCACATCTCAAATGGTGTCTTGAGATTGATTCCTGTGTGAGGACTCATGTTGATTAAGTAGCAAGTTGTCTTAACAGCCTCTGCCCAAAATCTCCTTGATAAACCAGCTTGAGAAAGCATACATCTTCCTCTCCAAAGAGAGTGTGATTCATCCTTTCACCTACACCATTCTCACGAGGTGTATTCCTTACAATATGATGTCCGGCAATACCTCACCGCACAAAATGAATCAAAATCCGTCCAGTAAATTCCGACCATTATCATGCAAGCTTCTTGATTTTCTTGCCTAAGCGATTCTCCACTGGGCCTTCCACTGCTTGAAGTTATTGAATGCATCACTTTTGTTCTTCATCATCACCACCAAGTCATCCTTGAATAGTCATCTATAAATGACATAAAATATCTGTGACCACCCAATGACTCAACTTTTGATGGACCCCAAAGATCTCGAATGGATATAATCAAGTGATGCCTTTGTGTTGTGCAACCCTGTTGAGAACTTACTTATGCAACTTCCCAAACACACAATGTTCACAAAAGTCCGATACTTAACCTTATATCCCCAAGAAAACTCTTTGAAGAAAGAACTCATGCCCTTTCACCCATGTGACCAAGTCTCATATGCCACAAATGAGTCTCTTGAGATCGAGTGAATCTAGCGAGGATGCAACAAAGAAGAAGGCGAGCAGATCTGATGAGATCCTTGTAATATATACAAGGTTCCTCTTGATGCCTTTGAGGACTACAATCGAATCTTTGAAGACATTCACCGCCCACCTTCACCCTTGAAATTGAACCCTTGTCATCCCGTGGATCGAGAGATACCAAATTCTTGGTCATCTCAGTGCAACATGTCTTACATCCTTCAATTAGTCTGAAATTTACCATCATCTGTCCCTTAACTTTACTAAGCCAATTCCCACAACTTTGCGGACCTTGTTGGGCCATATAGATTTGACCACCATCCATCTCGCTTCATAAGTAGAAAACCACTCTGCTTTGGACAAATATGATAAGATGCTCCAGAATCAAGTATCCACACATCATTATGGTGTGTAAAGTCCCTGCAACTAGAACCAAATCCTCATCGATTGCTCGGTAGCCAAGTCTCTTGTGCGCAGTGCCTTCCTTTGCTTCTTCTTCCTTGGACAATTGGACTTCCAATGTCCCCGCTCCTTCAAGAATTCTGAGACATCAATAGACTTAGGACCTTTGGACACCGACTTCTTTTTCTTCTTTTGTCCATATCCTTTTCCACTATTGTCGCTAGCTACTAGCCCAAAGACTGACTGCTCTGTCCCAAAGAAATTTGTGTCTAAGCTCCTGGCATGTAAGGCGGACCTCACATCCTCTAAAGCTAATGTATCCTTCCCAACTATGAAAGATCGCACAAAGTTTTCATATGATGCCGTAATGACACCAACAGATTAGTGCGCATTTTCATCTCAATTTTAACATCAATATTCCTTAAATCAAGTAATATTGTGTTCACCGGTCAAGATGTTCCCTCGGTGGACTCCTTCATGCATCTTCAAACTGAACAACCTCTATTTCAACAACAACTTGTTGGTCGCTGACTTGGTCATATACAAGCTTTCAAGCTTTTTCCACAACTTAGGCTGCGTGTCTTCCTCAAAGAACCTCATTGATAACATCATCGAGATAAGCACAACATGATGTTGAATGTGCTTTCTCTTCCAGGTCGGCATAATCTCGCAGCACTTTGTATTTGGTTTGTCGATAAAGGATTCCACAAACCCCGTTGTTTCAACGATTACACGCATCTTGATTTGCCACAGACCAAAACTATTCCTTCCTCAGAAATTTATCGATTTTCACATTTATCGCATCATCTTTTCTTGCTAAAGATCATAACTTTATCACAGATCCTAGCACCTTACTGAAGGTCTTGGTGAAGATGAAGTTGATCGTACAGATTGTTTTCTTCAGAACCTGGCTATGATACCACTTGTTATAAAGCGGATGGAGATAACTTGGATGCAAGAAAGCGAAAATGAAGCAATCAAACATAAACAATCAAAAGGAGAAAACGAAACAAGAAGAACCTGAGATTTAATATGGAAAACCCTCGGTGGGAGAGGTAAAAACCACGGGCGTAAAAGAGATATTTTATTATGCAATCAAATTTACTGATTTCAACACACCCGGACAATGAGACAACAATCAGTATTTATAGGCACAAATCCCTAAACCCTAGCCGGAAGGAATCTTTGTCTGATGCACCATAAATACCCCTACACGTGTCCTCCTTTTAATGACATCAGTATAGTTTGTCACATAACATGTAATAATCGGATGTGGGACCTGCAGATTCCAAAGATTCGGCAGACTATCACCTGTGATAGTTACCTCGCCGACAGAAGCTCGAGAGACTCCACCCTACTACCGACGCACGTAATTGAATACCGCTTTACAAATTTGCCCATCACACACCGAGTCTTCAGATTGGTTCCACCAGATGTAGAGTTTAAGTCACTTTACTGACATGGGTTATATCCGGTCTATATATGATAATATCGTTTCAGTAAAAATAATAATCAATGTAGAACACGTAGACGGAAGAAAGAGTTTTACGGATCTAGAACATAACATTGAGAACGAATTCACATATTTTTCATACTTTCAAATTGTGGGTCTTGATTTACACCACAACGATTCTATTGGTGCACTACAGTTTTTATGTACCACAGTCGAATCGACCTTGTGAAAGTTGATTGTGGAGCTAGAAACCGATTTTCCCACGGTCACTTTCCCATGGGGTATAGTAGTAGAACGGTAAGGTGCAAATAATATAGTCTCCTTCAAATTTAATACCAGATACACAGTAAAAAAACATTCATCAATTGTGAATTCATTTATATATTTATTTGTTTTTTTCACCCAAACTCAAAAGTAATAAAAAAAACTCAATCGGGGTGAATTTTTTTTGTCTTTTTCATATTCATCCAAATTGTCATGTGTTAACTATAAATTAAAAAAAAAAATTAAACGAGAGGTTGTGTTTTTGTGTGTGTGTGTGTTGTGGTGCAATGGTTAAAATGCAAAATAAAACATCAAATGAAAATTTTAAAATAATTTTAAAAAAAAACCGTGATTATCCTTATAGCTAAAGTTTGTACTTTGTAGTATGCACAAGTGTTTGTATGAAAGGGTAATATGCGTTCAGAGACAAGTAAAGCATGAAATCTCATTCCCACTTATTTTAATCAGTCTTGTGGTCAGTTTATAATAGGCTAATTAAATAAAGACAAATGTTCTTAGTATAAAATTCTAATGTATGGACTCCTTACTAAGATCGATCGTCGGATGACTGTCATGTGTAAAAAAGAAAACTGTTTTGTTTATTTGTATATGTGACAGTCATTTAACGGTCCGTTTTAATAGGAAGTCACAACAGCAGAATTACCCGTTTTTAGTTACAATATAAGCTAATAAAGTAAATACAATAAATGAAAGAACCCTAAAAGTGGAGTAGATAGAATAACCAAGTGACTCATGGTCAGGGGCGGATCTACGTGTATCCAATATCCATGCGGGACATACGGATATCGAAAGCAATCTGTGCAGAAATTGGAAAATCAGGTTGTGTCAGACATTTGACTTGCAAATCAGGTCATACCTTTTCTAACATTAAAAATCAGGTAAACGTAAGGTTCCTTACGTTTAAACGTAAAGAACCTTACGTTTAAACGTAGAGAAATTTGAAAAATTAGGAAAGTTACAATAAATGTATATTTCTTTACGTTTAAACGTAAGGTTCCTTACGTTTAAACGTAAGGAACCTACGTTTAACGGTAAGGTCCTGAAATATTTTGAATAACCCTCTCTCTCTCTTCTATCCCCTTCCAAACGTTCTAATCCCTACGTTTCTCATCAGTTCTTTTACGTCACGGCGATTTTGCACCAAATATTCAGATTTGCCACCTATGCTCTCAAGCATAATGGATCAAAGCAATATAGAAAGTGTAAGTGTTTCCCCCTTATGATGCATTTAAAACGTTTTATTGTTATATTGTTTCCTAAATTATGTTCTATATATTTTCCAATTTTTAGTGTTTTGTAGTGGTGATTAGCCTGATATTTGTTGGCCTTGTGGTGATTAGCCTGATATTGTTGACTGATAGAGGGGATTAGCCTGATTTTTCTTTATGTGGGTTAAAGTAAGGGAGTTATTTTGAAGAAGACGATTAAACTGAATTTTCTGTGTTTAGGCTGGATTTTCTACGTCTGGACGTAGAAAAGTGCTCTTTAGTCCTCTTTTGTATTTTTGTATGCAAAATTTTCCAGTTTATAGGGTTTAGGTTAGTCTTGATTGTAATTTGATAAAAACATGCAATTTGTGGCTAGGTAAGTTTACATTTGGGACATGGAAGTTGATAGTGTATGAGTATGGTGTTACTATGCATTTTTTCATGTATATGTTCATGTTGAGATTGATTGAGGCTTGATGGTGAGATTGATGGTTTGATCGTGCATAAGTCTTGCTGCTCTACCCAAAATGGTACTCAAAATGGCTCTGCTTTGAGAGACCATTGTTATTGGAAATATTGATCACACTTACACTTACATTAATCATTTAGGTATTGGTAGCTCTGTTATTTCTTCTTTGGTAGTAGATGTACTATATAGTTGATTTATTTCACAATGTTAGTGTATAAAGCTTGTGATTGACTAGTATATGTGTGTGATTGACTTGAAACAATGCTATTTGTTAACAGTTGATTGACCGTCATGGAACTGATGTCTACAAAGTAAAGGAAAATTTGATATGGACTTTTAGAGGGGAAAAGACCAAGCTCCTGGATCTTCTTGACATTCACATGAGAATGATCGGATTTGAGGGAACATTGAGAGGTGGGGTTTTTCGAGAATTCATTCAAATGTACGAGCACTGGCAGTTTTCCGCCAAAGTTTTGCAATATGTATGTTTCAGTGCCGTTTATCCGAATGTGGCCGGTGAGCTTCATTTTAGATTTGGTGAGACGACCGCGAAGTTCGGTAGGCGGGAGTTTTGCATGATTACCGGTTTTAGGTTTGGTGATCTCCCGGAAGCTCCCGATAGTTATTCCAGGTGTTTTGCTGAGGGGACATACGGACACATCCATCATCCTGACCCAAAACCGATCACCATACCGGATATTGAGAGATGGTTATTGGATGAGGGTGAACATCCTGAAGTTCTCTACTTGTAGGTTTAGTCTACCTTATTCACGGGATTATGATGGGTCATGATAAGACTACTAAGGTACCTCATGAGACCTTCTATTTGGTCGAGAATGTAGAAGGCTTAAATGACTTTCCATGGGGTACTTGGTTGTGGGATCAGACTTATAGAAAGATTTGTCACATGATGAATACATACAAGGAAAGTCCAGAAGGTAGGGTGACGATACAAGGGGTTATACATGCCTTACAGTTTTGGGCTTACGAGACCCTCCAGGACATTGTTGTTCCGACTATTGCTGCCACCCTCAGAGATCCTGATGTGGCTCCTCGGATGATGAGATGGAGTTGCAAGACTACCCCTCCGCAGTGGAAGGGTTGTTGGCGAAGGCAAGTAAGGTAATAAGCTTAATAAACATTTTCTTTTAATTATATTCGGTATGGTTAAACATTTTGTTTTTGTTAATTCTAGTGAAATATACATTGTTTGCGAGAGCCGTGTTATAGAATATCTGGCAAGGGAAGTTGATAGGGAGTTGATGCTAGATAGGGGCATCCTCGATGCGCGGAGATTAATGAGCCGCCACGTGTGATCACTCGGCTGTACTAATTGCACGGCCACCTCCTGAGGCGCCCATCTACTACACAAAGAACCACGCTCTGCTACACAACAGATCGGCCTCTATTTCACATCCTCTACTTCACAATGACCTCTACCTCCTCATTCACGACGTGTGCCGCACATTCATACAATCGAGATGCTACAGCGGAAGAAGATGAATCGATGAAGAAAGATGAAGTCATTGGGCTTTATAGGTCGTGAAGAAAAGGATAGCTAATGGGCCGAATGACATTCGGAGGAAATTCGCCGCGAATGAAGAGAACCGCAAGTAATTCGAGAGGTTATCTGTTGCGTAATGAGTATGGGGCGATACTTCTTGAACTTAAGGGGTTGATGCAAACGCTGTCATCCAGAGATCAGGTAAAAAATTATTTCATTGTCAATTTCTTTATGCGATAAATTTAGTTGTATGTATTATGATACTAACCGGGCAACATCTTTTCAGGTTACCCCTCATCGGCCTCCACCTCCACCTCTACCTCCTCCACCTCCTCCACCTCCTTCACATGATACTGACCGGGCCACATCTTCTCATTTTGACCCTGATCGGTCTACACAGGGTCATCATACTGAGATGAAAACTGATTAGTCTTCACATGGTCAGCATACTCATCGGCCTCCACCTGGTCAGCATACGCATCAGCATACTCATCCATCACTTACCCCTTCCAACGACCCGATGATGATGTTCAGGTGTGATAAGATTCTTGAAGGAATTTCCCAACCCGGGCAAGAGGGAGTCTTTGCTTTGGAGGAGTTCAGAAGGAGGGAGTCGAGAAGGATTTCGTCGACGAATTATTCGTGGAGGATCCTTATTCGGGTAAGCATTATGTTATTTATATCTAATTATTGTTTAGTAGGTTTATTTATATTGAAATTTGTATTATTAACATAGATATTGTTTGTTATCGTGAATTGATGAGAGTGCCTATTTTGATGCAGATACTGGCGATGCTACTACCGAGGATACGACCCCTACCGAGGCTACCGCCCCTACCCCTCCCGAGGCTACGACCCCTACCCCTCCCGAGGCTACGACCAGCCAGGCATCGGTTGTGGAGCCTGAGATGGATTATAGTAAGTTATTTGATTTTTAATTTAGAAACTATAAATTATATTGTGAAAAACTATCTAACTTGATCATGTATTGAAATTTGTTTAGCTGGTGGTCCAAGTGTTGTACAATTGGGTAAATGAAAGGCGGATGATGCAATTGACAGAAGATTGACGACCCGTCAGACTACTAGCCGACCACGGTATTTAACTGATGGGTCTCACATAGTCAGTCTACCCGGTGATAACGTTGTGAGATGGACACCGTTGAAAAAGTTTCTGGACGAGCTAGAAAACAATTTCACAACGTGGTACAAACAAGAACATCCGCCCCCAATTGAGATTCCGACGAGGTACGCAGCTGGTTTCCGCCTTACAGAACCGATGGGCAAGGCGTGGTTCACACGTCTCAATGACCCTCTTAAAGAGTTAGACCGAGAAGTATATTCTTGTGACTTCATTTTCATATTTCTGATTTCATTATCTCTAACTTATTTTTGCATGCGTACAGCATGTCGATGCATATCTGGACCTGATACAGCGGCAAATGGAAGCACATCCAGGATGCTTTCAACCGCATACGGCCATTGCATACTCTGAATTAGCCGTCTTTTGCGGCCAAGGTCATATAGATCAGGGAAAGCCGCCAGACACAACGGACATTCCAGACTTTGTGGATCGGTACGTCAAGCAATGGGATGAAAACACCGTGATATACATTCCCTGGTCCATTAGTCATGCTCACTGGGCAGCTGTCCAAGTGTCTATTCCCGACTGGAAGATTAGGGTGTGGGATTGTCTGTCGGGGAATCCGTATAAGGCTGATGTGAAGAGAAACATCAAAGCGTGGGGTGTTTCGTTTAGGAGAGTGTTGGAGACGGATGCTCATCTACGTCAACTCCCACAAATGGTTGATCCAAAGAAGCCTTTTTTTGATGTCAAAGTAGTAAAATCTGAATTCGTACCACAAATTCCAATTCCGTAAGTGTTATAAACTTCAAACTATTTATTATATTATACAGTTTACACTATTCTTACACTATTCATATTATACAAGGGTGACTGTGGGGTATACACGGTCAAGTTCATTGAGCATTTGATGCACAACGAAAGGTTTGATCTAATCCATCATGACAATATGCCGTTGATAAGAAAGAAACTTTGTGTGCAGCTATTTAATCAAATAGTAGATTTATAGGTATTTTTGTGTATGTTGTTTTGACAAACTTTGTGTAGGAATTTTCTGGTGTATGTTATTTTTGGTATTTTATTGTATGTTGGTAGTCATTTATATTTTGGGTGTATGTTGTTTTGGTGTTTTGATGAGTATTCAATCTGTTTAAAAAAACAACTCAACTTAAAATGCAACATTATCTATGTCCAAACGTAGGGAATGCAACATTCTCTACATCCAAACGTAGGGAATGCAAGTACTAGTGTTGGAACATGGCAATTATTGTTGTTGTACAAGTACGAGCCATTTCTCTCATTTCTTCAAACTCTTTTAAGTTCATCTGAATTTTCTTCATCATTCAAGTAGTCAATTTAAACTAACCACTTATTCACCTTTCAATTTATAATCTACACTGAAGCAAATGGATAATGATCGTTTCTTTAAAGTTCTTGATGGCGGTTTCACAACAAGTTTGGTATGTCATTATCAATTAACTTACATTTATATCACTCGTATTATGATTGAACAAAAATGTTTCTTTTTTCATAGACACTACCTCCAGCATACGTTAATAGGTTGAACGACACACTGAGGAACCTAAATAGGGCCGTTCTCAAAAGCCGATTAGGGACATGGGAAGTGAGGGTTGGAGCCACAAACAATGGAATTCTTCGTTTCTTTGGGGAAGGTGGGAGGAGTATGTGGCGGCTCATTACTTGAATGAGAGGGAGTTTATAGTGTTTGAACACAGGGGGAGTTTCACTTTCGACACTATTGTGATGGATCACACTTATTGTGAGAAGACTTTTTCTGAGTCCGAGAGTGAAGAAGATAATGCAGATGCAGGTAACCAAAATCCCCATTTTCAGGCGACGCTGTCAAACTGGGTATTTTCACATGGTTGTTATTATGTGGTGAGATATTTAAAATATTTTTAGTTGTTTTCTTGTTTGATCTTTTTCCCCATTTTGAAACGGTATTTAAATTTGTTTGTGATTTGTAGAATATTCCAAAGGCATTTGCTAGAACAAACGACATGTTGCGAAACAAGACCGTGGAACTGCGAATTGCCACAGGGGAATCATGGCCTGCTAAAATTGTCTATATGGTAAATCAAAAAGTTCGTTTAAGCGGGTTGAATGATTTTATTACGGACAATGACCTAAATGCGGGAGATGAATGCAACTTTGAAGTCATTGATCAACCTATAGAAAATCACGTCGTGTTTAATGTGGTGATTACTAAATATTGAAGATCATTTATTTAGGCGTCATCCTATCGTATTTAATGATCACCCTTAGTTTATTTAAGCGTCATCTTATTGTTATCTCAATGTATCATTACTCTTTGTTTTTATGTTTGTAAGCCCTGTATGTAAGCCAACGTATCATTACTATTTTTTCTTGTGTGTAAGCCCCGTAATAATTACTGTTAGTTTTACAGAGGTAGTGTAATACAAGACAAACTTGATTCCGGTTTATAACCGAATACAATCATACATTCTATTAATACGTTACACAATAACGATCCATTCTAATATCACCATAACAAAAACAATGACTTCCTACCGGTATTGCGTGCAACTGGCTCTGTTATGTCCTGGATGTTTGAAGTTACTACATACATTCTGCTGGCCTGGACGTTCCCTTTCAGAAGGGATTCTAGTGGTATTAATTCTACCTCTTCTTGGAGCTCCACCGCATCAAAGCGATATCTCATATTAGGCACTCCGACTTTCATGTTTCTTACGCCTCCCGGAACATCCCAATCCTCCTGTCGTCAGAACCGGATATATGCTACCCATGTAAATCTCCTTGAAACATTCAACTTTATAATACCGTGAATGAGTTCGGGTGGACTAATTCTGCGTGTTCTTTGCTTTCTTTGTTATTACATGCGTACATGGTATTTCCATTTTCTCAAAATAACCACAATAACACTTCCTCTCTCGTAGATTTACCACCCCATGAAGCAAGTTATTTCCATGAACCTCAAACTCATCGGGGTTAATAGGATTAACCACTGAACTTCCTTCTAGCAAAGAATATTCAAGCCACTATTGTATAGATCTCCGGTGCTAACACGTCCACACAATCAAGCGCTATACATTGCCTATCATTATACCATCTCTCGCAATGTAGCTCTAATGAATTCCAAGAGGCTAGGAATAGGCCACCGACGAGCTCCTCTAATCGCACAGTTGAAACTTTCAGCGTAATTGCTTGTCATTAATGCGTATCTTTTCCCAGGAAATTTGGTACGCGCCCACCGCTCAACACCTATTTCTTCTAGTTTTAGATATGCGCCAAGACATTGTGCCTTGATCGTATGTACTTTCGGAGAAAATCGGCCTCCGAGAATGCATAGGTCGCTTTGATAGAATGTGTCTTCACAAAAACCGTAATCCTTCCATTTTTTTTGTTAGATTTCCCTTTAAATGATGATAGGAAACACCGTGATATGCATTGGGAAAAACCTGACCAACCGCATTTCTAATAGCCTTGTGTCTGTCGGATATAAAGCTCAAATTTTCAGCATAGATACCTCCAATGGCCACCCTCAGTTGTCTCGTGAAATACCTCCATGAATCGTTGCATTCTTTTTCAGCAATACCAAAGGCTACAGGGAATAAGTGGTCACCGGCATCTACAGCACAACAATAAATAGTTGCCCTGAGAAACGGGTTTTTAGATGAGTGGCGTCCACACACAAAATAGGTCGACAATACTTGAAACCATGATGACTTGCTCCCAAAGCCATGAAACAACTACTGAACCTTCCCAGATTATCAAGCTGAAAGCCTCACGCACCATCCACAGGTACGAGGGTATCGCATTGTAACACTCCGTCGGTGAACCTCTAACCAGCATTCTCTTCATCTCGTGAGCTCGGTATGCTTGGTCATAAGTCAACTCAGATAATCGTAAGTTGTGAGCATGTCCTCCATAATATGTCCGGGTTTATACTCATTGCCGAGTTCTTCCATTTTCTCGACTTAGCGGACTCGCAATAACAATAGGTGTTGCTTGTCGATTGTCATTATCCGCGATTCGAGAGGCACAAGTATGCACATCATTCAACGTTGTGATCTCAAATGTATGTGAGACATTTGTATTCGTCTTCACCCTTTTCGCCCTTACATGCCATTTGCATGTATCGTTTAGACATGTGTAATACAAGCAACGAGTGTACGACCTACCCAAAGTCATCTGAAAATTATTGGCAACCGCATACGATTTTATTTTCAAATTAAAATCTTCTTTCGAATCATATTTCTTCCCAATGAACAATTCGTTCACGTCATTCATATGTAACGTACCGGTAGATAGACACTGCGGTAAATCATCATCTTCAAATGTGGGAATCCTCCATGAATAATCTTCTCGTACACTTGCCCTAGCATTGGCACCCTGATTATTGTTGTCATCCCTGCCCGTTTGATCGGTTTGAATATGAGGTGCAAACGGAGAAGCCAAAAAACTAGTGACTGATCCATCAAACAAATTATATGGCTGTTGGATAGGTTGAGCACGACTACTTGAAGGTTGGTTAGGAGGATACTGAAACGGATTATGTGATTGGGTATTTATAACAATATAACTTGGAGGACCGAATTCAAACGGAGCAGTGTATTCACCAACCATTTCAACACGAACATGACTACTTGAAGGTTGATTTGAAATATTATGACTTGGTCTGACTGGTTGATACTGAAACTGTTGGTCCGAAGCTTCTCTAAGCCTTTGTGTAGAAACATGGTTTTCAAACCCACTCATCCATACTGTTGCTCCAATGGATTAAAATTTGGATCTGTAGCAAGTTCTTGTACCGGAGAAGGGAAATTACCAAGACTATAATCCGAATTATTGTTATCATCTGGGGCATTGCAATCTTGATTTAAATCAATGCCATCATCCTCAAATATCGGTTCATTGTTTGCCTCCACTGGTGTAGCATTCACGCAAAAAATTACATTTTTGTCAGCGAGGTCGCTTCGACGTAACCATTTAGTGTCTCGTCGTCTAAGATATCATCGTGTGTATATTCCCACACACTAGCATAAAAGCTTTTACGCCGAGCTTTGAATCAGACCGATCAATACCAAGCCTCACATGCAATTTATCCAACAACGCATTCAATCTTATGTTCTTTCGGACAAATAATGAGAACATCAATCCATTTACATGATTCCACCGGTTATAGAGAGGATCGTACGTAAATTCTCAGTTGAACGAGACAACAATCATAGTGTTGCGATTATCTGTTTTTTTTTATAAAACAATTCAAGTCATTATTAAATCATTCAAGATGTTTCAAACAAGGAAAACAAAGACTTTTAACAATTAAAACTCTTTCACTATAAGTTTAAGTGTGATCAATATTTCCAATAACAATGGTCTCTGAAACAGAGCCATTTTCAGTACCATTTTGGGTAGGAACAGCACCCTTATGCACGATCAAACCAACAATATGGACAATTCCATTACTACCAACAACAAATTTCCCAACTTCTCAAAACTACAATACCAAATTGAAGAGAGTTTGAGAAAGTAATAATACTTGAGTAAACTTCAACTTAGTTTATTCATCATAAAAGAGTGAGTATAAATAGGTACAAGTAAGTGAGAAAGGTCCTAGTAGAGTATAAGCTAGGAGAGAGCAATTAATTACTAGAGTCGGCTAGTATTAATTGCTAGAGTTGTCTATTACCTAATATGACAAAATAGAGTGACTTTATGACTTTATGACATATTAATTGTTTATACTATACAATTAATATGTCTTACAATTAATATGTCTCACAATTAATATGTTACACTAAATGTAACGTAATATTTCTACACCCCCCCTCAAACTGGGTTGTATATGTTTATACAGCCAAGTTTGCTACTCAGTCTGCTGAACATAAGTGGCGGAATGGCCTTGGTGAGAATATCGACGTTCAGTCTGCTTTGAGGAACATCTGGAGTTGAATAATCTTGGCATCAATCTTCTCCTTCAGAAAGTGTCTGTCAATGTCCACATGTTTGGTTTTATCATGATGGACTGGATCCTCTGCCATGCATAAGGCTGAATTATTGTCACAGCAGAGTGTGATAGGTTGTTGAATAGTCTGCTGAAGTTCAGTAAGGATCCTTTTTATCCATAGAGCTTCACAAATACCCAAAACAAGTGCCCTGAGTTCAGCTTCAAAGATCGCTTCTAGAGACAATGAGTTGTTTCTTGCTCCTCCAGTGACAAGATTTCCCATACATAAGAACGATGAGCTTTGTAGTAGACCTTCCTCACGAGTGTGATGACCATTGTCGACATCGATGTAAACCTTGATAGATCTCTCACAGACTTGGTGAAATGTAAGCCTTGGCCAGGAGTGGACTTCAGGTACCTCAGTATCCTGTTCACAGCATCCCAATGTTGCTTGATAACGGAAAAATTCACTGTTATTTTCATAACTTTTCAACCCGTTTCTGATATCATTTTGAGTATTTTTATATCAGTTCGAGTCATTAATTCCTATGTTTCATCTAAATATGTTAGTAGTAGTTATTATATAAAATATCGTATTTTTATATGTTTTATAGTTTTGTACCGGTTTAGTAACCGGTGTGTCGTGTCGGATTTACGTTTGGTATTTTGGTGGTTTATTGCGAAATTATAGGTTAACCAAAATCCCGAGTAACGACACGTTTTGAGGCCTAAAAGAGGTGTTTATGGGGATATAAGATCGTGCCACAAGCTTAAAAGGTCAAGTGGATCAGTGGTTCGTAGTGTCACTAACGATTTATATCTTCGACGAACCAATGGCCCATTAAAACGGCATTTTCTGAAGAGGTGGCCTTAATGAAAGTTGTAGATCTTTGATAGAGCTTTCCAACGCATTTTGAATCACGTCAATTGGAGATCTACAACTCAAGTTATGACCAAGTGGCTAATCGATTCGTAATAGTAAAAATCCCGAAAACGACACGACATACGAATGGCTCATCAAAACGGCGTTTTCTGAAAAAGAATCCTTCATGAAAGTTGTATACCTTCAAGAAAGCTTTCCAATGGATTTTGAATCAAGTCAATCGGACTTCTACAACTCAAATGGTGGTCAAGTGGCTAATCGATTTGTATTAGGGAAAATCCCGAAAAAGACCGGTAATACAAATGGCTCATCAAAATGACGTTTTCTGAAGAAGAGTCCTTGATGAAAGTTGTAGAGTTTTCCGAGAGCTTTCTAATGACGTTTGAATCATGATTTTTGGAGGTCTACAACTCGAGATATGAATTTTAAGTTTAATATATAATTATATATAAATTTCTCCGCTGCTGCATGTGCGTAATGATGATTAGTGATGATAATCTCGGATCGATCCGGCACCAATCCGGATCGATCCGCCTCCAAAATATTTCCTATATATACAGAGCATCGATCAGCAGAAGAAAGGCCCCCCTTCTTCTCCTTCTTCCTTCTTTTAATTATGTTTTGGGGTCTATATGTAGTAATATATGTCGTTATAATGTCGGTGTAATAACCCGACTAGTTATCGTTTTAATATAATTTCGTTTCCGTCTTTTATTGCTTTCTTTTACTTTTATGCAATTAGTATAAATATATATATATATATATATATATACGTATACTATATATATATCTATATCTATATATATATCTATATATATATATATATACGTATATCTATATAAATTGTAGTTATCTTTATCGTTTTGTTTTCTTTAGTTTTGTATTTCCGTTGTTATGATTAGCTAAAGTAGTTGTATAGCGAATTATGTGAAAACGGGTAAAATTGACCCTCGGGAGACGAGATGGGAGTTGTGTTGTGCTTAAATTAAACGTTTTTATGATAAAATCATGTTTTAAAGTTGTTTCGATCATTTTAATAACTTTGAATAAAATTGACAACTTTGTTCACGGTTACATCGAGCTTATAAATGTATTTTGTGGTGAGATGTGAGATATGGATATCACTAATCATAGTCCCGATTGTTAGATTGACAATCTAAGTGATGTGATCTGGACTATGCCTAAGTGAAATTTTTATTTTTACGAGATGTGCGAAACATGTTTTAAAATCACTAAACCATAGTCTTAATCGTTAGATTGGCAACCTAAGTGATACGTTAAAATTATGTTTTTGTGAGGTTTTTCAACGGCTTTTTATTCCGGTCAACCATGTTAAAGTAGTTAGCTCTCTAAAGGGAGGGTTAATAAACCTAGTGTGGGGTTAAGTGAGAGCTGTTCGATCTTAACGCAAGAATAAAGAGTTGACTCCGTGAATATCATATGAATCGAATCGGATAAAACACACTCCTTATCAAGTTTTTCCCGTGGGAGATAACTTTGTTGGATCATGGCTCGGCTATGCTTTTTAATCACCTAGTTAATCTCGTTAATTAAACTTTATTTTTCGCATTAGTATAAACACTCCACCTAAAACTTTGATCGCCTAGACTAAGAAACACGTTCGCTTTGGTACTCACAACCACATTTCTCTTGGGACGACCTCGTACTCCTGTAGCTATCCTAGCAATCGACCTGGTACTCTGCCAGTTAGAGAGTTAGTTTACCCAGAGTTAGTTATAAATGTATTTTTAGTGGGTTTTTTCGCTCAGTCTTTATAAATGTATTTTTTGTGGGTGAATTTTTCGCTCATCAAAATTGGCGCCGTTGCCGGGACCAATATTTTAGTGGGTGTATTTTTCTCTCATCAAAATTGTGATATATTGTTGTGATATCTTGTAAGTGAACCGAAGGCTTGGGCCTAGGTTTTTATTTTCTTGTTTTATTTAGATGTCGACAAAGAGCTATGGATGCTGAAGTGATATTGTCCTGAACTCGGTTTGAATACGACTTTGGTACTTAGCCTCTTTGGAGGGTGATATCTTGTAATTCTGGCTAAAACTGGGGATTAGGGCCTTCGGCTACCATAACTTTTTGAGGGGTCTAAATATCGTGTGTTAAAAAAAAAAAAAAAAAAAAAAAAAAAAAAAAAAAATTTTTATTGTTTTATTGTTGTTTTCTGAAATCTTGCAGTTTGAACTTAAATGGATCAATATTTCAATCAATATTACTCACCTGAACAACAATACTCCTACCAACCAATTATCAACAACGGCCGTGGTGCGAGCCTCAATATCAACAAAGAAAATAACCAAGGTTCATGGAATTATAAGTGCTCTAATGCATACCAGGACCGAATTATGGTTATTCGAGTTATGAGCCACAATATTACGAGGGTTGTCCTAACCCTGGTGCTTATCGGGATTACGGTGTTCATACTCAAAGACGTTGATAGCTTTAACCATATTCACCCATCCGATCGATTATGCGGAATGGCAAGAGGACTACTACTCACCTCCGATGAATCAAAGTCAATACGATCGCTTTTCCCCATGCCACAAGAAGAATTCACCGACAACAAATAGAGCAACTAGAACGATTGAACCGGATCTTGGAAGAGCGATCGCTGGATATGCAGGAGTTCAAGGTAAATCTTGACTCCGCCATAAGAAAAATCTTCAAGACAAGGTGGGGCAATTGATTGAATTAGTGAGGTATGTGAAAGAGGCGAGACAAGTGCAATAGAGGTGGTTAGGGATGAAAATGTTATCACCGAAAAAGTTCGAGGATGAGAATGAGGTTGATAATTCAGTTCGCGAAGAAAAAGTGCAAGATTTGGAGATGACAGAGTTAGAGGAGCGAGAGATTGATTGGCCATCTTTGGTAAAGCCACCGGGAGAGTTGGTAATAGTTAATATATCGGTCCCGGATTACTACATTCGTCCACTCTGTGAGGATGAATTTTCTGCGGTCCAGTTTGTGTACTCCCCAATGGATGAGCTTTATGGTAATTTTCAAAAGAAGATGGTTCGACAGTCTGATAAAAGAAGATTCGACGGCTGGGAGGAGATGGCATCGAGAGCCAAACGAGGTAATGCGTTTCTAGACAATTTAATTTCTTTGGTTCTCGCATTGTTAATTTTTCTTAAGCTATTGATCTTCTTAAGTTACGATTTTGGTTGATAACTTGTTAATACTACTTTAGTCGAGCAAACGACGTTAAACAAAAGCGCTACCGGAGGCAGCCCGATAATAAAATAATTTGAATAAAGACTAGTCTTAATGAAATGTAGAATCAGATGAAAGATGAACACAAAGCACAACCAAGTCTCGGGATGAATGTTTGAATTTCATTAAGAGGGAATGATTAGGTGGTTATCCGAAAATCCCGATGGAGAAAAAGATAAAAATTCAAATGTATCATTTCTTGGACTTAGGTTATTGAACCCTCGAGGATCTGGGGTATAAAAGACTCAATACTTTTCACATTTCATTTTATGATCTAGTCTGCTTTCAAATTTCTAGTCGTTGTAGTATAGTGGTGAGTATTCCCGCTTTAATAACAACGTGTGTAATAAAAAAATGAATCTAGAATAGCCGACTTGACTATGATATATGCTCTTGTGATACTTTCTATGATACGTATATGCTTAGATGTTCTGTGCTTTACCCGTGTGGGTGATGTTTCCATCTAAAGCTATTATATAGCCTATCGAATTTTCCGACGTGATGTGCCATTATCTTATTATTCCCATATCTCTATTCGATACTTTGGCACGAGGACCATGTCCCGTGTTTGTTTTGTTTTGGTTTTGATATAGGGATTCGGGATGTGCTTTCTCATGGCTGTTACGGGATTCGATAACACCTTTCTGCCTGGTTTATAAGCTAAGTCTTCCTCTCTATCTCATTTACACTCTGAGAATAATGCAAAATCGTAAGTGGGGGTAGAGTATGGTTGGTTAAAAATGGCGTAAGTGTTTAAACCCTTAGTTTTTGATTCTCTTTCAAACATTATTTAGTTGATTAAAATAATTTGTATAAGGCATATATATTTCATGGATTTGAAGATGTAATGATCAATTTGGATATGTATATAACCAACATGAACCGTAAGTGCATTTTAACCCCAAATTTATTTGTGTAACATGAATTCCTTCACGTAAGCCTTTGATATTGAAGCGAAAATTTTAAATCAGATCCATTCAAGATCCTAGTGGTTTATCCTAGAAATAGTAGTAACTTAGTACCTAACTTCTCAACATGTATCGTGAATATCCAAGGTTTGAATGTGATAGAAAGAATGTCAAAATAAGATAAATTATATATATGTCGGTTGTAGCTACCAATGATTTGAGTGCGGTAGGGTGTTATCACGAAACGTCCTATACCACTATGAGGCTTAAAAGCTCCCGACTGCCTGATGATAGTAGTCCAGCTAGGGTGTTATCACGAAACATCCTATTGCTGGGAATGAGGGTGTATGCTACACATTAAAAAAAAATAAAAATAAAATAATAATAATAATTATCTTCCTCACTATCCTCAAAGATAAACGAATGACATGCTTTAGGGATTATCCTAATAAGTACACGGGAGGACTTTGTGTGCTATCATATCGCTTATACCTAGAAAAGTCATTAGATCGTCTGAATGGATATTTGTGCGTTTGCTTGATTTATTCAAGAGAGGATAGTGGAAATTGAAAAGGCTTGTCACACACACACTCTGTTATACATTTATATTAAGGTTAACGTGTGGTTATGATTCGATTGGTTACATCATCCGGTTGGCCTTTATATTTTACATCTTCATGAATTTTTCCTCATTCATTTTATTTTATCGCTTGTTTTGTTCGAGGACGACCAAAAGCTAAGTGGGGGTTGTGATAACGGAAAAATTCACCGTTATTTTCATAACTTTTCAACCCGCTTCGATATCATTTTGAGTATTTTTATATCAGTTCGAGTCATTAATTCCTATGTTTCATCTAAATATGTTAGTAGTAGTTATTATATAAAATATCGTGTTTTTATATGTTTTTACTAGTTTTTGTACCGGTTTAGTAACCGGTGTGTCGTGTCGGATTTACGTTTGGTATTTTGGTGGTTTATTGCAGAATTATAGGTTAACCAAAATCCCGAGTAACGACACGTTTTGAGGCCTAAAAGAGGTGTTTATGGGGATATAAGAGTGTGCCACAAGCTTAAAAGGTCAAGTGGATCAGTGGTTCAGTAGTGTCACTAACGATTTATATCTTCGACGAACCAATGGCCCATTAAAACGGCATTTTCTCAAGAGGTGGCCTTAATGAAAGTTGTAGATCTTTGATAGAGCTTTCCAACGCATTTTGAATCACGTCAATTGAGATCTACAACTCAAGTTATGACCAAGTGGCTAATCGATTCGTAATAGTAAAAATCCCAAAACGACACGACATACGAATGGCTCATCAAAACGGCGTTTTCTGAAAAAGAATCCTTCATGAAAGTTGTATACCTTCAAGAAATCTTTCCAATGGATTTTGAATCAAGTCAATCGGACTTCTACAACTCAAATGGTGGTCAAGTGGCTAATCGATTTGTATTAGGAAAATCCCGAAAAGACGACCGTAATACAAATGGCTCATCAAAATGACGTTTTCTGAAGAAGAGTCCTTGATGAAAGTTGTAGAGTTTTCCGAGAGCTTTCTAATGACGTTTGAATCATGATTTTTGGAGGTCTACAACTCGAGATATGAATTTTTAAGTTTAATATATAATTATATATAAATTCTCCGCTGCATGTCTTTGCATATTACTGTAATGATGATTAATGATGATGATCTCGGATCGATCCGCACCAATCCGGATCGATCCGCTCCTCAACATTGTCTATATATATCAGAGCATCACAGATGCAGCAGAAAGGCTGCCCTTCTTCTCTCCTTCTTCCTTCTTTTAATTATGTTTTGGGGTCTATATGTAGTAATATATATGTCGTTATAATGTCGGTGTAATAACCCGACTAGTTATCGCTTTAATATAATTTCGTTTCCGTCTTTTATTGCTTTCTTTTACTTTTATGCAATTAGTATAAATATATATATATATATATATATATATATATACTATATATATATCTATATATATATATATATATATATATATATATATATATATCATGTATATCTATATAAATTGTAGTTATCTTTATCGTTTTGTTTTCTTTCGTTTTGTATTTCCGTTGTTATGATTAGCTAAAGTAGTTGTATAAATTAATTATGTGAAAACGGGTAAAATTGACCCTCGGGAGACGAGATGGGAGTTGTGTTGTGCTTAAATTAAACGCTTTTATGATAAAATCATGTTTTAAAGTTGTTTCGATCATTTTAATAACTTTGAATAAAATTGACAACTTTGTTCACGGTTACATCGAGCTTATAAATGTATTTTGTGGTGAGATGTGAGATATGGATATCACTAATCATAGTCTGATTGTTAGATTGACAATCTAAGTGATGAGATCCGGACTATGCCTAAGTGAAATTCTTATTTTTACGAGATGTGCGAAACATGTTTTAAAATCACTAAACCATAGTCTTAATCGTTAGATTGGCAACCTAAGTGATACGTTAAAATTATGTTTTTGTGAGGTTTTTCAACGGCTTTTTATTCCGGTCAACCATGTTAGGCGAGTTAGCTCTCTAAAGGAGGGTTAATAAACCTAGTGTGGGGGTTAAGTGAGAGTCGCTCGAGATCTTAACGCAAGAATAAAGAGTTGACTCCGTGAATATCATATGAACCGAATCGATAAAACACACTCCTTATCAAGTTTTTCCCATGGGGAGATAACCTGTTGGATCATGGCTCGCTATGCTTTTTAATCACCTAGTTAATCTCGTTAATTAAACTTTATTTTTCGCATTAGTATAAACACTCCACCTAAAACTTTGATCGCTTTAGACTAAGAAACACGTTCGCTTTGGTACTCACAACCACATTTCTCTTGGGACGACCTCGTACTCACTTGTAGCTATCCTAGCAATCGACACAGTACTCTGCCGCCAGAGAGTTAGTTTACCCACGGTTTTGCGAGTCTTTATAAATGTATTTTTAGTGGGTGAATTTTTCGCTCATCATTGCTCAAGAGGAAAATGCATGAACCAAGCAACTAAATCGACTCCATATGCAATACCAGTCTTGTATGGGACGAGATAAATGAGTTTCCCTACAAGTCTTTGATATTGATCCTTCCCGACAAAGAATGTCACCATGCGAGCCGTAGGTATTACTCGGGTCTCACTCGAATACAACAGTTTGCATCCCAAAGATACCGCTTTCCTTCAAGAGTCCAAGACATATTTCCTTTGAGAGATAGAGATACCCTGGTTGTTTCCGGCTATTTCCATGCGAAGTACTTGAGATATCCCGGATCTTTAACTTGAAACACTTTTGCCGTAAGGGGTCTTCAATTGTTGGATCTCAAAGATGGTCATCACCAAGAAGGATGATATCATCCACATATACAATAAGAATGGATCTTTTCTGCTTGGTTGTTTTGATAAACATGGTGTGATCTCGAGTTGCATTGATGATATCCAGTGAGCTTTAACCACGAGTGGTAAGTTTGCCAAACCAGGCTCTAGGAGACTGTTTTAGGCCATATAGAGATTTTCTCAACTTGCAAACTTTCCCTTGAGTGTGAGTGTTGGCAAAACCAGGAGGTACATTGACGGACCTTTTCTAGGTGTTACGATCCTTACCGGCAGTATACCGGGTCAAATTTTAGTGCTAGTCTGGTGAGTCAGGTCGTATCCTCAGGGAAATGAAGATCTAATTCAAAGTGTGGTTAAACACCAAGAAGCTATTATTAACTCGATCTAAGTCGCAGTTTTTACCATTTTCTTGGGTTAGATTATGTTAGTAGTTAGATGTTAGTAAAATAGTAAATAAATACTTATATAGATATATAGATATATATATATAAATATATAAATACATATATAGATACATAGACATAAATATATATATATAGATATATAGATATATATAATATAAATACTAATATAATATATAGAAACTAACCAAGATAATGTTATTAAACCATGATCTCTTTTAGTTAATAAATGAGATGTGATCTTTCCCTTGATGCAAGGAGGTCAATTATATAAGAACCGGTGTACTCCTAAGCTAGATAACTCCTCCTCACACGAGCGTATGAAATTGTCATATGTCAAATTGTCATTAGTTTAATCTCCACAACTGCCCCATGCTAATCTCAGTTAGTCTCGAATGTGCAGTACAAATCTACCCCGGATAAAAGAGGTTATTCCGCTTGTCGACGGCCGATGTTATTCAAAAGGCTCCGGTTGTCAGGCGGATCGATTTAACTTTCCGGTGTTAGTTTCAATTAAACCGTTGATTTTAACATTATTACGATCTTGAGCACAAATTTAATAAGATTCATCTTTCCCAAGACAAATCTGCCCCCGGGTAGGAAATAGGATTCCGTTGTCACGTTTTCACTCGGCCATTTTTACCCTCCGGTCTTTCTATTCGTACATTTAAGTGTAAATAGAAAGAGATTCATTATAATTGGTTTTAATCATTATTATCAGAGTCGATCATCCATTTTACCAAAAAGATTAAAATAGTTCAATTACATATCTTGGCTAATATTACTACTACTAATATATATATGTATAAATAGATAGAAATAATAAACATAATAACATTAGAAAATTACCGATTACAACTGCTGAATCGGAGCCTAATCCTCGTGAAAGTAACAACGGCTTCCAAGACAACAATCCTCGATAATAAATCCAAGCATTACAACGATACTACTCTATTTATTTATACACATAAAAACATATATATACATACATAGACATATGTATACATAAGGGCCCAAAACATAAAAGAAATAAAAAGAAAGAGGTAGAGGAAAATATATATAGAGATTTATATATATATTTTGGGGCATCTTGAACAAATGGACTGAGGGGAGTATTTATAGGGGTAGTGCACCGGCGCTGGCGGTCTTTTCCTCGGCTCGGGCGGTGCTACAGATCTGATTCTCTCCTTGTCATACCCACGTCTTCAGTAATGATGATTATTCCGGCTCGGGCCGGTCTTTTCGGTTCGGGCGGACTTTGAAAAATATCCTTCTTCGTTTTCTCTTGTTTGATATTAATTCTTGCTTTTCATCACACGTGACTCAAACAGTCAAAAACACGAGCCACGATAATTTTGACCACAAAAACTTAAGTTTTATTAAATTTATAACGATAATATCTATTTATAACGATTTAGGTTTTTATGAGTTTTTAGTATATTTTTATGAAATTATACGATATTTTATATAATAATTACTACTTATACATTTTGATAAAACTTAGTAATTATGACTTGATTTGGTATAATAATGCTCAAAACGGTATCAGAAATGGGGTGAAATGTTATAATAATGAGTGTTAATTTATCTCTCATCACAACCCCCCACTTAGCTTTTGGTGGTCGTCCTCGAGCAAAACAAGCGATAAAACAAAATGAATGAGAGATAAATTCATGAAGATATAAGATATAAGGGACAACCGAGATCTCGCAACCATTAGAATTACAACCAGGCGTTAACCTCAATATAAATGTATAACAGAGTGTGTACAAGCCTTTTCAATTTCCAGTATCCTCTCTTGAATAATTCAAGCAAACGCACAAATATCCATTCAGACAGTCCTAATGACTTTCCTATGTATAGGCAGTAACAATTCCACACAAAGTCCTTCCGTGTACTTATTAGGATAATCCCTAAAGCATATTATTCAGTTTATATCGGGGATAGTCAGAAGATAACTAAGTTTTCAACCATATTTCCATTTTTTTTATTTCACATTTGTAGCATATGCCTTCATTCCCAAAGAATATGACGTTTCGTGATAACACCCTAGTTTGGACTACTATCATCAGCAATCGGGAGCTTTTAAACCTCATAGTGATATAGGGCGCTTAGTGATAACGCCTCATCGCACTCAAATCATTGGTAGCTACAACCGATATATATATATAGTTTATCTTAATTTGGTATTTTTCTTTTCATTCCACTTAACTTATATCCTTTCTATCACATTCAAACCTTCAGATATTCACAGTACACGTTCAAAAATTAGGTACTAAGTTACTGCAATTATCTCTAGAATAACCACTAGGATACTGAATGGATACAGTTTAAAATTTTCCGCTTCAATATCAAAGGCTTTACGTGAAGGAATTCATGTTACACAAATATATTTGGAATTACAATGCACTTACGATTCACGTTGGTTATACACATCCAAATTGATCATTACATCTTCAAATCCATGAAATATATACCTTATACAATTTATTTTAATCAACTAAATAATGCTCGAAAAAAAATCGAAAACTAAGGGATTTATTGATACAAAATAAACATTAATTCCATTGCTAGACCAACGACTCCACTCCCCACTTACGAACTTACATTGTCCTCAATGTAAAGTGAGTGTAAATAAGTTGTTGGGAAAGCAATGGTGCACTAAAACAAGTCAAAACAAATACTCGGATGATATTAAAGGGTGGGTGGGTGGGTTAAAGTTATGACATCCTCAATTCCATAGTATTTGAACTAATACATGTCACACATTATTTGAAATTTAAAATGACTAGATCATGAAATGTAACGTATGGCAAAGTATTAACTCGAGTCTTTTATACCCGGATCCTCGAGGGTTATTTCAAATCGTTCGAACAACCTAAGTCCAAGAAATGACGCATTTGAATTTTTCTCTTTTTTCTCCATCGGGATTTTCGGATAACCACCTAATCGTTCCCTTTTTAATGACATTCAAACATTCATCCTGAGACTTGGTGAAACAAAATGAAAATCAATCCGAAGTATTGGCAAAGTATCATCCAAAGTATGAGTAATTATTATATTTAACATTTTTACGGGTCGCCTCCGGTAGCGCTTTTGGTTAACGCTCGTTTGCTCGACACTTAAACAACCATAATGATGATGATTAACTAATATAATATACTAAACAAAATGGGATACTTCTAACAATTACTCACCAAAGCATGTAACAATTAAGCACACGAATCAACTAGAAATAAATGCTTAATGAGTAAATAGGAAGGATAGTACCCGTGATTTCACTATATTTATAGTCTATAGCTAGACTTTTCCTTGCTTCAGTTTTTAATGCACAGGTGGTGGGTCATCCTCACGCACCGCATCCTTCTTCAATACCGGTTTCCAACAGAGGTTAGACAATTTCCACCAATCCAAACGATTCTTGACCTTTTCCTTTGATTTTTGAGCCTTCGGTTTGTGAGCTTTTACATTATTGCTGAAGTCATCTTCTTCAATTACCTGCGTGTTAAATACGATCCACAAAGAAAAGGACATAAAGGGTCCACACAAGAACAAGATTCTAGTGTAGTGCATGGATATTTCAATGAATTGTAAATGTTAAAGACAACGCGTTCATCATTAATTCCGGCCCAAACTAAGCTCTCCCTTATAAACATCGATCAAAGGGGTATTAATAGTTAAGTGCCGAAAAGTGTCAAGAAAACATGCATACCTCTTATCCAACTTCATCTTTTGATTTCCTTTTTAGGGAATGGGGAGTAATTCAAGATCAATTAAAGTAGGTTAGAATGTATACCTCCTTACCCTTATAATTAGACGAAGATAGTAAAGCTTCCTTGAATGATTGTGCCTTTTGAGGACATTGTGTGTTATCATTCTGTACCTTTTTCTTCAAAATATGCACTGGATATGGTGCTGCCCTATCAGATTCTGTACCTTTTACAACAACATTAATTGCCATCTACCACTTCCAAACGTAGATAATTGCTTTGTAAAAGTAGAAAGCCTACGTTTAAACGTAGGGAAATGCGTTCTAACCTACGTTTAAACGTAGAGAAATAGAAATTTATTGTAACTACCTAATTATTGAAATACTCTACGTTTAAACGTAGGTTCTTTACGCTTAAACGTAGGATCGCTACGCTTAAACGTAAGGAACCAACGCTCTGATTATGAGGATTCTTACGCTTAAACGTAAAGAACCTACGCTTACCTCACGATTTTAATGCCAGAAAAGCGTGGCGCGATTTGCAGTCAAAGGTCCTGACACAACCTGATTTTCCAATTTCTGCAATCTGTGCCTTAAATTTCTTTTGCAAACAACAAGAAAAAATAAAAATAAATAAAAAACTGAAGGATGATGATGTATATCGGGGGATGAACCGGTGCATCCCATCGGTGTACCTATCATTCTCCTAAAAAAAGTATTATTCTTGAAAAAATTATAAACCCCATTGAATAAATTTTCTGAATCCGTAATCATTGTTTTTATTTATTTATGTATCCTTATTGTATTCCTTATTACTACTAACTAATAACATGTACAAGTAAAATTTTAAAATCCAAGTCTCTAAACAGAGAGATTGAAAATAAATTAAAAGATGATTATAAAAAGGAAGTTGAAAGAATGCTGCTTGAAGAAATTCTACTGCATAGATTTCATATTAAAAATTTATTAAGGAGATATTATATGCTTTAACCACGTTACAACGTATGTCTAGGTTTTTATAAATCTAATCACATCTTGTCTCGTTTTCAACAATAGATAAGACGCACATGGTAATATGATTAGAGCATATGATAACTTATTCATGGTGAACTGTAGGGATCCACGAATTTATTGTAGTGGTCTCCACTGAACAAATTTAAAGATTCACAGACGTCTAAACAATATAATTTAAAAATAAAAGTACATCGTTTTAATAATCAAACAATCACGGATCTCAATTGGATCACATAACCCTCTGAATAATGGGTCCACCCTAACGAAAAGTTTATACAATATCCTAGGAAGCTCTTTCAGTGAGACTCTCACATGAAGAGTAACCCGTATGGCTTAAAGTAGTCACATTAGTTACTATGAGAGTATCCATGTAAGAATTTCCTCAATATTCTCTACCCTTTTGCCTTCTTCCGAGGAGCCCACCCTTTTGACTTGTCAAACTAATTACAAGGATGATAAATAAGACGGTAGTGCTACATACACTATATTTACCTCCACAACATCATCCACACCACACATTTAGTGCCCACAAAAAAAAAAATTCTCTCTCCAATCTGTGGACAGGATCATCCACTACATCATCCACTACACTTTTGTGTAGTGGACATAGCATTTTCCTAAATAAGAAGGATGTTTCAATATTGAATTTAGTTCAACCTATTACACAAGATCCAAGACTAGCCCATTAGCTTCCACTTCCTTTGACTAATAGGGCCCGATTAAACTTTTTCTTTAACGGCGATGATATATCCATTACCGATGTTTATTACTCCCTCCGTTTTAATTTATTTGAGTCAGTTGTCAAAATAATTTGTTCAATATTATGTGAGGCAGTTATATTTCCAATGCAACATTAATGATTCTTTTCATTGCTTTACCCTTCTTTATTGCAATAGGATATATAAAAAACAATGCCACATTAATTATATCCAAGGACTTTTTAGTCATTTTATTTTAAAGTCAATACATTAACTCCACTTTTTTAATATGTGTGATTTTGACAACTGCCTCAGATAATTCGAAACGGAGAGAGTATATGTTTCACAACACGATTTTATAATCATTTTTTTTGGTGAAGTGAAGCGTATTACAATTAATTAATCCTACACATTTTTTTAAGATGAAACCTTGTATACTGTTACATGTTGTGGCATAATGTGTAGTGTAAATATCGTTTCTCTGTCTCAAGCATCATTTTGGATGGATTTATTGACAGGAAAATGATATGTGCACTACACTTGTGTGTAGTGCACAAACCACTATATGTGTGGTAGTCTTTTATTAAAGTGATCAATTATTTTTTGTGGTGGGTCCAACAGAATATGTGGTGTTGATTGTGTTGTGTAAGATGTTGTGGTTGAAAGAGTAGTGAATGTATCACTACTTTTATTGACGCCTCATTGATTCGACTACCAAGATTTCTTATGTCACATTTTTTTATTTTAGGCATCATGATTACTTTTTCATGAAAAATAATGTCGTTGATATTGACGTTTCTACTCTTACAAAAACGTCATCTATAATAGACAATGATGAGCAACTTTAGTGACACTGACGATTCTACCGCATAAGGTGTTGAAATTATTTTATTATGCCATAAAAATCAAATAATGCAGTGGTGTCAATACAGCTTCCCACCATTTAATGACTATATTTTGTAGGATTTATAGGATCAATTAGTAGTTCATCCCTCATTAACCAGGTAAATCAAGTCACATGAAGGGGTGACAGACTAGGTATCAAGGTTAAATAAAAAAATAGCATGTATTTTCACCCAACAATTCTGCCGGTATATCACCACCAAATTGAATTTGCATTTTGACTCAAAAATAGACATTTTCTGAGTATCGATTATCACATTCGATATATTGAAAGTCGATTTTTGATTCGATTCAAGAATCGATTTGATATAGTGTATAGATAAGTGTGGTGTATGATAGATTCGGTGTGGAGTGTGGTGTACGATAGATTTACTGTGGTGAAAATAAAGACGCTCGTAAAAAAAACATTCATAATGACACTTTTATTGCATTATATGTATATTTGAATTCTCTCATGGGTAAAGTACTAACTAATAGTTCGAATGTTTTAGTACTACATGCGTCCTATAAAAATTATCAATCTTCTGAAAAAGAATTATCTCACAGAAAGTGTCTATTTAGAATACTAATACATATCCTAAACAAATCAGTATATCCATTAATGTGTTTTTCCAAACATATTCTTATCATAATATTTAATGTTTGTATGTCATATTTCAAAATAAGTATTTATTACGTGATAGGGAAATATATGTCTATCAATGATTAAAATACAACGTATTAATTGATTTGTTAACCTGTATCCAAAACAAAAAAAATTGACTTTTTTTTTGGGACAGATGTATAATTTTCTTTTATCCTCCCTTATTTTCATGTGTGTAGATGTTAAAAACGGTTATATTTTTTTTCAGATTATATATTAATTAATTTCACGATCAAATAGACCAAAGTATCACATAACGTGAAGTACAAAATAAAATTCAAAGCACTATAATAATGTTGTATGAAAAAACATTAGTACTATATTACCACGTGGGGTACAAAGTACATGTGACATTAATTGTTTCTTAATAACTCGCAAAGAAAAAAAAAAGATAGAGAGAGACATTTATGACACATTTAAATTATAATGAATAAAATGTAATAAAATGATTTTGGAAAAGTATGGAATAACATAGTTTCATTTCAACGTTTGACACATGATGGACTGGAATAACATAATTCTATTCATATATATAATCTGCAATGAAATAAAATGAAATAAATTTGATTTTAAATGAGACGATAAATCACACAATATGTGATGGACGATGACGGGTTGACGGATGTGCAGACGGTGGTTTGTCGTAGTGAAGTGGGTGAATGAGTTGGTGAGGTTGTGAGAGCAACCCCTATGACTCAAAGGCAAAAATGATTTGTGCATGTGTAATTTGACACTTTTTTTAAGCGACCACATTTGTAAATAAAATATATATTACACAATGGCTTAAATTTTCATTATGAATACTCATGGTGGATAGACCCACCATGGTATCAACATTATGTGATAAATTGATCTTACCATAAGCCAAAACCATTGCCATTGCTATGGTAGGTGGCGGTAGAGTGTTGAGGTAGTAGGGTGGGTGCGGCGGAGCGCATGGGTGGCAGGATAGGTAGTGACGGCAAGTGACGAGCGTCGGCGACAAGTGGTGGTGGAATAGGTGGCGACGCTGGGTAGCGGTGGGTGGGTAATGGCGTAGGTGGTGACATACGACAGTGGTGGGATATGAGGTGGCAGATGGTGGAAGGCGGTGGCAACAGGAGGTGGGGTGGGTGTGTGTTTCGTTGTGCATTGATGAGTGGGATAGGTGTCTTATAAAAACACTTATTATAGTCACTAACCATTACATGCATACCAATTGATAAATGTTATATGATTATTAAAATGTCTTTAAAATGTTATGTGACGATTCTCGAAATCGTCAGGTATGAAATTTGGTTGAAAATCGGGTAATTGAGCTTCAAGTGGATAACTCAATTAGTAATTTATGGTTTTGTTGATGATTGATACTTGAGCTATTGGATTGACTCCCTAAATACTCAGGTGTTTGAGATCAATATAAAGCGTACTTACGAATTACGAGGATGGTGATTCTTTTATACAGGCTTTCCACACGGGGGAGATGATTGCGCTGCCGTTAAAGTAGTGGTTATGATGCGGAGCCATTTTATGAGGCACTCATGGAACAATCATGACTCTAATGGCGAGAACTATGAAGCAATTACAACATCGTGGTGTAATGCTTAGTTAATAGAGCGTAACTGTCATCTGAGGTCGGATCTTACTTTGCCGAGCTGAATATAAGCGATTAGGTGAACATGCACCATGTCGGCATCCCGAGGCCGTAGACGTCTTACGGCGTGTTGACCATAGAGGACAGAGGACGACATATGTCATGTTGATATAATGATAAGTAAGGCGACCTACGTTGTATGGAAACGATCTTTACTGAAGTCGTCTAATATAAGAACCAAGACTGAGCTGAGCACATGTCGGCCCATTAGCTGAGACGACCCTTGTCATTTCATCAACAATCTAATAAGTCATATGTATGAAGTCGGATGATACCACGTTATTATGTATCAATTTACTTATGTTTTGTTTTTGTTTTTCCTTATGCAATTCATCTATTTACCCACCACGCAGCGGAATTTGAAATTTGATTTCCAATCCCAAGACCGACTTCGTTTAATACAATAAACATGTTGAGTTAGTAGACGGTGATTACCTCGCTTGATCTATAAGATCGACGCTTTGACCGCTCAGGAGAGAGTAGTATTGCGTGCTAGCCGTCCCACGTGTCCGCCTCTACCAATATCCACACGAGCACCTCGCCGAATCCTCATTGGATAACTACTAGAAAAATCCGATTGCTAGACCGGCCTTTTCTCTCTCTAAAACTCTTTAGAAGAAGCTCTCTATTTTTTAAAAAAATTATGAACTCTTGGAATTGTGATGTATTAAAGAGCTAGCAACCCCTATCTTATATAGAGGGTGGTGCGCCCCATAGTTTCTATCATTCCCAATAGGAAAAGCTTCTGAGTAGAGTAAGGAGAAAGAAAACCTTTTATTAGTAAAATAATGAAAATAAATATTCTAGATTCATCTTATTTAATATAATATCTCATATTAAATAAAACCAAGATATTGTTAACATCTAATATTGACTGATTGTGCAAGTATTGGGAGAGATGACCCACTAATCTTTTCCGGCTATCTTATTACAGCAGAGATTTCCTCCGGCTACCAGCCGGAGGGGCTTCGCTCCTCCGTCTGTAACATTGCGTCAATGGCGGTTTCATCATCTAAAACGTATGCCCAGGTCCTCAACCAACCTAAATCTCCGATTCCGGCAACACTAGATCTGTAGTTATCAACGTATAAAGGGGAATTGGCTCTGGTCTTTCCTACTCGGGTGGTGGACTATCTAGCAACACCGTTTCGATATGCTCTGACAGGTAAGTTTTCTCAAGGTCGGCCGTCAATGGAGGCTATTCGTAAGTTCTTGGTAGTTCAAAACTTTAGTGTAGATTATACCGTAGGGTTATTGGATTTCAAGCATGTCTTAATCAATTTCAAAGGGGAACAAGATTATATTCGGTTGTATTCCAGACCACAATGGTTTGTTCTAGCAAACCAATGCGAATACTGAAATGGACGCCCTATTTCCATGTTGATGTAGAATCGTCAATTGTTCCGGCCTGGGTTATATTTCCTAAATTGTATGCTCATCTCCATGAGAAGGAGATCTTGGAGATAATTGTTAAAGGATTTGGAACCTTTTTACGAGCTGATGCTGCCACAAAAAGCTTTAAACGTCCTTCTTTAGCTAGGGTGCAGGTAGAAATTGATCTGCTTAAGCCAATACCAGATAGGATTTGGATTCAACAAGGTAATTCAGAAGGCTTCTGGCAAGAAATTTGTATTGAAACGGAACTGCCACCATATTGTAAGTTCTGTAGGCATGTTGGTCATAATGAAAATACCTGTCGATATAAACACCCAGAACAAAAAGCACAAGGGGTAGAAACAGAACCTAATATTGCTAATGAGGAGCAACAAGGGGAAAAGAGGTATACCCAAGTCTGGCAGGAAAAGAAAAAAGAGGTTCCTGCAACCCCAGAGCAACCTTCAATCCAATCTGCAGTAGCTGCTGAAGGAGAACAAATAACAGCACTCATTACAGAGGAGGCAGCACATGAATTGCCTCCAGGAATGGGGCCACTGCTTTCTATGGATATGAGCATTATATCTTACTTAAAAAAGGCCAGGAAAGTAAAGGAAAAGAGGGAAAGTGGATGTGTCTCTGATCAAGATCTTCCAGGTACTATGGGTTTTACTAGGAAGGCAGACAAGCTTGATTTCCAGCATGCTAAAGAAATGTTTGAGGATAGACTACATCAAAGAGAGGTCCAGTTGGCCCGTCTGGGGAAGGTAATTAATATTGAAGAAACTCCGCTGGTTGATGATTCCGATTTTATTTATGTTACTAGTAGAAGGAGGAAAAAGAAACCAACAGAGCCAAACATAAGAGCATTATCCTTAGTTTTCGTTCAAAACTCCAACAATGATGAACTGTCTTTTCTGGAATATAAGAGGGCTTGGCTCTGCAAGCTCCATCAGGCATCTGAAAAAACTAATAAAAATCAATAAAATCTCTTATGTAGCAATATCAGAACCAATGCTCCAGGATAGCTATTTAGATCCTATAAAGAATAAATTAGGTTTTCAGCATGCTTTTGCTGCCCCTCAGAATAAACTTTGGGTTTTTTGGTCTTGGTTGGGTCAGTTTGATATCTACTGCACAAATGCTCAAGCTATACATATCAAGTTTTCAGGTTCTTCCAGCTTTCAGATTACTTGTGTTTATGCTAAATGTACTAGAACATCCAGAACCAGTCTGTGGGAAGATTTAGGTAATATGGTGGTCTCTCAGATATGGTGGTGATTTTGATGTTGTTAGATCATTGGAAGAGTATTCTGGCACGGCTCAGCTTGATGCTGGAGCTATGAGGGATTTTAATCAAATGATTGCTTCATGTGCTTCACAAGAACCTCCCACATCAGGGCCCCTTTTTACTTGGGCAGGATGGAGAAATACAGCTTATGTTCAAAAAAGGTTGGATAGGGTGATGATAAATGAAAGTTGGTCAGACTGTTTTGGTCATGGCCTAGTTAAGGTTTTGGGGAGAGTGGTCTCAGATCATAGGCCCCTTTGCTACGAGCCATGTCATAGTAAAACAGGCCCTTCTGTTTTCAGATTTCAAAATATGTGGACTTTACACAAAGATTTTCATACTATAGTTCAGCAAGAATGGAATGCTCATGCTTCAGCCTCTTCCATGGCTAGTTTCATGTATAAGCTAAAGATGCTGAAGCAAACCCTAAAAAAGTGGAATAAAGAAGTTTTTGGGGATATTCATAAAAAGGTGCAGATCCAAGAAACAATTGTTCTGGAGCAAGAAACAATTTATGATCAGCATCCAACTTCAGAAAACAGAACCACCCTTCATCATGCTACTACTGTTTATTGTCTTTACTTATCTCAACAAGAGGAATTCTGGAAACAAAGATCAAAGTATAAGTGGTTTACAGAAGGGGACAGAAACACCAGTTTTTTCCATGCCTCTGTCAAGGATAGAATCAGGAAAATGCAGATCCAGAGGATTAAAAATGCAAATGAGGACTCGTGTACTGATTCTAATAGCATTTCTGAGGAGGCAACTAGGTTTTTCTCCACTATACTTAGTCAGAATGAGCAAGCTGATGAAGAAACTATTCAGTACCTTCTTGACTTTATTCCTACTTTAGTCACTGATGAGGATAATATATCTTTAACCAGAATTGTTACTCTTTAGGAGGTGAAGGAAGTAGTGTTTGACTTGAATCCTTCAAGTGCTCCTGGCATTGATGGTTTTTCTAGGGTTTTCTACCGGGCATGTTGGGATATTATCAAAATCGGATGTGTTAATTGCACCCAAGACTTCTTTTCCGCACTTTCCTTCCTAGGTCCTGTGGGCTCTACTCTTATTTCCTTTATAGCAAAAAGCTACTCCAACTACTTTTGGCCGATTACAGCCAATATCTCTTAGCACTTTCTTCAACAAAATATGTACCAAAATTTTAACCATGAGATTGCAACCTATCCTATCTTCTATCATTTCTGAAGAGCAATCAGCTTTCCTACAAGGTAAAGACATTGCTGACAATGTTCTTTTAGTTCAATTAGAGGCCACAATATTATATTCAAGCTTGACATTATGAAGGCCTTTGATAGGGTATCTTGGCCTTTTCTTAGCAAATTGCTTCGAAAATTTGGTTTCAATGAGGAGTTTATCCTTTTGGTAATGAATAATCTGATGGGCAGCTACTTCTCTATTCTTATAAATGGGTCCCCAACTGGCTTTTTTAAGTCCTCTAGAGGAATCAAGCAAGGTGAACCCCTATCCCCATATCTTTTTATTATCTTGACTGAAGCCATATCCAGGGGTTTAAAAAAGATCATGATACCTGGGATTGATACTTATGCTACCCCAAAAGGTTTTGCTCCTGTAACCCATTCTCTATATGCTGATGATCTTATCATCTTTGCTAGAGCTGCAAGACAAACTCTACTCAAGCTGACCAATTTTTTGGATATCTATGAGAAGGAAACTGGGCAGAAAGTCAATAGAGAAAAAAGCTCTTATATAATGTCAAGCAGGGCTCCTAAAAAGACAGTTCAGGCTGTCCAAGCTATAACTGGTATGCAGCAAGCTGCTTTCCCTTTTAAGTATCTGGGATGTCCTATTTTCTATGGCAGGGCAAAATCAACTTACTTTCAGTTTATAATTGATAAATTTGAAGCTAAACTCAACAATTGGTATAATAAATATTTATCTCCAGGGGGTAGGATTGTTCTTATCAAGCATGTTCTTTCATCAATACCTATAAATATTATGTCTGCTATGAAGCTTCCTATGCTATAGTGTATAAACTGGAGCAAATCATGGCA
Organism: Gentiana macrophylla; assembly: GCA_026214975.1. Classification (NCBI taxonomy): domain Eukaryota; kingdom Viridiplantae; phylum Streptophyta; class Magnoliopsida; order Gentianales; family Gentianaceae; genus Gentiana; species Gentiana macrophylla. Next base: position 89,857,859 of record CM047817.1, read on the forward strand.
AAATTTCTGTGGAAGGACAGTGAGTAGCATAAGAGGAGGCATTGGAGAAGCTGGGACAAAATATGTTTCCCTACTACTGAAAATGGCCTTGGAATCAGAAGCATCAGAGCATTCCAGGCTGCACTAGCCTGTAAATTATGGTGGAAGATTCATCACCAACAGGGCTTGTGGGCCAAAAAAGTAATGACAGGGTCCTATCCCCTATATAAGCTATATGCTTGGAAACTCCTAGGTCCTGTTCAAGAGTATAAGGATCAACATATGATCTATTTGACTGAACCTGTTGGTAAATAGGTCTGGACTCCAGTCAGTTCATGTTGCTTTTCTATTTCCACAGCATATGAAGTGATCAGAGCTAGAAGAGGTTCTTTATATGAGCTTGGTGAAATTTGGAAACCATATATTCCACTTAAGATCTTCATACTGCTCAGGAAAATCTGTAATGATCTTCTGTTTGCTGATCAGCTTATCAAAATAGGGATTTATGGGCCTTTTAAATGTCCTCATTGTTGTCAAGAGGATACAATTAATCATGGCTTCTGGGCCTGCTCCAGAGCACAATCAATTTGGGGGTTTTTTCAAAAGGCTCTCCAGTTTTCCCCTGCTGCTTCCACAGTGCTAGAAGTTCAACAAGCTTGGTGGAATACACCCATCAAGGGAGCTCTTAGGAAGGTTATCCGGCTTTTACCCTCTCTTATCTTCTGGGGTCTTTGGAAGAGTAGATGCAATGCATTGCATGATGTGGATATGGGGACTAATTTGCTCATCAAGAATATCATAGCTGATCTGCAGTCTATTTGTCAGAATATGAATATTACTTAGAAGAGCAAGGGGGATAAGATTCTTATAGACTCTGGGCTTCTAAAGCACCTTGCTCCTAAACCTACAAAGGTTGCTGAAGAGAGTTTGAGAAATCAATAATACTTGAGTAAACTCAACTTGTTTTATTCATGATAAAAGTATGAGTATAAATAAATACAAGCATGAGTAGAGTAATGAATGCTATTAAATGCTAGAGTCGGCTAGTAATAAGTGCTAGAGTCGGCTAGAGCATAATAAGACAAAATAGAGTTACTTTATGACATATTAATTGTTTATACACTACAATTAATATGTCATGTTACAAATAGGTAACATGTTACAAGTAATGTAATATTTCCACGTAATGTAATGTAATATTTCCACACCCCCCTCAAACTGGGTTGTATATGTCAATACAGCCGAGTTTGCTCCTCAGTTTGCTGAACATAAGCGGTGGAATGGCCTTGGTGAGGATATCGACGATTCGTCTCACGAGGAACATATTGAAGTTGAATGATCTTGGCATCAATCTTCTCTTTAAGGAAATGTCTGTCAATGTCCACATGTTTTGTCTTATCATGATGAACTGGATCCTCCGCCATGCATAAAGCTGAATTATTGTCACAACAGAGTATGATAGGTTGCTGAAGGGTCTGCTGAAGGTCAGTAAGGACTCTTGTCGCCCACAATTAACTCACAAATGCCCAAAACAAGTGCCCTGAGTTCACGACTTCACCTTTCGCTTCTAGAGACAGTAGGTTGTTTCTTACTTCTCCAAGTGACAAGGTTACCCCACGCATATGAGCAATAGCCTGTGGTAGATCTTCTGTCTATGTGGCAACCAAATTTATCAAGATCGATATAGACTTTCACTGATCTCTCAGTAGACTTAGTGAAGTGCAAGCCTTGGCCAGGAGTGGACTTCAAGTATCGTAGTATTCTGCAGACAGCATCCCAATGGTGCTCAGTAGGGCAATGCATGAACTGACTGACAAGACTAACTCCATATGCAATATCAGGTCTTGTATGAGAGAGATAAATGAGTTTCCCTACAAGTCTCTGATATTGTTCCTTTCTTACAACAATATTATCATGTATTAGTGGAGTACTGGGTCTACTGGAGAGATAGCTGATTTGCACCCTAGCATGCCAGTTTCCTTCAAAGAGGTCCAAAGACATACTCTCTGTGAGACCTGATATACCCCCGCTTTTCTTGCTATTTCCATGCCAAGGAAGTACTTGAGGTAGCCCAAATCTTTAACTTGAAATACCTTTGCCAGTAGGGTCTTCAAGTGTTGGATCTCAGCAGGGTCATCACCAGTAAGGATGATATCATCCACATAGACAATAAGGATGGATCTTCTCTTATTGAGTGTTTTAATAAACATTGTGTGATCTGAGTTGCACTGATGATATCCAGCAACTTTAACCACAGTAGTAAGTTTGCCAAACTATGCTCTTGGGGATTGCTTCAGCCATACAGAGATTTTCTCGCCACAAACTTTCCCTTTAGTGTGAGTGTTGGTAAAACCGGGAGGTACAGTCATATATACTTCCTCAGTAAGGTCACCATTTAGGAAGGCATTCTTGATGTCCAATTGGTGGAGTGGCCAGTCAAGTTGGACAGCAAGGGAGATCAGTACCTTGACTGTGTTGAGCTTTGCCACAGGTGCAAATGTCTCATTGTAGTCAAGTCCATATGTTTGAGTGAAGCCTCTTTGCAACTTGGGCCTAGCTTTGTACATGTCAATAGTACCATCGATGTTGTACTTGATGGTGAATAGCCATTTACAGCTGACTGTCTTCTTTCCTTGTGGGAGAGTGGTGAGATCCCAAGTATGGTTGTCAATGAGTGCAATCATTTCAGCTGGACAATGACCTTCCACCTCGTGTTGGAGAGCTTCTCAGTATATTCTTAGGAATGGAATGAGTATCCAAATCCTGTGTAAACATAGAAAAACCAGGTGACAAGTGATCATATGACACATAATTATGAATAGAGTGGTCAATACATGATCTCTTTCCCTTTCGGACATCAATGGGTTTGTTATCAATATCGTGAGTTCAGGGACTATCAGTGGTTCTTTGAGGTATATTAGCGAGCTCTCGGGAGGTTGTGGAGTATCGGCGAAAGTTCTTTGAGGTTCGAGAGATGTAGGAGCTCAGAGTCGGCGGTGATGAGTCTCATGAGGTTGCTGAGTATTAGGAATTGGTATAGGGATTGGCACAGCCTCAAGATTCTCAGTTGAGGGTACATTTGGAGTTAGAGGACTATGAGAGGAGGTAAGAGGTATTGTTTCAATTAGGTTTCCATCTATGACAGTCTCAGTAGGGTTGCTGTAGGACGGAGTTTTTTCAAAGAATTTCACATCCATAGAGTTGTAGAATCTTTTGTCAGTGGGAGAATAACACTTTTAGCCCTTCCTGTCTTTGGCATACCCAAGGAAAATGCACTTATGAGCTTTGGGGTCAAGTTTGCTTCTATGTTGGGCATGGATATAGACAAACACAGTACATCCAAAGATTTTTGTAGGCAAGTCAGCAATGAGATGAGGACAGGGATGAGTTGTCAGCAGGGTTTGAATGGGAGTCTTGAATCCTAACACTCTGCTGGGTAACCTGTTGATCAAGTATGTGGCATTTAATATAGCTTCACCCCACATATATTTAGGCACATGTGTGGTGAACATGACTGATCTAGCCATCTCCAGTAAGTGCCTGTTCTTCCTCTCAGCAACCCCATTTCTGTGGTGTCTCTACACAGCTACCGGTGTGAACAATTCCCTTTATCATTCGTGAAGGTCTTGAGGTTGGACTCATAGTATTCCAGGCATTATCTGCTTTTAAGATTTTAATCTTAGTGTCAAATTGAGTGGATAGCATGTTATAGAACTCTTGGAAGATGGTTCCAACTTCGATTTATCTTTCATAAAAACAAATGATGTGATCCTGGTGTGGTCATCTATGAAGGTGACAAACCACACCTCTTTCTGTTATACTTTTAACTCTTGAAGGTCCCCATACATCACTATGTATTAGAGTGAAAGGTGTGGAGGGTAAGTAAGATATTTTAGTATACACAGACTTGGTAAGTTTAGCAAACTGACAAATATCACATTGAAGGTCACTGAGGTTACATCCTTTAAACAATTCAGGAAATAGAGACTTTAAATAACCAAAACTTGGATGACCTAGTCTATAATGCCATAACATGATATTGTCTAAGGTTTGGTTGCAGTACATTGAGGCGGTTTGATCTTCAATCTTCGTCTTCAAAGAGGTTGACCATAAATGATCCCGAAGCGAGCTTTAGCTCTCCCAATCACTTCTGTGAAGAAAGATCCTGGAATATACACTGATTGTTATTAAACAAGACTGTCCAATTTAGGTCTTTAGTGAGTCTACTGACAGATATAATGTTACAGTCTAATTTTAGAACAAATAGGACATCTTGAAGGTAGATCTTATCAGTGAGTTTAACTTTTCCAAAACCTTGTGCACATGAAATAGATCCATCAGCAACCCTAATATTGTGGGTCTGATGACAGGGCTTAAAATGAGATATGAGACTCTTGTTACCAGTCATATGGGATGAAGCCCCAGAATCAACAATCCAAGTATCATTACTGAGAGGTGAGTGGAATATACATGTTTTAGCATGAGTAGCTATGTCAGTGGTAGAACTACTTTTCTTTTGTTGAGCAATGAAGGCTTTAAAGGCAGCAAATTGAGCATCCAATGTGGTATCTTTGTTCCCTTCTTCACTGACATGCCTGCCCTGACTTTCCCTGGTTGGTTTGGAGGGTTTAAAAGTATTAGGCTTACCATGTAGTTTCCAAAGAAGTGTCCTTGGTGTGATTTGTGTGTTTGCAAAGTGGTCACGTAACAACTTTCCTGTCTTCTCAGTAGGTTTCCTATAAGTCTCAGTAACCTCAGTAGGCTTCCTGACCACCAACATTGCTGAGCTATCAGTAGAGTGATCAGCAGGGTTGCTTTGCAACATTACTTTTCTCCCGCTTTCCTCATGTTTGACTTCAGCAAACACAGATTTGAGGTTGGGGAGAGGTTTGGTAGCAAGAAATCTACCTCTAACATCATCAAGGGATGAGTTCAGTCCTATAAGGAACTTGAATACCCTCTTCTTTTCAATGATATCCTTGTATAAGTTAGCATCCTCTACATCCTTCCATGGGTGAGTTTCCAACATATCTAGGTGTTTCCATGCCTTAGATAGTTGGTTGTAGTACTGAGTTACAGACAGGTCTCCTTGTCTGCAATTTTGGATTTGGGCTTCAAGTTCATAGACCTCAGATGTATTATCCTTTTTTGAGTAAAGGTCTCTGGCATTATCCCAGATATCCTTAGCAGTGTCATACATCATGAAGTTCTCACTGATCTCTTTTGTCATTGACCTCGTGAGGATGGTCATGACTTGGTTATTTTCTGTATCCCATGCTTCAAACTTGGGGTCGGGCCAGCGAGGGCAGTTTCGAGCCAGACAAGTATCCCATCTTGCTCTGGCCTGAGATATACATTTTCATAGATCTTGACCACAGCAGATAGTTGTTGCCATCAAGTCTGTGATTTGTAACAGAATAGTTTCCAGTGACCCCAGCCTGCTGAGGCTGCTGGGACTCTATTGAGGATGAAGAGGCGTCGGATAATGAAGACATTCTTGAGAAAAATGAGGGAGATTTTGCAGCGGATTAGACAGATTATGTCTCTGATACCATGAAGAGAGTTTGAGAAAGCAATAATACTTGAGTAAACTTAACTTGTTTTATTCATGATAAAAGTATGAGTATAAATAGATACAAGCATGAGTAGAGTAATGAATGCTATTAAATGCTAGAGTCGGCTAGTAATAAGTGCTACAGTCGGCTAGAGCATAATAAGACAAAATAGAGTTACTTTATGACATATTAATTGTTTATACACTACAATTAATATGTCATGTTACAAATAGGTAACGTGTTACAAGTAATGTAATATTTCCACGTAATGTAATGTAATATTTCCACAGTTGCCATAGCCATCAAATGGCAGGCTCCTCCTCATTCTTTCTATAAGCTCAATACTGATGGGTCTTCACTCCACAACCCCGGCCTTGCTGGAGGAGGTTTTATCATTAAAGATGAGTACAGTAGTATTGTCCTAGCTGGTACACAGGCCTATGGGATTGCTACTAATTTTGAAGCAGAGATGAGAGCCCTAAAAGCTGGCATATCTCATTGTATTGACCTGCATATTAACAAAGTGGTTATTGAATGTGATTCAAAGCAGCTTGTTGATATGGTTCATGGTCTTGCTTTCGAGCTCTTGGCGACACATTGATGTTATTACCCAACTGACTGCCGTGATACAACAGTATCAATTCCAGATTAAGCACATTTATAGAGAAGGGAACATGGCTGCAGATTTTCTGGCCAAACAGGCTAGTACCACACAGCAATCCAGAATCATAAGCATGGATGGTGTTGATAAAGCCCTGAGACTCATCCTTCATGAAGATTTGCTGCAGATGCCTCACATCAGATATAAATGATGGAGATGCTTTTACAAATGGTTGTTTCTCTTGGAAGCACCCTTCAGAATTTACTTCAAGAAGGGTGCAAACCAGGTTGTATTTTTTATATTTCCATCAGCTTTTGCTTCATTATTCTCTTCTATATGAGCAGAACAAGTGTTTTTGTCTATGTCAGATCCAGGATTCACAGAGATTCCGACATCTTGGAAGGGTATATGGCTCTAGATTGCAGTGGATCATAGCTTGGAAGGCTAATATCAAAGGAGTTTATTCTCTCTCACAACAAAAGCTACCACAAGAAGCGAGATTGATGAAGATATCAAGAGACTTAGTTTGTGCATTGCATTCTCTTTTCATTTAAAGGATGTACATGCTTATATGTTACAGTTTTGAATTTTCCTGTTTTGGGCTATTTTTTGCCAATGTGTGAGGCCCATACTCTTTCCCTGGCACCTGATTTTTCCCAACACAGGGTTTTTCGGACCAGGGTTTTAAGGAGGTGGGGTTGCACATTGATGACATCTTTAGGAGTGAGGAGGCCATGGATGGCAAAAACTTGTAATCCTTTTATCATCTTTCAATAAAATTACAAGTTTAAGAAGAAAAAAAAGTATCTAATATTGACTATCTTTATCATATTACCATAAATCAATTTATACAAATCTATTAATATCTAATATTAAGATATGATAATACCATTAATTAAATTGCACAATCCAAGTGTATCTTATTCACTTAAGACCTGCGCCCCATATGCCAATAAATTGGTATCCGGAATATTCTTTAATTAATCAACATAATTAATATCTTGTATTTAATTTATATAGATACCACCATATTAATTTAATCACTATAACACTTTATAGTCGAGATAAACTTTCCTTATTTGGTTATCACTATAACCGCATTTTAATCCGGCTGGATGTTCTTATGTGTGTGACCCAATAGGCTTCTGAATATGTTGGCAATAGACACAAAGTGCAATTACGAAAATGCCCTTCATACTTAACAATCACTAAATAGCGTCTAGCAACACATCGTGACCCACAATATTCGGAAGCCTGGCAGTAGACACAAAGTGCAATTACGAAAATGCCCTTCATACTTAACAATCACGAAATAGCTTCTAGCAACACATCGTGACCCTCAATAATCGGAAGGGTCAAAAAGCAATGACTACTACCTTTCATGTGAAATAGTTACCGTGTAAATAGAATCCTATCGTTGTAATAATATCCATTCAATCGTATCTCGAGTGTCAGTACATCAACGATCAAATCATATAATCAGGATATCATGCTCTCTCGGAATAACTCATTTACTCCCACTTTGCAAAGATTCACGAGAGCTAGACATTTCTTATAAGAAGGCCATTTCGGATATTTACTCCTACTCAAAGGATACACGATTTCCGGACGAACAAACATGTATCCTACGCATGCTTCAATATCAAACCCGAGCACTACCGCATGATCGCCCACTGGCTAGGGGCAACCTCAATAGTGTCAAAGCATGACAATCCACACCGTGATGCCATGAAGACTCCGGTGTCAGGATAATTACACAACTGCCACATACTGCGACACTTAATGTAAATGGGTCAGTCTAACATACGCATTCTCAAATACACGTCCACGTACAGTCCAAGTGTCTCTACACTTCGATAGACAAGACCTATCTCTATTTTCGATAAGATAGAAGACATCCAATATATGCTAGTCTAATGGTACTATCAATGTCCCGTTTGAAAGTACATACGACTAGAGACATTTAAGTATCAAACTTATTAAAGCGATTAGAAATTTCATCAACCATAATCATTATCATGGTTTCTATATCACAGTTTAATACTAAGAACATTACTATATATACAACAACATAATTGGTTCATAGAGATAAACAAAATATATAATAACAAAAGTGCTTTTATTAATCATAATAAAATTATTACATGAATTAAATAAACTGTAAACGACCCGATCTGGTCGAATCTGGTTTAATCCGATTGAGTTTAGGACAGCATTTCAACACCAATTGCTAACCAAAATTGATAATAATATAAAATGAGTGAGGAAATGAAGAATGCAGGGTGAAATAGGAAAGTCCAAAAAGGGGGGAAAAAAAAAGGACTAGTTAAAAAATAAAAAGAAAAGGGAAAAGCTTAATAAATTATACCTTTCTTTATTAAAGTTGTCTCCCTGTCTCTCCTCCACTTTCATTTATAAATAATTTTGAAGTTCTTATCCCGCAGTATTTTTCGAAAGTTACTACGTCCCTCTTGTTTGAGAAGTTATTGTGTGGTGTCTTCACACATCTGAGACACCGCCGTGTGGCGATCTGTGAGCTACACAGCTTTTATTCTCAGATTTAAATCTGTATGGTTTTGATCGTTTCACTTATCACTTCATATCAAAATACCTGACCACACTATAACTTCCCCTGTTGTTTTACACACTTCAACAGAATAAAGATTTTTAAAATAGATATTTAAATCGTTTATATCCAATAAAACAATCTATAACATCTCTACTCATATAAAACTTATAACTAATGTTTTCCATGTGACACACAAATTATAAAATTTAGTTGAGTAATGAGTGCACTAAAGAAAGAAAGATTGATGTTGGATTCAGTCAGAGGCGGACGCAGGATCCCGGGTGAGGGGGCGATAATCCTAGAATTATTTCGCAATCAGGAACATGTATACTAGTGTTTTTTATGTCATCATTGATTCAAAGAGAAATACTACTATATAATCACTATTATACATTTTGCGATAACTATTGGAAGAAACATACTATAGATCGCATTATCCGAACACATTAATTATTCTACGCCAATTATTAACAATTTTATTAAGGGAAAAAAAACATTTCATACATTAGTATTATTAATTTTTATAAGTAAAATCTTATTACTATTTGTTTAGATATATCACTTTTGTAATGACTATGTATTTTTGTTAACATGATAAAAGGTTTTTTTTTTATCAATTTATCAGATTATTAAAGATGATATGGGCAAGTATAAATTTTAGAAGGGCAAAAAAAATACACAACATACATAATAGTGTTTTTTGGGATCCGAAGGGAGGCGATTACCCCCCTCCCCTCAAGGTAAGTCCGCCCTGGATTCATTAGTTGATCAACCGTTTTATGACGTATCAAGTGTGTCCATGGGATTCATACCAGCCCTCTTATGTAAAGTTGGTTTATGACGTTGAACATGCGTAATAATAAAACGTTTATCTTTTCAAAAGGTGAGATTTAGATTTGAGTGTTTACGTGGGTTAAGCCCCACAAAAAAAAATCAAATTTTTTTCAAGTATGTCCATGCTAAGCGAATATTGCGGTCTCTCTCCACCATTTTGGCAACAAAAACTGCTTGTGTGTGTGTGTGTGGGGGGGTGGAGGGAAATAGGCTTCTTTAAAAGACAATATGTTTCTCCGATTCCGAATGCCTATCACGCATTCTCTCCCGATGTATTTCCATCTGGTTGTTCCAAGTCGGTTTCTGCTTGAAGTGAGATTGGTCTTGGTCCGGTCTTTTGCCGAACATTAATGACTGTTCTAAACAAGCTTCATCAATTGATGTTAGATTCATTACTGATCAACGGTTTTATAACGTGTCATTCAAGTATATAAAATGGTGTTCAACTATCCGTCTTGTACTTGTATAAATGTTTTATAAGTAATTTAAATAACTTGAATGTTGTAATGATAATTTCGCCTTGAGGTGAATCAGAACTCCTGTTTAAGGTGATATCTTATAGCAACGAAAGATGTACAAACAACCTAAATAAGCTGAAACACCAAGACAAATCACTCGATTTTATATCCTCCACACGGTATTAAGGACGAGACATCTGAGCACTTTCAGTAGATACTATAAAGGTATTAAAAACTGTATTTTAGAGATATCAACCTTCATATTTAGAAAAGAAACACTAAAACAAATATTCAATTTTTTATCGTAAATTACAAGTTCTGTAAAATTTTCTATACATTTAATGCTTTAATCTAGATTCTGTAAAATTTATTTTATATTTGTCACTTTCATCCAAATTCTATAAAATAGAGAATTTGATATATTTCATCTTAGATAAAGAATTTATAAACTTCAAAATGTAGTATTTAAAATTGTAAAATAGAAAATTTGTTAATTATTTATGATGTAAGTGCTCTTATAGCCTTTTGAGTTGGAGACCAAGAATTTTATTTTTGTTTTTATTATGAGTAATTTATGCTTAAAAATGATGATGCAAAAGTAAAAAGATGATGACTTATCTTAATTTACCTTAATTATTATTCTTTAATGTGAAACAACTAATGCATGTTTAACTATTAAACCACTATCAACCAAATCTAAGTTTGATCCAATTAAATGCTCTTTTGATGATGCATTACTTTAGCTATAGCTATCATCAAACTCCTGATACAAGACACTCTCAGATGTTGTAGGAAAACAAAAAGTTTCTCCCAAAAAAAAAAAAAAATATTTCAAGAATTTGTACTCATTCTCTAGGGTTTCTTTCATAGAGAGAGATCTGTGTTGTGTAGTGGCCAACAGTATTGTGTTTGGGGAGTGAGTTTTTGTGTTTTTTGTCTTATAGATAAACACTTTTGTCTCCTTTGAACTCTCAAATCTCTTGTCTTTTCTCACTTTCTTCAAAATCAAAAACTAATTTTCACAAATAAATGAATACTTTAGCTACTTAGCAAGCTGGAAGTAGTGAATTAAAGTGTTTGCTCGTTATTTGAGGTAAATTTTGAGATCGAATTTGTAGGTGAGAAGCTTCAAATTCAAGTTTTATTGATTGATTGATCTGTATATACCAGCTTGCAATTGCCAATGTGATTACGTTTTCCTGGAATCATATACTAGTAAAGGATTACTGCTACTATGCAGTTCGCTAAGCTTGATGATTCTCCGATGTTTCGGAAGCAGGTACTGCACTTTACTCTTTTTCGTCTTCTTGGCTTTTTGTAGTTGGTTTATTTTATTTCATTAATTTAATGGTGTTTCTGGAACCCCAGTTTCTTATTTAACCGAACAAAATTCTTCATGCCTAGACCTTAAAATGCAGAAGCTTCTTCAAACATAATTAGCTTTTTTTTTTTTACTAAACTGATGTGTTTCGCTTGTTGATTTACGCATTTTAATTTTGTACTTCCATCTGCAGCTAAATTCAGTTTCTGATTCGAAGGAGATTCATCTATGGCTTGATTTTGGCTCTGTTTTTTTGGTTGCTCGTTTTTGTATGCACACTATCTCAGTGACGGTTTTTTGGCTCAAATTTTAGGTACAATGCCAGGAGGAAAATGCTGAATTACTTAGAGAGCGGTGTTTAAGATTTTACAAAGGATGCCGAAAATATACGTGAGTACTATTGAATCTTTTATTGGGTATTTCTTCAATTGGAGCATGCAATTGTGTATGTTTGCTACTTTGGTTTGCATTAATGTGAATGATAGAGATAATTGCTTGGCCTAGGTGATTGATATTTGTGTGAATGCAAGAAAAGTCGAGCTTATTTTCTGCTGGATTGTTTTCCATCTATAATTCTTGGGGCCAATTTCAATTCATTATAGCAGTTCTATTGACATAAAAGCTTAGATTTTTGGTGGACAGGGGTAATAACCATTTCATTATAAAGAAAAAGCAGTTACGATTTCGTCTCAGCATTTTGGGTTATCCGTCTGGCCTTTCCTAAGCCTTCTGTAGCTTTGATTTTTTCTCGATTGGGATTCCGAAGCTTTCATTATAGCTTGAATGTTTTCTCCATAAGGAGTTTGGGGTGGGGTGGGGGTGGGGGAGGTTACATAAGCACTACCATCTTTTACCTTAGCTTTCGTAGTGTCAGTTTTCTTTTCATTGATTGCTTGTTTATTAAGATACTGAACTTATGTCGTCCATGGGTTCACAGCGAGGGACTTGGAGAAGGATATGACGGCGACATTGCTTTTGCAAGTTCATTAGAAACTTTTGGCGGGGACACAATGATCCCATCAGCGTCGCTTTGGAGGTATGCTGCACAGTGTTGGTTATGCCTATCTACCGTTCCCCTCCCCCCCTCCCCTCCCCCCCAAGCTTACAAGTTCACAAATTTTAACTTTTACTACATGTGTCTACCCTTCCTAGATTTGTCCTCCTAAACACCATTTCTATAGTCAAAGTCACCTTCACGCCGAGGTTTCTTGTGAATCTAAGGCTTATTAGTATTTGAGCACAAAACTTTTGCATATTTGCAATCTCAAAATGCAATTTGTATTTCCCCAGTAGGTGGTTGAATTCAACTATAATAGTAATACTTGTTGTGATGATGATGAATTCTTCTATCTGTAGGCCCTGTGATGACGAAATTCACTATTGCATTAAGGGAAATTGGAACGTACAAGGAAGTTCTTCGATCCCAGGTAACTTTGATTATACCCTTCAGTGCTAAGTTTAGACGTATTCAGGAATTTCAGGTAATAATTGTGAATGTAAATGAAGTAGCTGTCTACATAATAGATGTAATGGCGACATATAGTGTATATGTTGTTGGTGGTAATTTGGTCTCTCTATTTTTGTCTTGTCTGTTTAGGTAGAGCACATGCTAAATGATCGATTGTTGCAGTTGGTCAATATAGACCTGAATGATGTCAAGGTACCCTGAATTTGTTGAAACGTAGATCGTCTTAGTTTTTAGTATACCGGTTTTGGCTTGAAGGTTATCTTATAAATGCAGGAAGCAAGAAAGAGATTCGACAAGGCTAGCCTTCTTTATGATCAGGTGATAAGGCCCTTCTGACATTTGCATATTTACTGATGAATGTCATATAACTCGTAGTTATAACTTCAGCTGGTATTCTTTTCAAAAGGCTCGTGAAAAGTTTCTAGCACTAAGGAAGGGTACAAGGAATGACGTAGCTGCTGCATTGGAGGAGGTATAGCATCACCTAAAAGTTAGATATCCTATTTAAAAGAAATCCTTCTTGAAGCTTTAATTCAATAATTTCTGCATGCAGGAGCTTTATAATGCTAGGTCAACCTTTGAGCAGGCTCGTTTCAATCTGGTATGTATGCATCGAATGATCAACTATTAGAAAGATCTCTTTGATTTTTAATCTCCTTATGCCTAATGACAGCTGTGTGTTTTGTTGCATGAATTCATACTGGTTAGATAACTGCTATATCTAATGTTGAAGCGAAAAAGAGGTTTGAATTCTTGGAAGCGGTCAGTGGTACGATGGATGCTCATTTACGTTATTTTAAGCAGGTTGGTTTGAGGATGGTCTTTTGTTTCTTTCCTTTGTTGCCTAACCTTGCTTTATATTTTTAATCCAGACATATTTGATATTTCTTGTGATGCAGGGATATGAGCTGTTGCATCAGATGGAACCCTACATCAATCAGGTCTTGACATATGCTCAACAGTCCCGAGAACGATCAAACTATGAGCAGGCAGCTCTTCATGAAAGGATGCAAGAGTATAAAAGACAGATTGATCGAGAAAGTAGGTAGTGTGCATCAAATGGCTCCAATGGATCTCCTAATGGAGATGGTATACAGACCATTGGTAGAAGTTCTCACAAAATGATCGAGGCAGTCATGCAATCAGCTTCAAAGGGCAAGGTTCAGAAACCAAATATTTTTTTCCTTGAATCTTCAGACTTTTATAAGCTATTTATGTTGTGATAATAAGATGAAATTTTCCGTGACATGTTCAGGTTCAAACCATAAGACAAGGTTACCTTTCAAAGCGATCCTCAAGCTTGAGAGGTGATTGGAAAAGAAGGTTTTTGTTCTCGACAGTCGAGGAATGTTATACTACTATCGTAATCAAGGCAGCAAACCACATGTGAGTGACCTTCTCGCTTTGCTCAGATGTGTAATTCCAGAACATGGCTTCTGATTGTGTACTTTGATTCATGTGCCTACTTCCTAGGGATCTGGTGTTCAAAATTCTGGTCAGAGAAATAGTTCTGAGCTCGGTTCTGGGATACTTAGTCGATGGCTTTCGTCCCATTATCATGGCGGAGTTCATGATGAGAAAGCTGTTGCTCATCACACGGTGAACTTGTTGACATCAACGATAAAAGTTGATGCTGAGCAATCCGATCTCAGGTTTTGCTTCAGAATTATTTCCCCAAGAAAGAATTATACTTTACAGGTAAACTGCTGCATTTTCGTTTCGTTTGCCAACATAAAGTATTTTTACAAACACCATGATAACCTTGTCCAATGGCTTATGTAATCATGGATTTCTGTGATTCACATGTAAAACCGCTCTAGCATACATACATACATACATGATACATACATACATATATAGAGATAAAGACACTTTTGGTCCCTTTTGTTATATATACACTCAAACACACTTATAAAAACACTCTAGCAATTACCCTCACTTGTAGTTTGAATTTAAGCCCTCCGGAAGATACCATCACTATCTTTCCTTCGGTTTTGAGTTTTGTATCTCGTATTTATGGGGTAATATTGCTTGAGTACAGGCAGAAAGTGCCCTGGATCAGATGGACTGGATTGAGAAAATAACAGGGGTCATTGCTTCATTACTTAGTTCCCAGGCTCCTGAAAGGGTATTCATTTTTGTGATGATTAACGACAGTCTGAAATCTCTTGCATTTTTGCAGCACAATTTATATTGTTTTAATTTTTGCAGTGTTTGCCGGGTAGTCCTATGGGAAGTGGTCACCACAGATCTATTAGTGAGAGTAGTTCATTTGAGAGTTCTGATTTCGATCATGCAGCAGTTGAAGAATACGCATCTGAGCGGCTTGCCTCGTCTCATCTTGAAAGGCCGGTTAGAAATTCTCAACTGAGATCTTGTGCAAAGGGTGAGAAGCCAATTGACATATTACGTAAAGTTTGTGGGAATGACATATGTGCTGATTGTGGTGCCCCTGAACCGGACTGGGCGTCTTTAAATCTTGGTGTTCTTGTGTGTATCGAGTGTTCAGGTGTTCACCGAAACCTTGGTGTCCACATATCTAAGGTACTCTCTTCATTAGAAACCTAGATATCATTGGCCATTGTGTATGGGCTAAGTTGTTATTCTGATTCAATACATAAGTTTTGGTTAAGATGTTCGGGCTTCGTGCAGGTGAGGTCTCTGACCCTTGATGTGAAAGTGTGGGATCCTTCTGTTTTGTCTTTGTTTCAATCTCTGGGCAACGCTTATGCAAATTCGGTTTGGGAGGATATGATGCACTGTAAAGGCAGTTTCCAGTTTGATCTTGGTCCAACCGGGTAAATATCGACCTTCACATTTTGATTTTCGGTTTAGTAATCTTAGTTTCGAACTCCTTTGATTAACATGCTGTTGTAATATTGTAACCCGAAGGTTCTACAAGGCTGAAATGCAACAACCAATGTACATTACAAAACCAAGTCCTGCTGATTCCATCTCAACAAAAGAGAAATTTATCCATGCAAAGGTATTTTTCTAGATTTGACTTTGAGAGACATGTTACCTAGGTTGCAGGAGAACATATACGTGATACGCGGGAACATGATTTTTGAAATATATAGGATACGGGTATGGAGGGAATATATGCAAATATAAAAAACATGAGGACCAAAATGTACATATTAAAACTGTAAGGACCAAATGATAAATATTAAAACACATAAGATAAAACAATTTTGAGTGGCCCCGTTTATTTTCGGTCAGCTTTTCATACATTATATGGCGGTATTTACTCAATTTTCAACCTGGTTCTTCATTTCACACATCCGACTTATAAGATATGCATTTAATAATCCTATATATCCAACTTTAAAAATTACAAATTCACCCTTTAAGTATCTGGTGCGTAGCTGTGTCGGATACATCTTACTACCGGATATGAGTATCTGTGCATCATAGCATGTTACTATTTGGCATATGAGCACTTGTAGTAGATACTGTGAAATAAGGTAAATCTGTAAAATAGAGATCCAAGCCATTCATAAACACCGAAAACCAGTAGATACTCTCCTCAAAATACAAAATCTGTATTCAATTTATGCACGGTAGAGAGATTCTAATGCATTTCACTATGGACAGTTCAAAATGGTGTTTGAGCTTGTAAAATAGAGAATCTGTTAAATAAACCGATGCACGTGTTCTAACACTATTCTGATTGTTATAATGTTTTTATGATGGGACTACAACAGTATGCAGACAAAATATTTGTTCGTAAGATCAGGGACAGTCGATTAGCAACACAACAGATGTGGGAAGCAGTTCGAATCAATGACTTAAGGGGAGTCTACCGACTAATTGTCTCTTCTGAAGTAGACGTAAACGCCATTGTTAACCACGAAAACAGCAACTCCTCTTTGACACTTGCCAAAGTAATGCTATTGCAAGAACAAGCTGGTATCGATTACATCACCAACTTAATGATAAAAAACTCGTTGAGTTCTACGGTTGGAGGTTCAAACGAAGGTCATACAGCTGAAGATCTTGATGGAGGATCCTTGCTACATGTTGCGTGTGAAACTGCAGATACCGGAATGGTGGAACTTCTTTTGCAGTACGGTGCAAATATAAACATATATGATGCGAAAGGACAGACACCGCTTCATCGTAGCATTTTGAGAGGGAATGTTTCATGTGCCAAGCTTCTTCTTGCTAGGTAATTTTCTGTTCTGCACATTTTCATCATTTACTTTAAACTTTTTGTTGGTTTTCATTTGTGAAAAGTGCAGTCTGCTGCATTGAACCATCCTGTCTATACCGTATAGACTATACGGTCCCGGAAACGACCCGAGCATTTAGGCCCATTGTAGACAATCATGACTTTGATTTTGTTGGTATAGTTTGAGTACCTAGGTTGCACGGGTACGGATATTATGATACACAAGATACATGGGTATGTGTACGAGATTTTTGAAATATATAGGATACGGGTACAGAGACATATGCACAAATATGAAAAATATAAGAGGATCGAATTGTACATAATACAACTGTAAGGACAAAAAAATAAGGGATAAGGACACTTTGCACTTCTATCTCCAATATTTCATCTTGGCATTTTACCCCTCATCTGTTCACTTTCTTACATTTTAAGTCCAAAGTGCCTCGTGTAAAAAATCTAACGATGAAGGTACAACTTGGTCCAACCAATGAGAACTTGACACGTGACAAAAATGGATTGAAAATGTAAAAAAATGCAAAGATGAGGGAGTAAAAATGCCAAGATGAAATATCGGGTATAAAAATTCAAAAATCGTAAACAAAAGGGACATTTTTTTTAATTTAATTTTTTCGCGTTTCTCTTCATTTTTGGTAGTTTTTCAATTCATTATTAGGTGGTTTTTACTCGATTTTTAGCGTGGTCCTTCATTTCTCATATCCAACTTTCAAAATTTACAAATTCGATGTGTGTATCATAAGTAAGTATCCGGTGCGTATGTATATTGAATATATCGAATACGTATCAGATACGGGATACGCTACTAAGACAGAAGTATCCATATATCATTAGTTAAGTAATATTTTACATCTATGCAGGGGAGCTGATCCACATGCACTAGATGGGGAAGGAAAAACTCCACTTGAAATGGCTATGGAATCAAATATCAGTGACAATGAAATCCTTGCAATGTTATCAGATTCAAATTAATGACATAATTAGCAGAGGCCTGATTATGTATTATTAATTAGGATATGGAAGCACAATTATCTTGTAAATTATGATGTTGTAGATTTTATAGTGTTTAATTCTCTAGTGAGGTTTGTCTCTGATTTGTGGTGTTTGTTTGTTTGATCTTTGTATTGTATTGTGAGCTTTCCATTAATTTTATAATAGGCTGAGAAAAAAAAAAAAGAAAAAAACTGCTGGGTGAGGGATTTGTTTTTGCTTTTGTTTTTTATTTTCATTTTTAATTTTTTGGGATATTGAATTTGTAAATGGATTTGACCTTTTGTTGCAGCAGTGTGTGTGTGTTTTATTTTATTTTATATATTTTTTTTGTCTGCGTTATCCGGAATCCACTGGTCGATTAATGGATTTGTTTTTGCTTTATTTTGTATTAAGGTTGGTAATTTTATTTGCAAGGTGATGTATGTGATGGTGTGACATGACAATGACATTAATTGTTGCGTTGGGTGCCTGTAATGACACCATATAAAATCTAGCTGAGACACTATATACCGATGACCTCTGGAAAGTTGAGGTAAGAATGATGAGACGTATGTTGTAATCTGATTGAGCAAATGATAACTCCTCGTTGAGGAGTCTCTGTGTTCGATTTTTTAGATATTGAATTTTAATGTGGTGTTCTGTAAGTTTGAGCTTGACTCGATTAAAGAACCTGTCATGAGTTTGTCTCGATTTAAGAAACTTGGCTGGAGTTAAATTTGATTAAAGATACTAGCTTGAGATCGATCGAGTCATAAAAAATCTTGATCAAACTTGACTCAATAGCCCAACCAATTCAAAAAACCAAACCATGTATCGAATAACCCCAAGTCTGTTACGTAACTAGATTTGTATGATTCAAGTTCATAACCCTAATTCTACTCTATTGATGATGCGATCTCCTAATTTGATTACTAATTCTGGACAAAACATTAGAACTCTACGTTAAAATTAACGGTCCACCTTGTATGGGCTATATCTAATTAATAAACTTGCATTATCTAACTCTATGTGATGCCCACACAATTATGGAAAACCTCACTCATGGAACCGTCCATTCTTGATGACGATTCTACATGCGATCTAGTTATCTACGCCCTAATTATTTTTCAACGGACAGCCTTCCTTCAAAACAGTTTTACGATGGCATGCATAAAATTGGCAAGATTATAGAATGCAAGTTAAATCACAAACAACCAGAATTAATAGAGAAGATCGACAAGATACTTGTCCAAAATTGTACGGCTAGCCGACAACAAGACATGCCGCAGATCCGGCAGATACAAGGTTTGTATCCTGCTTTCTAATCACACATACAAATCTATATTACTACATAGATTGAGTTCGAATTACTCTCTATATGATTTGGTTAACGAACTCTTGCCTAACAACGTTATAACGGAAAAACGATAAATCATGGTTACGAAGGAATAAATTTTTTATGAATATTAAGAACAAGTACATTCTTCTACCAACGATTTTCTCAACTACTCAATGCAGGAATAAAGCCTATTTGAATTCCGATCACACAACAACAAGAACTTATGTGAAAACTAAAATAAAAGTTGAATAACAAGTTGATGTAATGGTAAAGAGATGTAAAAAAGTATGATTACAATATGTATTTCTGCCTCTTATAATGCTTAAACCAACCTAGACTCTAATTAGGGAGTTGCCATAACTAATTAGCCGACTTCGGCATCTTTGGGCTGTCTGGGCTGTCGTCTAGCCTGGAGGCTTTTGTAACGAGGGGCCGATGGCTTGTCGTGCCCAATCCTCTAATTCTTTAGTTCATCCTGATCATATCATTCTAAGCTCTCTTATAACTCTTGGCTCAAAATCAGTCGATTAAAATATGCTCTCAAACCGCAACCCGACTCGATCTTCCCGCCTCTCGATCATTCCTCTCATTCCGGAAATCTTCTTGACACTTCCCATCCTCAATATCTGCCAAAGATCAGAATACTACACAAAGTAGATTGTTATCTTGACAAATAACATAGAAAATGAAATATCACACACACGAACTACGAATCTTCAAATTAGCTCATTTAGCTTGCGATTTATGTTAGAACTTTATGTGATTAAATCACTATCCCATGATCTCGTTCGTGTTAAATGGATAAAAGTAATGCGGAAATTAAACCGGAAGCGTACCTGGATCCGTCCATAAGCTAAGTCAACACCGGATCAAAGCAGTTTTCGCCGCAATAAGTGCAGCTAAACCAATAATTGTCACATGTATCATCCTCACTGAATGACATGAATCAAGTATGAAAGTGTAGAATGAAAAATACACGTAATGTGACCGTCGTGTCTATTTTCAACTGGTCCTCTTTATAGAGATCACAAAACCCTAACCTTATGAGTTCAAATGTAAATCTTTATTTCGCAACAATTTATCTATTACAAATCGTACGAGTATCAGACTCCTACTGAACCTAATTATCATAAAATGATACAACACCCATTTATACCAAAGACGTATGATAGCCCTTGGGTGTCAATGCTTTAGTCAACGGATCCGTCATCATGGAGTATGTACCTACATGCTCAATAGACGCTGAACCATTTCGATCTCCACCTTCACAACAAGAAACCTTATGCCGGTGTTCATAGATTTTGACAAACTCTTGTTGTTATTGGGATACGACATTGTGGAATTATTACTACCTCCATCCCAAAATATAAGTCAGTATAGCATTTTGGATTTGTCCAAAAATGTAAGTCCATTTAGATAACCAATGAAGCATATACTATATTTTTCTCCTCGTGAAGTATATACTACGTTTTTCATTACTTTACATTAATAACGGTCAAATGTCATTTTAGTCGTTTTTATCAAAATTAAAGACTCATTACCAATTTAACCAACTTTCTTAATCTGTGTGAAAAAACCCAAACGAATTTATATTTTGGGACGGAGGTAGTATTATTTTTTTTTTGAAAAAACACTGTGGAATTATTATCACACAAAAATATCTTTCACATTATAATTAATTAAGAGAAAGATATATTTTTCCAAAATTAATTACATATGGTGCCATTTTGCCACTTGTAAATATATATATATATATTTTTTTTCAATTTACATATTTTTACCGAATAAATAATATTTGCATATTTGTTAAATATACCAACTATTTAATTTATTATTGATGTTTCAAAATATGAGAATTCAGTCGCGTGTACGGGTGTGTGGTTGCAGTGGTTTTGCCCTTGGCAAGGCATGACATACTACCGTTGGGTACGTGTGTGGGTACACATTGTGCTATTAGGGAGCATATATGCGATGATATGGGGCCCAGTCATATGTGAACTTCTAGGAATATGTATGGTGAGGTTGATGAATACATTGGAGGTGTCCTTGCCAGGATACTAAAGGTGTAAAAGTCAATCAAGCCAACTGCATGGTGGTGTGGGTGTGTGCGTGAAACATTAATGAACTTAGAATGTGCGACATAAGTACGAAAGCTTGGAATGCAAGTAACTTGATAACTTGTAATGTGACTGTAAACTATGTTATGTGCTTACTTATCTAGGAGTTGATACACTATGTGAATATGCATGTTAAATGTAGAGGTGAATTAATAAGTATCTTATCCGGCGATGAGACATGGATTAATATCGACATAATCTTTCTTACTGAGCATGTTGGTGTTCATACCTTACTATTTTAAGAACTTGAGAAGTTTTGTGAGTCAGAGAAAGAGCCATGTTGGTGCAACCTTTAAGAGATACCGAAGATCGTGGTTTATTTTTTGGTATCTAGATGTTAAGTTCTTTCCTTTTCAGTAATTGTTCGTTTCATTTTTAAGAATTAAGTTGTAGACTTTGTTGGACAACATTAGTTGAACAAAGTTAATTGTTTTGTTTCCGTGATAAATGGTTTAATGCTTCCGTTTTTGTCGTTTAATGAATAAGATGAGTTAAGACTTACGTATCGTATTGGATTTTTAATATTACACGTACCGAACGATTTGTTTTTCCGAAAATGCTTGGATTTCGGGGTTAAGGGGTCGTTACAATTTGAAAACAAACTAATAAATGATGTATTGAGATTTAAAATGACACTTATTTTGAACATTTATATATTTAAGAAAATTGTGGCTTATTAAAGAAAGGAGGGAGTATTTTATTATAGTGTGCATAAATTTGGAGAAATGACAATTTCCATTTAAAAATTTAGTCCATTGGTGTCGGTTGTGCTATGACGTAATCAATCACATCATCTTCAAGCAAAAGATATGTGCAGTATAAATCAAGGCGATTGGGGGCAAGGTAGATAAACCACAACAAAATACTAGCATTTTATTATACATAGTGTTGTAAGAAGATGGCAAAGCTTGGTCTCTACATTATCCTTTTTTTTCTCGCCGGTATTGCTCTCAAGTCTCAACTTTAAGCATTCAGATAGTTTTGTTTCGGTTCAGATAGTTTTATTAAACACAGTCTTTAACGACCCGTCACGAAACCCGAGAGGCCTTTTCGGATTACGAGTTGCACGTCAGCTTTTGGCCAACTAAATTCACGAGAATTGCATAAGGCTCAACCCAAAATAACTCAAAAATAATTGTATTCTTGTTTATACTCGTCAAATTAACCGGTTTACGTCGTTTATTTCAATATCCAACTAAGGACCAATCCTAAATATGCTGTCACAGAACATCCCGGCCCTTTCTCATATCCCTGAAAAGTAAGGAGTGAGAATGTGAATGCCCGTAACAGAATATGATATCGAAGATAACTCATGCATCATCTACGGAAATAATGACTCATGAGTTCACTTATAACACATTACATGTATTTTACACGGTTCATCAAGTATCAAGTAAGCATGTAGAGCTTGAGAATCGAGTATAATTCAACCTAGTGGTACATGTTATTCCACATCCTGATAAGAATCAGGGTTCAATGTACATGTAATTGCACTTCCTGGTAATAATCATGGATCGATTTTCATCTCCATCCCGAATAAAAATCTTCTTTCCCTTCCCCACAATTTTTCTTTTTTTATAATTTTTTTTTTCATTTTTTAATTTTTTGAAAGGCAAGCATGTAGAGCATCCCGAATAAGAATCTCCTTCTCCTCCCACACAATTATTATTTTTAATTTCTTTATAGGAAAAAGGTAAGCATGTAGAGCATTTCATAAGTTCACATTCCAAGTAAATTTCGTTTTACCACAAAATGCATATTTTTTTATTATCATTTACATACACAGCACCACCATTAAATTGGCTTGATTGAACAGTAATCCCGGCCGGTCAAGACTCAAGACACATCCAATACATCCATCAATCTCACCGTACATATTTACAGAAGTTCACATATGTCGACTTATATATATCACAATACATATGATTCTTAATAGCACAATAAGTACCAACAAATGCATCCACCAATAACCGTACTTTTTGTCAAGGTATAACTTTGTGCACACACCGTTCATGCATCCCGTCTTCGCTTTGCCCCGCTTCTCTAAAGATACCACAACACACACGCACAACCCCCCCCTCATTGTTATGTCCATCTTGGATGGGCACCTCCGATGATAATATAGACGTCCTCTCCACCGCGATGTTCATCTTCTATGCACACCCATGGACATGGGCGGATCCAGAAATTCATATCAGTGGGTCTTAGAAGTCAAAAACTAAAATTTTAAACTGGAAATTTGTTCCAGCCACCGGCTTTATAAGTGCATTTTTTCAAAACAAGACTATTTTTTAAAACAACAAAACTAAATTGTTTTAATACTAATTAAAAATAAATATCCTCGGATCTCAGTGAGGCAACACGACCCTACCCCAATCCGCCCCTGTCCATGGGTCTTTAAGTCACTACAAAAAACAGACATTTTCGTGACAAACAAATTCGTCGCGAAAAGTGCTCATTTTCGTCAGCAAAGGTTTTAGTGGCAAAATTTTTTTGTCGCGGCGTTTGTTGTGTAAGCAGGGACGCTAAAGGTGTCTCTTGTGACGATCAGTGAGTTAGTCATTAAAAGTGTTCAGTTGCGACAAATATCATATTTTTGTCACCAAAGCTTTTCATGACAAACCTCCATCTTTCTCACCAAAGGTTTTTCTTGCGACAAAACTTTTGTCACAAAATAATGAACATTTTATCACTAATTCAGTGTTGTTGTCACCAAAAGGTATAAACTCATTTTTACATTAAAGGTTAATATTGACAAAGACTTTGTCACTAAAAGTCATATAATAATAATAATAATAATAATAATAATAATAATAATAATAACTAAAAGTCATATAATAATAATAATAATAATAATAATAATAATAATAATAATAATAATAATTACAGATACCATAATATTAATAATAATTTTAAATTTAATAATAATATTAATAATTACAGATACCATATAAAAATATACACAAATCCAAAACAAGACTAAAAAATTAATTATAACACACAATAAAACATTAAAAAAAATTATGTATACAAATCCACACTAAAAATTTACAAAATTTAAACAAGCAATCCAAACTGAACTAGGACCAAACAGAGACCATAAGATTCAAATAACATACAAAACTTCTAATAGGTTCCTTATCACGATTCAAGACCTTGAAACAAAACTTAGTTTCATGCTAGAGATAACAAACTGAGACACAAACTGACACATAACAATTTCAGATTCAAGTTAATCGTGTTCATACCAAAGAGTTGCCCTCAAAGGTCGTTTCTTCAACTTGTTCATTGCTGAAAATTACTTTAGCTTTGGGAGCCTGTTTGGCATTTTGTAACCAAGGATATTCTGAAAGATCAAGAAAAAGATGTTCATGTCGGTAAGATTTATTATTTTATTATTTTCATTACCTAAAACTTTTTTAGCAGTATGCCGATGCTTCAAGTCTGGATTTCAATCCTACGAGACATGGTTATGCAGAAATAGAACAAAGGAACTAATAATAAACTAAAGGGTTAGAGCTTACGCCGACCATTACCATTATGGAAACCAAATATCTTCCGGGGTGAAGGTGCAATCCCATCTGATGTCATTGCACGTGCGTGCGCGATTTACACATTCTTCCATCTCAAAACTATATTTGGTCCCATTTCTTTGATATAATCAACTCACTGCAAAGAGACCGAGTTTAAATGATTTATTTTTAAGGAAGTCTACAGTCAAACTATAGCATGTCGAGAATGGGAGAAAAGAGGCCCTTAAAAATCGAACATCATAGACATCCACTATGACATAATTTTTTGTCAATCCTAGGACCTGTATAACAAATTAAAGACTGGAACAACTAATAAACTGATATGGCATTCAAACATGTTGTCTAATACCCAGAAAACTTGGACAGACCTGACTAATAGAGCCTTTCTTCATATATATATACACACATACGTAAATAATACTAATCATAACTCTGAAGCGGATCAGACTGCTAAATTAGCAAGTCCTTCATCAAGAACTCCAACATGTGTCGAATTTCACCTCTCTCCAACTTTACTACTCCTGTTAACAATCAAACATGTTTATAGTCAAATTTAGTATTCAATTTGACTATAATCAGTTGTACACCACTTTTCATTAAACAAAGCTAACCATAGTTCATATAAATTAGATCCCGAATCACGATTCACATCCCAGCAAGAATGATAAACAAGATTTTTTTGATATGATACAGCAGAAAAACAAGCAATGCAAAAACAACAAACTTGAGACATAAGCACAAGTCAAGGAACAAACAGAGACCAGATATTATCAATTAATCATAACATCTACTTTAACCTCAGTGAATTTTTTCAAATAAAACACAAAATTTAGCATATTCCTGACAAACAAATCACAAGGAAACTTAATAGCTACGGTTGAATGTTACATTAACTTTCAGATGCCTACAGAATGAATCAACAACATCCAAATTAACACACACAAAAAATACAATTACGTGAAAGAGCTGGGAGAGGAAGTGCTATAGATATGTTACTTGAAGTTGGGTAAGGCCAGAGAACAATTGGAGTCATCCAAACATTGAGAAAGTCATAATCGTTGGATAAAATTCAAAACAAATCAGAATGCTCAGACTTTAACAACAAAGCTTAGGATCAAGACTAAAATAGAGAAGTGTAGATGGATGGCAATGTGCACTAAATGTAACTTCTTTGCAGAGATGATTGAGAGCCTTGCTCCGCCTTATGATTGTCTTGCCACTACCCTCATGTTGGTACTTTGTTACTGTGTATTAAATACACAGATGCCTACGAATATCATAAAATAACACCATAATAAAATATTTAATGCTTTTTCATTCATCTAACAGATATTCACTTTATACACAACAAGGATATTCTAGTAATCAAGATAAACCCAAGAGGAGAATTTCAGGGTTAATATACCCCTTGGAAGATGTCCTTGAACCTGAGATCAATAATATATCTAGGGAATTCAACGTGATTTCTCAAAGCAAAATGAGTTTTAAAGATCAAGAAGGGCAAGAACTGGAAGATACAAAAGTTGCATACACATCTACCTTCCAACATATTTTTTGAGTATGGTATTCTTGGTGCTGTATGCATGAGGTGACCTTTTAGTAATTAAACTCATTACAGCTTGCACATATGAGGAAGAAGCGTTCAAAATACCAATTTATATGAATAGACTGAAATGACTCAAAGAAAAGTACTTAAAAAAAAACGTATGGTCAAAACACCAAGTTTACTCCAAAAAAAGGTGTTTTGTATTCAAACATGCATTGTATTAACACACAATATATATAAACAGAACATAACTTACAAAATATTCTAAAGAATAAAAAAGGTACCAATAATATAAGCCCTGTGGCAGCCTAGTCACAAGAGCTTCAACTCCCATACTCTGCCCCAGCCAACACTACAGTGTCCTGGCCAGCAGATTCATATTTCTGCAAAGAGGATGAGCAGAATACCTCACTCAGGCTTTCAAGACTCACAAAATGTGATGTTCAATAATTTGCGCAGCTACTACACCAGAATCAGTAAATCATACATCAAACATGTAGATGAGGCGAAACTTGAGCTTCAAAGCATGCAGAAGATGCCATGAATCGAATCGATTTTCACAAAGATGCAAATGAAGAACAAAATTTAACCTAAAGATACGATTGAGGTCGAGGTCAAAATTGTAAAAATCGAACAAACGTAAATCAAATGATAATAATACTTAGGAAGTAAAACAAAAGAGGATTTGCCTGTGATTGAAGAGCATGAGTGGTGGAGAAAACAGAGGAGCAAGTGGTTTGAGAATCCGTCATGGCTAAAGCGATGATTAAGAGACCGATTTCCGGCAGGAGAAGAAACCGAGATCGATCGTCGGCCAAACCAAAGAACGGTTGGCGATTCGAACAAAAATTCACCGTCGATGATCATTTTCTTGGCGCCGTCGATTGGGAACGAGGAGACGGCCGAGGGTTTCCATCGTAATTCATCGGAGAAGACGGTTTCCATACAGAGATTTTATTTTTTATTGAAACGAGAAGGTCTAATTTCAGGACGGAAAGTCTTTTTATTCTCTCATAATCACGAAATACATAAGATTTTATTCTCTCATATTCACTTTTTTTTAGTGTCTTTATTTTTTTGAAAGAGAACGGCAAGTCACCTGATCGTTATTTTTTTAATTTAAATCGATAGAATCTTCTTGTGAAAAAAAAATCGAATCACTCGAGTTCGCCTCAAGTGAAAAAATACTCGCGATCGAGTTTGAATTCGATATTCATGTCAAATTCATGTTCAAGCTCGAGTTGTAAAATTCGTAACACACCAAACTCGATAATCTTAATGTTTGACTCGACTCGGATCATTTAAGGATTTCATGATAAAGATGGTTGTCACCAAAGACTCATCCAAAAATTTATCCACAATACGAAAGTGATTCCCTGGTTTTTGTGACAATGCACTAAACCTTTCGTGAGAAATCTTTCTTTTTGTCACTAATCAATAAAACTCTTTGTGACAAACAAAGTTATTGTCACTAGAAACTATCCTTTATGACAAATCTACTCTTTGTCACCAAAAGTTTGTCACCAAAAAATCTTTTTTTTGTAGTGAGTTTTGGTGACAAACTTTGTCACTAGAAACTATCCTTTATTACAAATCTACTCTTTGTCACCAAAAATTTCCATATCCACCGTGATGCTAGGGCTTTTCGAATTAGAGTTGCGGGCAAGAAAACGAATAACTAAGTAGAAAATTATGATCAAGATACCAACATGAAATGACTATGAAATAAATAAATGTTAGGACAAGAGTATGTTTGAAAGAAAAATATAAAATGATGCATCCGAGCCGACTTACTACGGTTATATGCTATTGTATTCAAGCGCCACTTCATAAATGGTAATATGAACCAAGTTTTATGGTGGTCTGCGACCACCACGCATACTTACTAAATCCAATATAGATTTCTTAAAAGAGGGGCAAATTTGTAAAAACATGGCATTTATATTTTACACGGTGGTCCCCGTGTGTTTTTCTTGGATTTCTATTGGTCCTGGATCGCCAAGTCATACTTGGTCCCGGACCACTATAAAATTTCCGAATATGAATGTACCATGTTATGATGTTCGTTGTATGTCACTAGTTCTACCAATAAAATTACTTAACGGTTATATGTAATGATCATGATGTTTCGTGATTTTTTTTTTGTTTTTTTGTTTTTTTTTTTTGCTTTCTTTTGAAGTTGCTCTTTACATGCCGACGGGCTTGGAAAGTTCACCGGAAGTCATCGCCGGAGTGGGGAAAAAACCAATAAAAAATGGCGGAATTATCGGCACGTCTTCAACTTTCTTGGATCGCAAGTATTATCCCCCCGTGCTCTGTCATAAGGTTTTGTGCACTCCTCCAACAGAAGGAGTCACCGATATGTGCTTAGCTAATCCGGGTTGTGGGGAATGTAATAAAGAAAACTTTATGTGTACTTATCATTATGACGACGAGGATAAATAAGCACAATGCATTTTTATATCATTTATAATAATGTATAAATCTTTTAAGTAGATTTATATTTTACTACGATAAATGACATAAAAATGTTTAATGGTAATTTGATGCAAACTTGCTATTTACTTTCCACTTTCTTGTTAAGTAACGACTGCTTAGAGAATAAGGGAAGATCATGAAGTTAAATGACGTATGTGCTGTTATCTAGCCCAGTCGAACCGAATATCACTTGTTTAAACTTATGTTAATTTAAATCACGAGTTTGTTCTGTTCATATTCGTTCGTTTATTAAACGAACAAAAAATATATTCAAACTTGTTTCGTTAAGATCATGAGTTTGTTCACGAACTTTTATTTAATAAACGAACACAAAATATTGTTCAAACTCAGCTCATTTATAAAGAAAATTTGTTCATGCTCGTATTTGAGTTTGACTTACTACATGTATTTTTGCAATCAAATGAACACGCATTCACCCATTTCCGTACCTCCTTGTTCCACTGCTCATCCTATCCATTCATTTTAGTGATTGTTGCAGATGAGCCTAATTATTATCATCACGCTGCTGATCATTCAAAAAATTAGGCAAAGCGCAGAAGAACTAAAAGTATCATATCCCGTTATCACGTGCATACATATGAATTTGTTATCTTTCTCTATGACAAGGTTCGGATCATGTTGGCAAACAGAGACGAGATCGAATCCCGATGGATCGATATAATAACCACTCCTGAAACATCCCGTTTATACGGTCCCGAAACGACCTGACCATTTAGCCCACTGTAAAGAATCATGCCTTTGATTTTGTTGGTATAGTTTGAGCAAGGACGGAGCCATGATTTTTTTTTTTTTCCATTGGGTGGGCTAGATCAGTTTTTTTATTTTTTATTTATGATATTACAAGAATTATTCTACTTTATAGCATTTAACAAAACATCACTATGAACCATAAAACGGTAACACTTGAAAGACATTCGTTTCCATAAAAATAGAACTCAGAAGACTCAATCGAACACATGTCTATTAGTACCTACTATTACACTTGTATTTTAAAGATGGGCCGTAGGGGTATATATATATATATATATATATATATATATATATATATATATATATATATATATATATATATATATATATATATATATATATTGTTGAAGGTGAATTTTGAGAGGGAAATTAGATATCTTGAGTATAAATATGATTTCTTGAAAAAAAAAGTGTGTAAAAATGTTATTTTGTTAATAGAGATAGGTTATGAATATTGAAATGTTTAAGTGAATAAATGTAGGTGAGTTCTATTGACATCATATAAATACTTGCGACACCACATTCACATGGAAAATGTGGTGCTGAAGTATTTACGCGGTACTGATAGAAATTGCCTAAATGCATAAATATTAAATAGGAAAGTGGGTTTAATTTTTAGCTGATGATAAATATTTATTGGGTTGGTGGGCTTTTTATTTGATGGTATGATAGGCTAAAGGGTTAAATGCATAAGCTTGGGTGGGCTTAGCCCCCTTAAGCCCTTGCATTGCCTCCGTCCTTGAGTTTGAGTACCTACGGATACTATGATACAAGATACATAGGTATGGGTACGAGATTTTTGAAAAATATAGAATACCGACATATGCATAAATATGAAAAATATAAGAGGATCAACCTGTACATAATTAAAGTGCAAGGATAAAAAAAAGGGGATAAAGACACTTTTGGTTACTTTAATTTCTGTTTTTTTGCACTTCTCTCTCCAGTGTTTCATCTTGGCATTTTACCCCTCATCTATTCACTTTCTTACATTTTAAGTCCAAAGTGGCATGCGTAAAAAATCTAACGTTGAAGGTACGACATGGTCCAACCAATGAAAACTTGACACGTGACAGAGATGGATTGAAATTGTTAAAAAAATGCAAAGACTGTTAGGTGTAGTGCCCGAAAGACAATTATATAATTGTTTTAGGACATAATTAATAATTCATCTTATTATATGCATGTATGCTTATAATTAAGACACTGCTGAAAACCCTAAGTATCTCGTTTATGTAATCACTTAACTCAGTTTATGGCTATGCACAAGAGGATTGAGTTAGTGAGATGTACTTAAAATTAACTTAGTCCATAGCGTTTATTAATCTGAGTACGGGTCTCAAGATTAATTTGCTAATAATGCGCCCAGAACACTTTAGGTGTGACAGTCTTATCCGGACTGTGGGTAATAGGTACCTAATGGGGCATTTATATATGGTGATAATCATAGAGGGCTGGACCGATTTGATTTGAGTTCTCGATATAATTCCGTGATCGAGAAGTCTTATCGAATCACAAGATGATCATATATGGATTAATCTCAATCCTGAGGTGATCACAGAAGACTGCTTAGACTAGGGTAGGGTTTGATGTGTTAGTAAGGATCACTTCGTAGTATGTGATCCAACACTTCTCGTTGGCTCTATTCTAGGATGAGTGAGTAGTCCGTGCTATCACGTATACGGAATCCAATCTTTCCTCGTGAAGTAGATGACAATTCCTTATTTGTTAACCCTAAAATCGATCGATGGGCCCAATTCATATTATATTAGTTATGAACTAATTGATCACTAGGGGGTTAATGGTAAATAAGGATAATATGTTTCGAGAAGGGTTTACGGAAATATCCCGAATCGAAGTGAACAGTCTATGGAGGATTTATCCGTATGTAATGATTATATCAGTGGACACCTTATAACTCATAGTTGAGTGTAAGTTTATATCTATATTCGGCGAGTTCGGATTTGGGGTTTATGGTGGTGTAATCCCGGAATTAATAGATTGAATATAATTGTTCGGTCTGACGGATAATTTTTGTTCAATTTTTTGTAGCTACTGAATATGGGTCCATGGTCCCCGACGTGGCTCATAATATAGCATATATGTTTTCTCGTCGTTTCACCTCAATTATAAGTAAATAGCTGGATTGGACTATTTAATCGATATGTGGATTAATTGTTTAGTTGGACTAGATAATTAAATACATGGAAAAGACTTTTTTCGTGGACACGGTCCAATGTGATAAAAATTTCGCGTGACCTAATTTTTTGTTAGGGTGGCCGAAATTTGTAATTATTATTTGTTGGGAAATTAGTTTTCTTGATAAATAATAAGACATGTGATTATATTATTTATTTGTTAAATAATTTAAATAAAAGAAAATCTTTTATCTATCCTTATTAATTTAGGATTATTTTGGATTTATCTTCTTAAGGAAAAGGATTATCTTAATTGATTTTGTATTAATTAATTAATCATTGGAGGACAAGGATTACTCTCCTATATAAAGAGAGTTCTCCCAAGCCAAATCACAAACACATAGTTTCGAAATATTTGGTAGTAGTTTGGCTTAGATTTTTCGGCCAAAAGTACTAGGGTTCGAGTTTTAGAAAACTTCGGGTTTTCTAAGGTAACATATCGAGGAGGTCCGGCGGCTTGAAACACCATCCACCTGGTGTTGCTTGGAGACACACGTTGGAAGACTGTGGCTAGTCATCTAGCTTGGATCTTGGATTGACCTTTGTTCTTGGAGTAATTGCACTATAAAAATGTTGGTAATCTAACCCCCTCGTAGGTTTAGATCTATTATTTTATGTATTTTGGTTGACTAGATCTAGATCTTATACTTTCCGCTGCGTAATCGGGTGGATCTATGATCCATCCTACGATATTACATCGTACAAAGACAAGGGAGTAAAAATGCTAAGATGAAATATCGTGTATAAAAATTCAAAAATCGTAAACAAAAGGGACAATTTACTTTTTTATTTTTTCGCATTTCTCTTCATTATTGGCAGTTTTCATTCATTATTAGGTGGTTTTTACTCGATTTTCAACGTGGTTCATCATTTCTCATATCCAACTTTTAAAAATTACAAATTTGTCCCATGTGTGTTTCCTAAGTATCCGGTGCCAGGGTAACTCTACCTTATAGGAATTGGGTAAGCCGATCCGTCAAAAAAAAAAATATTACAGTGAGAATATATTTTAGGCACACACACACACACACACACACATATATATATATTGTTGAGAGGATTTTGCATCATTTAAACAAAAGAAAATTTATAAACCCATACTTAGATGCAAAACTAACTCCTAACCGCCAAACACCGGGTAGTTGATAGTATAGCGAGATAAGTAAGGGTCGATCCACAGGGAATTGGGTCAATTGAAATCTAATTTCATTAACTCTCTCAATTGTTACTACTAATTATTACTAAACCTAAACTAAAGCGGAAAAATAAATCGATGAGAGGATTTTAGTCCAAAGCCGTGAAACACATAATTAAGAACAAACAAACAAGAACAACATACGAAGATAAAACAGTCTAAAGCTAAGGAAAACATAAAACGACTCTAAACTAAGGAAACATGAAATCAAACAACGACAAACCATGTAATTTCAATCCTACCTCATCTCATGATTTTAACTCGAATTGTGGTTTCACCTTACGAAGGTATGAATCCTACTTTAGTAGTAATTCGCCTATCAATCTCATCATCTTTCGATCTATAGAGATTAACGATACAAAACAAGGTGTAAGATCTTTCAATCTAATAACCTGATAATCAACCTATCAACTTTCGTTATGTCAAGGTTAAAAATCACATCTTTTCTATGGTGATCTAAGGTTTACACCGACTTTCGTCATATGGTAAACAACGATTAGTAACCGGTCTCTCGATCTAGTCACACAATAGCATGATAATTGCATAGAAAAGATACAAAACGAATCATAAATCATGAAGATAAAACAGGATCGAATTAATTGCGAACAAACTCACAGGGGTTTGATACAATAGTTTGAGCTCCATGAATCAACAAGCAAAACAAAGGAAAGAAGCCTAATCTAACCCTCGGATCACCCGAGCACAAGGCTCGGGTGACCGGCCTGAGACTCCAAAAGAGTGGCTGCTCCTTGGAATTTTATGTGTGAGGAAGAAAATCGATCTATATTTGTCTCCGTGAATGAATTGGGAGTCTGCTTTGTATTTATAGGGAATTAGTGGCGAGATCTTGAACGCCAGCCAGAGTTTGAACTCCGGGCCAGAGGCATGTAACGCCGATCCTGGTCTGCAACGCCGATTCGGCCGTGGTTCTCGAGCTCTCAAGATCGCTTTTCTTCTTGAGCGCCACCAAGATGGAACGCCGCCCAATCCTAGAACGCCAGATTCACATTGTGGAAACGCCGATTCCACTGCTCTCGAGCTTGTTCGATGATTCTTATCCAATATCTCTAACAACCCATCCTTATCCTTTTCAGAATAAACCTTATCTCTTGGATATTCTAGATGATTCATGACTTGTCCTCCTTGATCTTATCCTTTTGCCACTTGTCACTTCCAAGCTTGAACACTTGTAAGCTCCTAAATAATGATCAAATGATACCAAAATGTAATATAATTCCAAATTAACAATAAATCATCAATTAAGCATAAAATTAAGCTACGCTTTTGAAATTAACTCATTAAAAATATCATTTGCTCAATATTTAAATATAAATCTCGATTTCTATGAAAAACATAAGAATATGGGAAAATTGATATAAAATATATCGTTAAAAATCGTATAATTTGACTTAGAACATATATATATATATATATATATATATATATATATATATATATATATATATATATATATATGTGTGTGTGTGTGTGTGTGTGTGTGTGAAGTGATCCGCTTATTTTTATATATGGATAAGGGTACTAAAGGACACAATATAGAAGATGTCAGGAAAAAAGGACATAAGAAAAGATTTTTGTCAAAAACAACATTTCATCAGTAAAAGTGAAAATAAAAAGTGAATTTCGTTGATTTTTAGCACAAAATCAAACGTAATTCGTTTTCACTTTTACTGATGAAATGTCTATTTTGACAAAAATCTTTTCTTATGTCATTTTTACCCGTCATCTTTCATATTGTGTCATAATTGATAATTAACTATTTTATATATTGATCTACATTGATCCGAATTGAACTATAATATGTAAGACTATGTTTAGTGATTACAAAATATGACAAATTTCCGACCCGTGTCATCAAGTTCCTGAAGCCGCCCGTATCCGGTGCATATCATTTTCGAATACGTATCAGATACGAGATACGCCACTAGACAGAAGTACCTGTTTATCATAGTTGAGTATTATTTTACATCTATGCAGGGGAGCTGATCCACATGCTCTGTATGGGGAAGGAAAAACTCCACTTGAAATGGCTATGGAGTCAAATATCTGTGATAATGAAATCCTTGCAAGGTTATCAGATTCAAATTAATGACTTAATTAGCAGAGGCTTGATTATGTATTATTAATTAGATATGGAAGCACAATTATCTTGTAATTATATTGTTGTAGATTTTATAGTGTTTAATTTTCTAGTGAGGTTTGTCTCTGATTTGTATTGTTTGTTTGTTTGATCTTTGTATTGTATTGTGAGCTTTGCATTAATTTTATAATAGGCTGAGAAAAGAAAAAAAAAACTGCTGGGTGGGAGATTTGTTTTTGTTTTTTGTTTTTACCTTTTGGGTTTTTGAATATGTAAATGGACTTGGCCTTTTGTTGCTGCAGTCAATGTGTGTGTGTTTTATTTTATATGACTCAAGAACGCAAGCATGAAAGTCACGCTTATAAGTTTTAAACTTATTTGACGATATTAAATACTGAAAGAAATGTAGCGTGTAACGAACCGCACTTTATCCCAACATTTTTAACACTCACCTATCCAATCCTACCTCACCATGTCCTACTGTGCATTATCTTACCACATATTATCTTACAACACTACCCTATATTACGACTTTATTCAACCTACCAAACTTTACTTAATTTACGCCACATCATCCAACCATACCATCCTACTCCTACCATACATCACCGCATTACATCTCATACCTCGCCTCACCTACATTAGCACACCCTACCGCGCCTCTACCTCTCTACCTACCTACAAACCTTAACCTACCTCCCAACCTACATATTAATTCAATATCCTAGCTGCTCCTATTACACTATATTTTATCTCATCCCACCCTACCTTACTCTCTACCCACCACCCCATCCTACTCTCTACCCTATAACTCCCTACCCTACCGCGCCCACCACCCATCTTATTATACCCTACCCTTCCCACCACCCTAACCCAACCCACCCTCACACCTTTTGTGGTGGCATCAAAACATGTTCATAGAAGAATAATATAAGTCGTATGAAATGAATATCCGACACATCTTCGACATCTCCGACATCGTATGGATACTTTTCGACACTACCGAATAATTTCTTTTCAATTTCTACTTAAATCAATTTTAACCAAAAAATGAAGCTATCTTCGACATTATCTCAACAACACGTGTTCTACCCAAAACACGACACGACACGCTTCGATACACCCCGACGCCATATCCAACGGTTGTCGGTTGACCAAATGAATATTAATTAAAATCTAACACACTATCAACACTTCACGACACAAAATCGACACCTTCGACACTACTAAACCATTGACCAAAGAAAAAAACCGACACACACAATATATAGAAGTAAAAACGAAGACGGAAAAAATAATCAATACGTAGCAGACCCCAAAAACGATGCCCTAAAAAAAACGCATAGACACACAATGTAAAATATATATACGCAAAAAGGAAAAGAACACACACACAAACAAACTATAGTATATTGAAATATCCCGGTAGTCATTATCATATTAGGATAAGACCAAAAAAAAAAAAAAAATCTCGATGGAAAGCAAAATAATATGTAATTAAATTGGAATCGAGATACATCTTAAGCACAACACACATAATAAGATTAAGAATAAATTAAAGCTAATGTGTAGATTAAAAATACAATCGGGTCTCTAAAATGGAACAATCTAACTCAAACTTTCACCTCAAAAAAAAAAAAAAAAAAAACTTTTTTGGCACCCAATGAACAGTAAAAATCTTTTTTTTTTAAAAAAAAAAAAAAAAGATTGGGAATTTGACTTTTAGTAGATGAACGATAAAATAACGGATCAATAGAAAAAAACACGTGTCGCAAATCTACAACTTTTCCCTTCTTATTATTATAGAGAGATAGGGAAATTTGAAAAAATATGCTCAAAAAGTAAAAAAATTGACAAAATATGTCTTGTATGATGCGTGTCTCGTCGCGCTCACTCATGCGCTGCGTCCGCATGTCGCGTCGTCATGATGATCATCGCGTGCGCTTGTCGTCATGCGTCGCTCGTGGTCATGCGTGCCTCGTCGTCGTCGCGTCGTCGGACGACGACGTATAGTTTTCAAACATCTTCATACGAGACATATATTTCCAATTTTTTACTTTTCTGACATGTAAACTCAAGTTTCCCTATATCATACATATCCTTATACATATACATACTTATAAGAAGACAAGGGGCAACTCCCTTGCCTTGACACGTGTCCTTTTTTTTTTTTTCCTGTGTTTTTTTTTTTTTTTTTTTTTTTTTTTTTTTTTTTTTTTTTTTTTTTTTTTTACCAACACATATATATATATATATATATATATATATATATATATATATATATATATATATATTCAATTTGATTATCAACATTATTTTTGCCCCTTGTCTTGAGTCGTTTTTTTTTTTTTTTTCCCTAACACATATATATCCTATTCAATTTGATTATCAACATTATTTTTACAATATAACCACGTAGTATTGTGTCTTTATGTCGGTTTGTGGGGGAGTTGTTTAATTTTGGAAAAATCGAAATATTTTTTTGATTGTTTGTGTGTGTTTTTTTTTTTCCACTTGTCATGACAATAAAAAAACGACATAGAGGCACAAAATGTAACATGGGCCGACTCCAAAATTTGACGACTTCAAATTTTGATGACTCCTCCAAAAACCGACATAGAGCCACAATATTACATAACTGTTTAACATTTGCTTTGATTTTTTTTTCCCAGGGTTTTTTTTTTTTTTTTTTTTTTTTTTTTTTTTTTTTTTTACCAACACATATATATATATATTCAATTTGATTATCAACATTATTTTTTGCCCCTTGTCTTGAGTCGTTTTTTTTTGTTTTTTTTGTCCCCAACACATATATATCCTATTCAATTTGATTATCAACATTATTTTTACAATATAACCACGTAGTATTGTGTCTTTATGTCGGTTTGTGGGGGAGTTGTTTAATTTTGGAAAAATCGAAATATTTTTTTGATTGTTTGTGTTGTGTTTTTTTTTTTTCCACTTGTTATGACAATAAAAAAACGACATAGAGGCACAAAATGTAACATGGGCCGACTCCAAAATTTGACGACTTCAAATTTTGATGACTCCTCCAAAAACCGACATAGAGCCACAATATTACATAACTGTTTAACATTTGCTTTGAATATATAATAATCTACATTGACACAAAAGTCTTTTTATACACGTGTATATTTTTTGTTTCATCGAGTTTCTCGTTTCGACGCTTCCTTTGTCATCGGTGTTTTATATATATATCGTTTTTTTTACCCCTTTAATAAAACATCATTAACGTGATCAGATGATTGATTATCAACATTATTTTTACAATACAACCATGTAATATTGTGTCTTTATGTCGATTTATGGGGGAGTTGGCTAATTTTGGAACCATCGAAAATTTTTTTTGCTTGTTTGTGTGTGTGGTTTTTTTGCACTTGTCATAACAATAAAAAAGCGCCATAGACGCACAAAATATAACATTTGATGACTCCATAATTTGGCGACTTCGAATCTTGATGACTCCGCCAAAAACCGACATAAAAACACAATATTCCATAACTGTTTAACATTTGCTTTGAATATATCTAATAATGTACGTACACTGATACAAAAGTCTTTGCCTTATTAAACGTGTAAATCTTTAATGGGAGGGTACAGATTATAGGGGATACACGTGTACGCTAGAAATAGATTTAGCAGATTATTTCTCCAAGGGTTAGCCACCGCATTGATTTTCTCCATCTACCACCACCTACCATTGTCATCTCCAACCCTCTCACCGGTTCTTGCATCCTCCCCTCTGCCACCCCCCCCCCCCCGTTCTGACCGCCACCTCCAGAAACTCAACTGCTAATTACCAAACCCTCTCTACAATCTTTCCTAAGCGCACATGAAGCTGTCCTTCGAAACACTGTACCTGTCTACTCCAAACAGAAACGGAATGATGATATTTGGGGCTGCAGGTTTAAACTACACGGTACTCTTTCTAATCGTTTTAAAAGCAAAGAGAAAGGCTTGGGTTTCCGGAAAGTAGGTCATCTGCAAGAGGTAACTGCCATTTTGATTTCAATTTACAAAACTCTTATTCTTCCCTTCCACCGTTGTCCTTCTGATTACAGCCTGTGACTTTTTAACCCTTGCTTTTCCTTGTTTTCCCCAGGTTCCCAGGTTTATCTTCAACGAACGGGGTGTCTTTGTTAAAGGTATTCCTTTTTGTTTTCTTCATCTGCTTCAAGAGCAACTTTATAGCTAAAATCGTTATCCCGGTTATGGTCGCTATGGATTTTCTTTTTTTTTGGGTTTCAATGAATGCGTGTCGCCTCATGGCCATTTTCTTACACACTTGGGTCTCGTGCACCTGGGGAAAAGGATATTAACCTTGTATCGATC
The DNA here is from genome assembly GCA_026214975.1 of Gentiana macrophylla. Lineage (NCBI taxonomy): Eukaryota > Viridiplantae > Streptophyta > Magnoliopsida > Gentianales > Gentianaceae > Gentiana > Gentiana macrophylla. The sequence continues at coordinate 89,897,436 of CM047817.1, forward strand.
TCTTCAGGCTCAATTTCTTTGATTAGCTTACGGGTTCTGCGAAGAGCGAAGAAGCATTCTTCATATATTAAAGCATGCATGCCTATTTACCGTGTGTGTTGTTTGATGCCTTTGTTTGCTTGATGGTTTTTGCCATTTGTTTTGTGGGTTTTATATATTAGGATCATAAGAAGGTAACAATCTGTTGCTTTCGATTTGTGCTAACTAAAATCCGGTCATCTTTGTTGATGTTTTGTTGTGTGTGGTTCTTTACAAGGATTATGTGGTTTCCTCCTGATAAGTTTTAATAGAATTTTGTTGGTACACTGTATGAGCATGTTGTCTTCTCCTTATAAGTTTTCATGGAATTCTGGTTTCTGACCCATGAGCATGATTTTAGATTTTTGGTATATGCTTTTAGAATAAGCTATATGTGTTACGTCCTGATGTGAAGCTTGTTTAATATGTATATTATAGAAGAAAGGGAAAAGAGGTCATGCTTTCATATTTTTAGTCAATAAACTCCTATGATGTTGTTCATCCTTATAAAGTTTACTGCTGCTGTTGATATTTTATTATATCATCTCATTATATTGTTCTGTGGCTATACTATAGAATGAAATTATCGGTTTAAAGGGTTCTGAACAAAAAAAAATCTTTCTACTGCGGCTGTGCATTTTAAGCCTCTTTTTGCGAAATTAACATCTTCTCGGTGTAGGAATTTAGAAACAAGTGTTGGTATGCATAACAGTTTCACATTCTTTCAACTAATACTTTTTATGGTTTATGCAGTTTCTGTTACTAACGACCAGCGTGCTTGCCGAGTTCTGGGGTTTGTGCACAAAGTTTTTCCCTGTTAAGGTATGTGTAGTTAGGGGTACTACTGCAAACCCCGTAGTTAGGGGACCTATTACAAATCCCCGTAGTTACGGGATCTACAGCAAATCCCATCTAGCTTTTTTATAGTACCGGTTAGTGTAGGTAGGTACATTTGACATTTAAATTATAAAGAACCCTAACACTTTCTCGCACCCACTCCACATACGTTCCCACGCTTTACAGGCATTGTGCTTGTTCTGCTGATCTTCCTTAGGAGCCCCCTAACATTTACACACATATCTTTCCACCCCAACGCCTATTTCACACATACCTTATCGTAGGGAATAACTTCCTGTTCCTCCCTTCAACGGGGTGTCATAATATTTACCATGGTTGGGTCACATACACCTTCACAGTCCATCCAACCTTCTGCAGAAGTATTACCTTTTGTTCTTTCTGCCTTACCTAATCCTTCTGTTGAAAACAAAACTACCGCGCGTGCAAAAGACAAAGCTTTGTTATGAATAGGTCGCTTGGGAGAAGAAGTAACTCAAAGACTCGCTGCATACGTGTCTCTTTGCCTTTTTAATGGGAAATATGGATCATTTGTCTTCTCCGGTTACCCTACCTGTTTGTCCAACGGGGGAAAAACCTTCAAAGGTTGTAGGGTTGTCAGCACCCAGCAGACATGCTGTGGTGAAACCTCTGCCATGTATCTTGCACACCCACATTCTCGTTGAACCATGTGAAGAAGATATAATTTGCGACTCATATGTTCCTTCCAATGAATTAAGCCTGGTAATGATCGTACCACAATCATTGGTCACCCCGCTCATTAGACTATCAGCAGATTGACCAACCTTTCCTTGCCATCCGCATCCTCTGGTAATTTAGCACCGCTTCCATTGTCGCTAAACATGCCTGCAACCTCGCCATCTTCGACTTCCTTCATCAGTAGAAGTCGCTTTTTGAGGGTTCCTCGTAAACGAATCCATATGAAAAAACAACGACCACCTCCAACATCCCATTGTGCGTAAGATACTTTTACAGCCTCTTGCCGTGGTACTGCTATCTTACCGCCAAGCATCTAACCGCAGCTTTTGTGGGGTCGTGCGCTTCACTCACGAGCCTCCTAGCTCTCAAGTAGTAGCAATGGAGATATAATTCTTTCTATCCCCGGCCCTTCCCAAAGATCTTAGTGGACCTACTAATTTCTAGATCGATTGAAGCCAAGAATTTTAGATCATGCATTAGGACTTACAACAACCATCTAGCTTTCACATCTCTAGGTGCAACCTATGATAAGGACCTCTCCAGGAGAAATAAAGGCATTTACACTTTCAGGGTCCAAGGACAAGTGTACCATTTCATGCCACCTCTTACAGGCTCAAGCAATTCTTGTCAGAATCTACAGTTCTACCTTCATAAATAGGTTGCTGAGCTGTCCCAGGTTGTACGAAATGGTTCTAGGAAAAATCCTTCTTGTCCTTGAAGACAACCCATACGCAAAATTCTTCAGGAGCCTTAGACATGAAACTGACCTTGAGGATCATGCCATTCTACTGTACTGTAATCCAGACGTAGACCAGCGCACCTACAACAGGCCTTCAGTCAATCAAGTCGCCGGCATTTTAGTAGATGGCACCGAAAATCACCATAGAAGCATTAAAATATACAGCCTTAGTGGTGAGTCTCACAACATACAATACTACTACGCATGCTATGATGACCTCTACAAGCACTCTTGCTCTTTCCCTATGGCCAGCTTGGTTGGCACCAAGGGATTGCAAAACAGGGCCTAAGGGCCAGGGGTACGAAAAGGGACAGAACAAGCACCAGTAATGCTGGCCTAGATCCTGTGAACGCACATGATATTGATTATTTGCTCCATAATGAGGAAGTAACAATGAATGCTGGCATAGAAAGCCCTAACTTTGTTTCCATACGTGAGTACTACTGCTACAGATTCCAGATTAGGCAATCAGACCAATCTTACCTCTTGCATTTTGGCGGTCGTTCCAAAGATCTTGTCGTGGACATGTTTGTGAAGCTTGAAACTCAGCGCTTAGACTATTTCCGCTCCCAACAAGAAAGTATTCGGCAAGAATTCCTTCAGGGCGTCGCTGATGCTTTAGCTTCAGGTGAAAGGGCTTGTGGAAAAGTAGGCCAGCGTGTTGTCCTTCCTGCTACATTCTTCGGTGGCCCAAGACACACGAGGAAAAAATACTTGGATGCCATGTCATTGGTCCAAAATTTGGCAAGCCCGACATCTTCCTCACAATAACATGCAATGCCAATCGGCCCGAGATAAAGGAACACCTACAACATGGTGAATTATCTCAAGACAGCCTGATATCGCTTATGTCGTGTTTTCCGCGCTAAGTTAGAAGAACTCAAGAATGAGCTCTGAAAAGAATGTATTCGGTAAGATTGTCACGTATACATATGTTATTGAGTTCCAAAACGAGGACTACCACATGCACATTTCCTTCTCATACTTGAACCACAGTTTAAGTTATACCGCCCTGAGCAGTTTGATGCACTTGTTTGTGCTGAGATTCCAGATAGGTTTAAGCATCCCCATCTACACAAATTAGTTCTTAAACATATGCTCCATGGTCCTTGTGGTGCTAAGAATCCTTCCAATGTATGCATGAAAAAAAATGGGACATGCAGAAACTTCTACCCTAGGGCTTTCTACGATGAAACAAATGCTACAGATGATGCATACCCAAACTATCGTAGGCGCAATGATGGGACTAAGGTGAAGATACGAAATGCTTATCTAGACAATCGTTGGGTTGTGCCCTATAACCCTTATTTACTTTCCAAATTTGACTGTCATATGAATGTTGAGATCTGCTCAACAATCAAGGCTGTCAAGTACATCTACAAGTACATTTGCAAGGGTAGCGATCGTATACTATTCAACCTGTCTGCAGAAAAGCAGCATGACCCTTTACCTGCTGATCTTGTTCACGTAAACGAGATTGATCAATACAGGAGTGGCCGATGGATCTCAGCACCTGAATCTCTGTGGCGCATGTTCAGATTCCCTACCACTGAAATGAAACCGCCCGTCATCCAAATGCATCTTCATCTTGAAAATTACCAACCTGTAACTTTCAGACAAAAACAGTTGCTCTCAAATGTACTTAGCAATCCAATGAACACCAGAACTATGTTAACAGAATTCTTTTCCATGAATGCAACTGATGCCAATGCAAAGGCACATAACTGTACCTATTCGGAGTTTCCAGATTATTTTGTGTGGTTAGTAGCCAAAAAAAGATGGAAGCTCCGTGTGAGAGGAAATTCCGTTGGACGAGTAGTCACTGTACAACCGGCAGAAGGAGAGCGCTACTTTCTGCGGCTATTGCTCAGCAAAGTCCGGTGTCCCACATCTTACGAACATCTCCGAACCGTAGGAGGCCATCTTTTTGAAACTTTCCGTGAGGCTGCTTTAGAACGTGGTCTTCTGGCCGACAATAACAGCCAGGAACAATGCATGGCAGAGGCTGCAAATTACAACATGCCATCCGCCCTTCGCAAACTTTTTGCTGATTTGCTTGTTCATTATTGCCCAAACAATCCTTCCCAATTGTGGGCTATGTTTGAAAGTAGCATGTCAATAGATATTGCTTACCGTACAAACTTATCGACAACCTTGATTACAAAAACAGTGCTTGATCAAATAAACTCATACTTAGTTGGTATGGGAAAAAGCCTCGGCCAATATAAAATTTGTCCTACCGGTTTTACAGATTACACCGATGATTCCCGTGACACAACAAGAGAACTAAGAATAGAAAAAGCCCTTACCGTCTCTGCTTCAGATTTAGCAGCAGAAATGTTGCTGAATAATGAACAAAAGCATGCATTTGACTGTATCATTTCAGCTGTCTATGAAACTGAAACCCATGCATTCTTCATTGATGGACCCGGAGGAACCGGTAAGACCTTTCTTTACCGTGCTCTCTTGGCTTATGTACGGTCCAGGGGCGACATAGCTTTAGCCACAGCTACATCTGGTATCGCTGCCTCATTGCTGCCTGGTGGTCGTACTGCTCATTCCAGATTTAAAATTCCGGTTGACTTAGATGATGCTTCAACATGTAGAATAAGTAAACAATCGTCTTTGGGTTTGCTTATCAAAGAAGCAAAACTTATCCTGTGGGATGAAGCCCCTATGGCGATGCGAACTGCAATTGAGGCCTTAGATAGTTTTCTGAAGGATTTAATGGAATCTAATTCAATATTTGGTGGAAAAATAGTTGTCCTCGGCGGTGACTTCCGTCAAACCTTGCCTGTGGTCACCAAAGGCAGCAAATCAGAAACTATTAATGCCTCATTAATTAGGTCTCCACTCTGGCCCTTTCTAACACAATTACGACTCTTCTCGAACATGCGTGCACGACTGGATCCAGAATTCACCTCCATGCTTCTTGCTATAGGAGATGGCATGCATCAGTCCAAAGATGTTGAAAATATCTTTTTACCTCAGCACATCTGCCATAAACAAGACTCTTCCACTGATGGTTTGAATGAGTTCATCTCTATAGTATACCCAGACTTGGAGAAAACAGATACTGATCACGTAGGATTTGCTAATAGAGCTATCCTAACAACAAAAAATGTTTTTGTTGATGAAATAAATGAAAGCGTTATTCAGAAATTCCCAGGTGAAATAGTTGACTATGTTGGTTTCGATGAAGCTATTAACCCATCTGACCAAGGGCTATACGATGACCTCATAAACAGTTTGTCCCCTAACGGCCTACCTCCCCATAAGCTACAGCTAAAAATCAATGCACCAGTTATTTTGCTACGAAACATAGACCCAAGCGAAGGTTTGTGTAATGGTACACGTATGGTCTGTAAAGCTTTCTCAAAAAATGTCCTACACTGCCAAATTGTAATTGGTGATTTTGCCGGAAAGAATGTTTTCAAACCTAGGATACCCTTGCAACCAAACAAGGGTGAGTTTTGTCCTGTCCCATATAGAAGAACACAATTTCCCGTGCGCTTGTGTTTTGCGATGACAATTAACAAATCCCAGGTACAGACTCTTGATTTTGTTGGAGTTTACCTTAAAGAACCTGTGTTCTCCCATGGCCAGCTCTATGTCACATTGTCACGTGCACGAACTTCTTCTGCCGTTAAGCTTTTTGCATGCAGCAATATTATGATACCCTCATCACAAACAACAACACGCAATGTCGTATACAAAGAGGTGTTACAATTCTGATGCTCCACAAAAGTTATGAAAACATTTTTGTTCCTACTCGTTTTGCATTTCACAATGTATCTGCCTGTATAAATTTACTGTACTACATATTTGCTCCAGGAAACAGTGCTTGACAATATTTTGTGCTTTCACAGCTTCTACACTCACATTCTGTTTTCAGTCTACCTTTTAGCCCATGCACTTGCACTACTACTACTACAAGTTGTTCTTGAAGTTACCTTCAATTGCATCTGCCACCTGACACACATCTTCTTATGCCGTTCACCAATACAATCAGGCATACATACAAAGAACATGAAAGAATTCCATTTATCCGCACATGTGTCAACTTAAACAGTCTTCATTATTCTCCCACTATGTCTGGCCCACTGTGTTGGAATGCAGACAAAAATAAATTTACCCCCCCTTTGCTTCTGTGTAATCTGAATAGCATCTATTCTTTGCTTCAAGAACATGGACAGGCTATTACGTAATGCAAACCAGATCACACCTGGACTTACTGGCAAATGGTGTGTTTTAGTTCAAGTGGTTGAGCGACGGAATGCCAAGAAAAAAGACAATGGTCCACTCTACAGGAACTACATGGTCACTGACTCTCAGGTACATCTACTTTTGCGCCATCTCAATTCTACCTTCCTGTGCCTATTTTACTCTCTCTCAATTTGCTTTTTTTAAATAATTTCTTTCATTTGGTCTTCCCTTATGAACAGGGAACCAAAGTGCCCATTGTTGTTTTCGATGGAAATGTGGCACACTTTTCAAACACGCTACAACCATTCAAGCGATACTATGTTTCTAATGCATACGTGAAGGAGACTCCACCGGCATATAGAGTACTTGAATATCCCTATACCTGGACTCTTTACCGGAAGAACCTTGTGGAAACTTGTGACGATCCAATCCCACCTCCACTGCCTTGTAAATTCAAGTTTGACAAATTTAGCGACTTCTACCGCACTGCTGATCAAGACCACTCAATCTGTAAGCACTAAACACGCTGTCCCCACTCTTAACATGCACCACATAAAGCAGCATTCTATTTATGCTCTCACTTACCATTGGCTGTGCATTTTTCCCTAGGCATAAAAGCATTCATCATTCAGGCTCTACCTGTACAAGAGGGCACAACCTCAGCCACTCGAGACTTTGTGGTGATTGATGAAGAGTATGTAAAAAAAATCTATTTTTCCCTGTCATTCTTTTTCATACATACAGCCAGCTATTAAGGGGAAAAAATACCTTACCTGCATACTTTTTTTAACAGAATGACCCCAATACTACTGAGGGCATGGGATGATCTGTTGATAGACACCGACGTCAATATCTACGCTAGATACAAGACTCCAACCCTCATTATTGCATACGGGCTCAAAGTTACTACAATGAACGGTATGGGATTATGCTAATATATAAACTTTCAGGATCATTTACTACCTACTTCACACCTACACATTTCATGTAATTGTCTTACTGCTAACATACACAAAATTGAACATAGGCCTGTCACTGAAAACCAAATCAGGTGCATACATCTTGGAAAACCCACCCTTGGAAGAACAGCCTTATTTAAAAGAATGGTAAGTCTATTTACTCAACCCTAAACTTCTCAAATAAAATTACTGTGAATGACATGTAGCTAAATCACTTCCACAGGTATGCTGCCCATGCACCGGAAATCGTGACCCTTGTCCAAACTGGAGCTTACTTGGACCCAAGTAGACTTTTCCATCCACCGCGCCCTTCAGAAATCCTGCCACTGGACTTTGCCCTTGCGTCTATTCCAAACGTTGCTCCTTATCTCAATAGCTTACCTTCCTCTTCTACTTGCACTTATTACAGCATCAATAACGTGTAAGCATTGCAGGCAAAAACAGTTTGGACTGAAGGCAACCTGACTTATCTACCTACACCAAGAAAGCTCTGGTTCGAAGCATGCGAGAAATGTTTCACCCCCTTGGACGTAGACATAGATTGGAAGATTAAGTGCTCTGTGTGCCAAGAATTTACTCACGTTTGCATTCGGTAATATTCCTTCTTCTCCCCTTCTCATTACATTATTCTGACTGCTTGTGTTAATGCTGATCTTTTGGGTGTCCCTTCTACTTACCATCCACATCTTCACTTGATACAGTGCCGAGGTTCCTGTCACTCTGAAACATGGCCAAACAACAATTGAGGCAAGCATCAAATCCCCAGAAATTGAGAAGCTACTGCCCTTCACTGGCATCCAGCTAAAACTTGCTGCTGAAAAGGTAACACTCAAAAACTATATTCCATATTGCAGCCCCAAAATACTAATATCATTATCTGTTATAAATTCTTGTATTCAAGAAAGTCTGGGAAATAGGATTAAGAGTCTCGTTGCTTGTATGTGTGACATTCTGTTCAAATTAGCTTGCTGCCATGTTGGTCCGTCCTCATTTCTTGCTATATATTCAGTCACTCAGTTCATACTGACGGTTTGTAAGTGTAACTGGACTGCACTTAAATTAGCACATTTGCCCCTTCTGTTTCTTATCCCATTTGCTGGTTACATTATACTTTTCCCTGCTTCTGCTGCACCTTAAATTATCACATTTTCTGCTGCTGCTTCTACCCTTAAGTGAGTCTGATTCTTTATCACATTTGCTGCTTCTGTTTCTTCTAGGCCGAACCGCTCACAGCAGAGATTGAACAGGCTCTGAAAGACAAGCATGTTGTCTATTTCATCAAGTACTACGATCGCGAAGCTCGTGGCATAATGCTTCGTCACTACCCTATCATTAAGATTTACAATGAGGTCGAAATTGCGACATTTGATGCACCCCGAAGATGCGAGCACGAAACTCGAGACTGCAAGTACCGCTGCTGCGCACCTTCGAACACATTGGATCATCATCTCGGATCCCGGTTGTCTGGTATTGAAACAATTCTTACCCCTAGCACAAAGGTTGTGCTTGAAGAGCTATCTGCAAATCGGCCATTTCATCCCCAAAGAAGCACACGAAACAAGTGGTGTTAAAAGGATGTTGCCCTTTGGACAAGCTCCCATTCCCACCGCAACAACTTCAGCCAGTGTGAAATTCAAAGATCCCTTACCCACGATGATGCTCTGCGCAAGCTTCTCCTCATGACGATGATGCCCCACTCCAAACTACTCCATCCAAAAGCCTAGGGCCAAGGCAAAACAAATTTCTAATATCTTCCTCTATACGAGTCCAAGTTTGCTTCAGATAAGACATGTTTCATAAATAATTACATCTTCGTTCCTCCAAATTTAATGAAGAATATTAAGACATTAATTTTCTGCCTACAAAGAATATTAATGCTTCATAATATGTGGCTTGTCTTTTGTGTAAATTAACCTTGCAAGTTTCATGTTTTGCTTAAGTAACAACAATGGTGATCACTAAACTATTTTGTATCAATTTCACCATATAAGGTTGTTATGTATCAAATGCTTGTTCATGCTAATATGTATGTTTTCTTGTTGTTTTACAATTCTTACTACACTTGCCTACTGTAAAAGTTTTACTCCCGTCACTTCTTCTTATACTAATAATTTATAAGATTCCACAATACAAATATACAGCATAATAACCTATTCAATCTGCAAAATAAAATTCTTCCACATATACTGCAGTGGACACGGCTCGTGCCTTGCACGATGTATCTTCACTAGTTATATATATCATAACTTAGAGATACTTATTATATGCGAATGTTAGGACGACCAAACTTGTCGTCTTCCGTTTTTTTTTTTCCCACTTTGATACGTGAAACGACGTCGTTTCACGTGTTAATTGATTTGCTCTCCACCACCGCCTCTCTTTACCAGTACCGCCCACCAGCTCCAATGTCGAGCTTCCACCACCGCCCCAATTTGGATACCTATCAATATGTATCTCTCCTCGCTGCTTCAATTCCCACTTTCGGTTCTGCAGGTCGGTGGACGCTCCACCACCTTCGTTTACGCTGCAGCTTCTCTACAAGGCTATGACGACGACGATAATCGAATTCAATTGAGATGTTCAGATTCGTATATTGGCTGGGCAGACCTAGATCCACTAACATTCAGGGTTCGTGTTCTTTCTCTGCAGCCATGGTCATTTTTTGTTTCCACCGTCGCCGTAGCTCCGGTGAGAGAGGAAAGACCTCGTACCACGTGGTCCGGGGAGCGTCAAGGTATCTTTACATAGCTTTGTGCTTCTCAATTTCATTTACTCATCATCTGTATTTAGTAATTGATTGACAAGAGATGGTTGTATTAGCTATCTGTGTTAATTCTTTCAATATTAGATTGTTCCCGACGATACAGATGATTTATGGGTTTTGTATAACTTGATTGCTGAAGGGGACTCTGTATTAGCAGTTACTGTTAGGTATTCATTTTTCTTCTAAATTATCTTTCTTTCTTTGTAATATATGGTTTTTAAAACAACGGAAGATTTTGTTTGAATTTGGTTTCTTTGCAGAAAAGTTTTGAGGAAGCTGCATCAGGAGGTAGAGATGCAGAAAGGGTAAAACTTAAACTGGAAATCAAGGTTGAGGTAAGTCGAGTTTCGTGAATTAATGAGTTCATCCCTTGTGGTTGCGGATGATGTTATCGACACAAGTGAGGCATCTCGAACACGGATCGTTCTTTTTTTAGAATAATTTATTCAATTTCTGTTGTCTGTCGTGTTTAAAGATCATGAAAAGTTGTGTTTTAACATATTTCAGATCAATCTTGAGTATGGAGGAATAAAGGGGATAACGATTCAGACTTCGAAAGCTCAAGCGCACCAGCCTTCTTCGACGTCCAATGTACTTGCTCTTCCAGGTATTCAGCTTTCATTCTCGGCAAACTGTAGACTATTTTGTGGTGAAATTTGTGTTTGAATGCTTGTTTATTTATTAGTCCTTGTGGACTTTTTGTAGCTTTGCCTGGCCGCTTGATTAAATTTCATGGATGAAACATCTCTCATAAGATAACATGTTCTACGTGCCTTGGAACGTACCTTGGAGATCCTTCTTGTTTTTCATGTGTTTCAATTTTCTTACAGCTAGGTGCATTAGCAATTGAAATAGTTGGGTGTAGTTGATCTGTTTACATGTTTGAAGATTTTCCGCTTTTCCGCTTTTCCGCTTTTACTTCTACTGTTTTGTCCTGGACAATACAAAGAATGGTTTTCTTTGTAGGGTATTGGTGGTTTATTTTGAGCTGAACAATAAGCAATTTTCTTGGTTATTTTTATCAGATTTATGTGACACCTCCTGATACAGATGTGTATGCTATCCCAAAGGTGCTTGCTTCAATGCCTCAAAAGGTCTTCTTATCTTTCTCTGCCTCCTTTTAATACAAATTTACACACTACAAAACTGGTTTAAGCTAATCTTACTGTTCATTCTACTTAATTTTTTTTTTTTGTAGTATATCCGATGTGCAGCGAGTGATTATGGTTGGTACAATGTGACTGAGCCACCTATCGACGCACCTCGGGACCCGTTGTATTAATCTGAGAAGGATATCTTGAAGGTGTGGCTCTGGTACTTGTTCCTTGCATTTTTGCTGTTTGTTTCCGTGTCATATTGCTTTGAAAATTTGATGTGTTTGTGAATTGCACATCCAGGTACTTTTATGTATTTTAGGTTACTATTAGTTCGGTTCACATGTAGAGCTTTCTGTGTAGGTGCATTCTTTAGGAACTCGGATCCCTTGCAGGGAGCTGGTGCAATGCATCATGTTGTGATGGTATATATCGTGAAAACAACATCGTGTTGATGGATGGATTTCTCACATTATAAATGTGTGGTCGGATCACCATCACAACACGGTGCACTACACCGCCTCATTGTAGAGGAGATCCAGGTTCCATTCTTTAGAGGGTACTTGTTTGGATCTCATAATATTTTGAGAAATGACTTGTTTTGCAGGTTTTCTTGACGAAGCATTATAAAAACCGCAGGGCAGATGATCCCGAATTTATGCTAGATTTTGAGGAAATTTATGTTATTGATTCCAAAACAAAGTCAATTACCAGAGCAAAAGTTGTGGTAGGTGAATGGAAGTTTGATTCTTTCTTTTTTCTGAAGCTCCCTCTTTTAGTGTCCTATATATGTAATGTATTTGATGCAGAGGTTTCACGCAGTGTCATAAAGACCATGCATGAAGCTTGATTAACTGTCGTATTTTTCGCACTGTAATCTAACTATTTCAAATCATTATTAAAATTGTATAGATTCCACTTACAGCTGCACCATGTCATTATTGTCCGTTGTCCGTTGTCCGTTGTTGTTTTCTGGTAATTTTTCTTTTTTGGCTGTCTGTTTCCTTAGGTAACTGTACCAGAAGGAAAGAACAGAGACAGAAAGAAAGATTTGCTTGTCATCCGCGATAACGGAAACTCCTTCAAAATCGTTCCCTCGGTAAATTTTTCCGAATGCAGCAGACCTGTTTTTTAATATTTTTTTTCATAGCTACCATGTGTTAAACTCTCCTGTAATAATTTTGTAGGATGAAAGAGAAGATCCAACAACTGTGATAGAGAGAGAAGAATGGGACAGAACTAGGGAAGACATGGAAAAGCATCTTAGTAAACTAAGGGATTTCAGTGTTCCAAATTGGTTCTAAGATGATCATATTGGGACAGAGACTCCTATATATAACACATAAAAGCCCGGCTCGTTATCGTTTAAAACACGTAACATTCAAAAAAAGCAGGGCCCACCGTGCATAGCACGGTGCTCCTGCTAGTACATATTAAATTTGCATCTTTGGTAGTACGGCTTATTGCGACTTTTTGGTCGTCCGTCTTTAGCGACGTTTTGGTCGTCGCTATAGGTATTAGATTAGTATAGAAGTATAATAAAGCGCGAGCATCTTTGGTCATCCAACTTTCGTCGTCCCCTTCCCCCCTATTAGAAAACGACGCCGTTTTTTAAAAATTCTATGTTAGTATACATATTAAATTTGCATCTTTGGTAGTACGGCTTATTGCGACTTTTTGGTCGTCCGGCTTTAGCGACGTTTTGATTGTCGCTATAGGTATTAGATTAGTGGAAAATTAGGGATAAGGACACAATCTGAAATATTTTTAAGTAACAGGACAGCTACATATTTTTTATAGGGAGAAGGACAACTGCATAATTTTTATAGCGAGAAGGACAAACAGTGAATCCCGAAAATCAGTGAATCTCCCCAGTGAATCCCGAAATCAGTGAATTTCGACAGTGAATCCCGAAAATTAGTGAATTTCGACGATGAATTTTGAAAATTAGTGAATTTCGACGATGAATTTAAATCGGTGAATTTAAATGATGAATTTCGAACACAAGTGAATTTCGACAATGAATAAATAGTTTTGTCCTTTATGCAAAAGTTTCAAAAAACTGTCCTTCTACTCGATTAATGAAATATTTCTGTCCTTCTCCCTCATTCCCCCTTAGATTAGTATATATAGAAGTATAATAAAGCGCGAGCATCTTTGGTCATCCAACTTTCGTCGTCCCCTTCCCCCCTATTAAAAAACGACGCCGTTTTTTAAAAATTCGAATAGAAAATTGCCTATAGGCCCCTATCAATAACATAAATTGCCTATAGGTTCTTTTTAGTGAACCTTTTTAGCCACTTGTCACAAGAAAAATTCCCATGATGGACACGTACCAGCTTCTACAAACTTCATCACCGCCTTTCTTTCTCTAATTTTTTCTTTCTTTCTAGCCATTTCTTTCAGAATTGGCATCTATTTTCATCTTGCAATCTTTCCTCCAATTGCACCGGCGAAGGTAAAGGAAGACGACGGTATTAACGGTAGCAAAAAGTGAGATTGATTAACGCATATTGGTAAAAATGAGGGGAGGTTAAGGCATAGATGAATAGATGATTATGGTTCATTATTATAGATTTGCTTTGCATTTTGCTTTCTCGATGTATATTTTTATTTGTTTAATTTGTTTGTTGTTTATAGTTTTCCAGATTTTACGAGTATGTTGATTTTCAAAGAATGTCCTTTCCAGTAAGGCCTTCAAGATCTTAAATCGATAGATTGATTTCTTTTTCTTTCTTTGCCTGTGTGGGGACGAGACCAACGGTGACGGTAGCGGTGGCGGTGGCCGTGGCGGTGGCGATGAACCTAATGATGGTATCCGTTTCATTTCCACGCCATGTTCTATCCCGTTTTCATCTTTTGTTGTTTCATCTCTCCTCTCTCGATTTTCTTCTTTAATTTTTTTCTTCCATTTTGCGAGATCGCATAAAATTAATGATGATAATCATGTGGGTCATTTTAACAAAAGATTAAAATATGTAATGTTTCGCCATATACTTTACGGGTATTTCTAATTTTTACAATTATAATCTTGCCTTTACTTTTATGATGTAATACAAATGTGAAAATGTGAAAATATGATTTTTTTTTTTTTTTTTTTTTTTTTTTTTTTTTTTTTTGCAGGTACTTTGTTCACCAAATTCCATGAGCTTATGCATTGTGGTATAAGCCTATCTATTGCGTTTGCAGGTAGCTTGTATTTTTATTATATTTCGAAGAAACAATAGGATTTGTTATGCTGCTTTTACTTAAGAGAGACATATATTTTCAAAAAACAAAAAGAGACATATATACTAAGTTCTTCTTGGGATTTCATACAACGGAAAATAGCATTAATTAAATCATCATACAATGAAGTCGGCATGATTCGTTAACCGGAGTCTGATTTATTGCTCCTAACTATTTGCTTTTATTAGCAAGTCGCTATGTACTTAAATGTTTCATTTCATTCTTTAGGATCGTTAATTGATAAGAGTGTTATTGCTGGCAGGTAGAATAAAGAAAAATTCCAAGAAACCTGGTATCCCGAAGCCTTTGTTCAATATTAATACCTCTTTCTTTCTTCCGTGTTATCTTTGTGCATATTTATTACTTTAACCGCACGTGATCCAAGTTCTTGTAGATGAAGAACAAGAACCATGAAGCCGTAAGTGTATACAAATTCGGTATTCTTTCACTTTGAGCTATGAGGATCATTATGTGTTGTAGTACATCCGAAATACCCTCTCAATAATTTCCTTTCTTGGTTTGGGATATTTATTTGTTTTTTGGTTCTTTTGTCCCCACCCTGGTTTCACTATGTTGCGAAGGTCTGAACATATTTTCTTAAAGATAATCATGTAGGTCATAGTAAAACTCAAAAGGTCTCATTTAGTGTTTTTGTATTATCATGTGAAGCTCCTTTTCCATTGACAATTTAAATCTTTGTCCATTGCCACAAGATTTATGAGAAAAGGAAAGATCGCTTTTTGGTTCAAATGTGTGGCTTGGTTTTGCATAAAATGTTTTATGATTTTTTCTCGGTTTTCTTCTAATTTGAAATTGTGAATTCCACATGAATATACTCTTACATGAAAAGATCATGATGTGATTTTGACACTAAAACATCATTGTTTTTAGTTCTTTCTATTATTGTATGTGTTTATGCTTTATGATACTGTTTTTACTTTTTAGTGGGTTCAAAATTATCTTGGTGTGTTTTTTCTTTTCAAATAGAAACGAAGATGTTTTGAGCATATATATATATGCAAATCTCTAGATTATTCTACTGCAAATCTCTAGATTATTCTACATATATGGAGAGTACAAGCGTCCTTCCCCTGCATCTAAGACTAGACCATTTGTTGAGGTTTTCCTTTTCATGTTCATATCCCTTTTCTTACTCATATTCATTCTCTCATCCTTTCTCTTAACGAATACAAACAGAAGAGTTGGTCTGAATCAGAAGCAGTAGTGTTAAAACATAGATTTTCAAAGCCTAGACAATTTCTTAGTTGATTGATAAATTTTATGCTCCTTTTACGATGCGGGTTTTGCAGAGTCAGGAGATACCACCAATATGTCAGGCCGTGGATCTCCATATCCTCCTCCGCCGGGTATCTTCACCATCACGATCATGTTTCTGTTTGTTTATCCTTTTGCACGGAAGTTTAAGTTTACATTTGTATACTATCACTTCTGCTTTTATGGAACTTTTTTGGTATGTTTATCTATTTATTTAAGATTGTCAAACCAATTTAATTCGCACATTCTATGGATTGTTGTTACTCTATTTGTTTGATATCTTATGTTGTATTGATCTTTGATAATATACTTTTGTTTTGATTATGCAAAGCTTCTTGCGAGAGGTTTTGAGGCGATTAAAGTTGTGTTCTCCCATCAAACGAGGTATGCTTTACACAAAAATTGCTTCTTTGTATAAGCGCTGAGATATATGTTGTAGCAAATCCATGTAATTCGACAAGAGCATGCATTATTGTATGGTTTGGTTTTATAAATAATACCTTAGACCACATATAATTAACCGAACCATGATCACCACAAGCCACAATGTTGTTGTTGTTTGCTGCTATTAATTTTATGCCTATGACTGGACCAGAAATGGGCTTGAAAATGAAGACACAGTGGAAAAAGTCTTGATTAAAATATGTGTGTTGATTCATAATCGAACTTACTGGTATATTGATATGCTGCTTGATTTTGGTGCGTTTAAGGAAAGGTTCTTTGTTCTTTGATATTTTCTTGACTAAAGTTGCCATTGAATGTGGCGTTGGCATCTTAAAGAAAGGTATGGAATTGAGTATCAACATTTCTTTTATTCACCTATGTATATAATTTATTTGCATTTTCTGTTAGTTATCTGGTATGTTCGTATAATATGTTTCTAATTTGAGTTATCTAGATCAATGCCTCAATCATTTGCGAAAATGGATTGATTTTTGTCATATATAAATGAAACACTTTGTACTTTCAACAAATTGGTACAAATTTCAACTCCTAATATTCGATCAATGTCATGTATTCTTGGAGGTTCACCTAAATCAAAAGACACGAAACTAGAAGCTATCTCTGGAAAAAGAGAAAGGTAAACTAAAGTAAGGAAGTATTTGTCAGATATCTATCTCATGTGTGTACATGCGAGTTTCATTCCCATTGGGAATGAGAATGAAAATGAGATGGTAGATTTAATGATTGAAGTATCATTTCTTATGTTTTCTCGGATTTGAAGGATCTTAAAGTTGTAAAAGGGTAGTTGATCGTGACAAAAGGTCTTTGGTTTATAGTATTAATTGCCCGGATGGTTTCCTCCGAATTGTAAATATATCTTGAAAGATGTCATCTATCTTACATCTCACTATAAACAATTGTGATAGCGAGATAAAGTTTGGTGTAGATTAACCAAGAAAGTTGGATGGGTAAGGGCTTTCCTTTGTTGGGTATCAAATCCTGCAGATGTCCGCCGGTTCGGTCTCCCGTACATACAACTCAATGACCGCACTGAGCTCTAACTAAAGTACATTGTACAAATGACCATTGACGGAAATCATGATTGCGAAATTGGTGGGTTCGGGTAGCGGTTTCTCGCAATGTTTACACAAATCAATATGCAATCCTCAATCAGTAAGTTTATTTTTTCCGAAAAAAAAATCGGTTTCAATTCATCCTCCATCTCTTCTTCTTGATGATTCACGGCAATTATGATATTTTGTATCTATAGGATTCATTTCATTTAGTTATTTTGATGAAGATCTTGAATGTTTTGGTAATTTCATCTTAGCATCGTCGTCATATAAGATTCAAGATATGATATTTTCCCATTTTGATTTACAAATCGGTGAGAATTGGCTATCTCTAATTATACAGGTACAGCTATGTCTAGAGTTGTGTACGTAGTTACGGCATCTATGTATAAATCATATTTTTACAGACCAGGTCTATCAATCGAATCGAATTTCCTCAAAAACAAGGGCAAAAACGTGCAGAGCACGTTGCCGCCACTAGTTATATATATAAGGTTTGGTGGTTTCATTTGTATGGTGGTATCATTTGCATGGTGGTATATGTGATGATGTGACATGACAATGACATTTATTGTTGCGTTGGGTGCCTTCAAGGACACCGTATAAAATCTGTCGAGAAACTATATACCAATGACCTCTGGAAAGTTGAGGTAAAAATGATGAGCCGTATGTTGTAATTTGATTGAGAAAATGATAACTCCTCATCAAGGAGTCTTCTTGCTCGACTTTTTAGATGTTGAGTTTAGTGTGGTGTTCTGCAAGTAGGGGTGTAATCAAGTCGAGTCGAGTCGAGTCGACACTCTCTAGGGTTTAGGTACGACTCGATTAAAGAAACCCGTCTTGAGTTTGACTCAATTTAAGAAATGTGGCAGGAGCCTAATTTGATTAAAGAAACTCGGCTTGAGTTCAATTGAGTCATAAAAAAAATCATGATCAAGCTCGACTCATGAACAACTTGATCAAACTCATTTCGGCTCGAAAATTCGATTATATTTTGCAATTCATTTAATTTTATATATATGGTAAGATTGAACTCGACTTGACTAAAAAAAATGTATATAAAATACTTTTGAAAATATAATTAATTAAATACTTATTTAACAGAGCCCAATTAATTCGCAAGCTACTTGATTACTGATTCGTTCCAAGTATTGATATTAGCAAGAAGACTAGATCAATTACAGTATAGTATATCGAGCTATGATCGTATCCCACAAGGACCGATGACAATGTGTAAAAATCAAGTCAATAAGCTTGAACTAACAACACAAAGGTAGTCTCGGACCAATTATCACAGTAAAAAAAACCTATAGCTAAGCTACGAAGGAACAAAGACACAAGTTGAAGTGATTGGATTACCGATTCAAAGAACCAAACCATGTATCCAATAACCCCATTCTATTACGTAACTAGATTTGTATGATTCATGCTCATAACCCTAATTCTACTTTATTGATGCTGCGATCTCCTAATTTGATTACTAATTCAGGATAGGACATTAGAGCTCTACGTTAAAATTAACGGTCCACTGTGTATGTGCTATATCTAATTAATTAAACGTGCATTATCTAACTCTTTGTGATGCCCACATAATCATGGAAAACTTAGCTAACAACGATATAACATAAAAACTATAAATCATGGTCACGAATTTTTTTTATTTTATGAATAGTGAGAACGATTTACTCAAATCCTCAATGCAGGAACAAGTACTTAGGGCATCTTTGGGTTGTCTAGGCTGTTGTCTTGCCGGCACGCTTTTGTACCAACGGGCCGGTGACTTGGCAGGCCCAATCCTCTAATTCTTTAGATCATCTGGATCATATTGTCCTCTAAGTCTTTTTATAACTCTTAGCTAGAAATCTGTTGATTAAAACATGCTCTCGAACCGCAACTCGGCTCAATCTTCTGGCCTTTCGATCATTCCTCTCGTTCCGTAAATCTTCTCGATACTCCCCATCCACATTATCTATCAAAGATCAAAATACCAAACAAAGTAGATTCTTCTCTAGACAAATAACATAGAAAATGAAATATCACACCCACGAACTATGTTGGTAATTTAAGTGTTACCATGTTCATTTATGTAATCGGGGTTTGGTACAAAGATGGGTGAACTCGGAATGCTATAATATGAGTTTGGAGGTACGGAGTGTACACTCATATAAGTATCTACGAGTTTACGGATTTAAATGATCAAGTATAGTTCGGGAAAATCATTTAAAGGACTGAAAATCCACTTAAAGGACCAAAATTCAGAATTTGGAGAAACAGATAGTTATCCGTACGGATAAGAATCTATCCGTACGGATGAAAGGCTGAAACGGTGAAAACTTTGATACTGTGATATATCCGTCCGGATGATAACTTCATCCGTACGGATGCGGTCCGAAATTCTGAAATGGTGTGTCTTTTCAGTCCTTTTCAACTGTTTATGTATATAACTTATTTCCAAAGGTTGCATACATAAGAGGTCGGTTTTTCCATCAATATATAAGATCCTTTTGAGTGCTTTAAACATATAGAAAAGATAAGCACATTCATCTTTGGAAGTAAAAACACCTTAAACTATCTCCAAGAGTAATCTTCATCTATTGTGCCTAAATTTGAAGGGAAAACGTAGTCTTATCTCACAAAAGTATTTGTGTCACCCTAGGCATTCAGTAAGGGGCAAATAACTTTTGTAGGAAAGTGTTTACATGATTCTACGTTCATATCAAGCAATCATTTTCTGCGTTTTTAGTTTTCCTGCGGTTTTGACATTGTTGTTGTTTTCCAAACCTCAATCTCTCTAAAAATCTACAAAAGTTATTAGTTTAACAATGTCAAGTGTCAAGGAGATGACTGCAAATTTTGGGAAGTTGGAAAAGTTCGATGGAGTCAATTTTCAAGAAGATGGCGAGAGAAAGATGCATTTTCTCGCTGACAACTTTGAAGGTGGTGTATGTACTAAGTACACCGATGCCGGAAGTGTTGGAGGACGGACCTCTGGAAGAGTTGAGGAAAAGAACAAGTGGGAGAATGATGACTACATTTGTAGAGGCCACATTCTAAGCGGTATGTCCGATGCTCTATTCGATATTTACCAAAATGTTGAATCGCTTAAACAACTTTGGGATTCTTTAGAATCAAAATACGTGGATGAAGATGCATCTAGTAAAAGTTCTTGGTTGGTAACTTCATGAAATATAACATGGTTGATTCACGTTAACGGTAATGGAGCAAGACAATGAACTTCTTCGCATTTTGGGTCAATTTGCACAACATAAAATGGAAATGGATGAGTCTATTTACATTTACTAGTATAATTGATAAATTTCCACCCTCTTGGAAATATTTTAAACATTTTCTCAAACATAAGAAAGAAGAATTATCTCTGGTAGAACTTGGTAGTCACTTGCGTATAGAGGAATCTCTAAGGCGCAAGAGAAGTAAAACCAAGGGTAAAGAGGTGATGGATTCGACTTCCATAAATATGGTGGAAACCGGGAAAGTTCTCAAAAGAACCAGAAGAAAACAAAAGGGCAATCATCTAAAAACAACGGCAAAGATGCCAACAAGAAACCGAAAGGTGCTTGTTGGGTTTGCGGGAAAGTTGGGCATTTTAAGGCTGATTGTCGATTTGGCAAAAATCGAAAAGGGCCAAACAACGATTCGGGCAATGTTCTTAGGACCAAGGTGCTCTAAACATCAATGTCGAAATATTGTTTGTGGATTTAATTCGGATATGAATTATGTACCACCGATTTACGAGGCATTTTATGTGCGGAGATGATGATGTTGCTTGGTGGATTGACTCGGGTGCGACGACAAGGCATATGCAAGGATCAACGTTGGTTTAAAGATTATGAACTGTGTAACGCCGGATCCATGCTT
Organism: Gentiana macrophylla; assembly: GCA_026214975.1. Classification (NCBI taxonomy): domain Eukaryota; kingdom Viridiplantae; phylum Streptophyta; class Magnoliopsida; order Gentianales; family Gentianaceae; genus Gentiana; species Gentiana macrophylla. The sequence goes on from CM047817.1 coordinate 89,918,666, forward strand.
TTTATGGGAAACGAGTCAAAGGCCGCCATCCGTGGAAGAGGAACTGATGTTTTACCTTTTAGTTACGGCAAATTTGTAACTTTAAAACATGTACTATTTGTTCCGGGATCCGGAAAAACTTAGTTTCGTGAAGTTTGTTATGTAAAGATGGTTTTAAACAAGTCTTTGAGTCCGACAAATACATTTTAAGTAAGTGTGGTGTATTTATAGGATTTGGTTATCTTTGTAATGGTATGTTTATGCTTAACATTCAAATGATGATGTTGTGAATAATGTTTGTATGAATCATGAAGTTTATGTTTCTGTTTTATGGCATGCTCGGTTAGGACATGTTCATTACAAAAGTATGTTATTAATGTCTAAACATGATTTAATTCCATCTTTTGATATGAATGTAAATAAATGTGGTACATGTATGTTGAACAAAATAGTTAGACAGCCTTTTCATGGTGTTGAAAGGTCGTCTTCAGTTTTGGATCTTGTCCATAGTGATCTATGTGACTTTTGTGCTACACCTTCTTTTGGAAACAAAAGATATGTAGTGACTTTTATAGATGATTGCACTCGGTTCTGTTATGTGTTTTTACTTCATTCTAAAGATGAGGCAATCGATAAATTCAAAATCTATAAAAGTGAAGTTGAGTTGCAATTAACCTCTAAAATTAAAAAGTTGCGTACCGATCGAGGTGGTGAATACTTTGATCCAACCTTTTTCGGGTCATGTGGGATTATACATGAGGTTACGGCGCCTTACACGCCACAGCAAAATGGTATAGCGGAAAGGAAAAACCGTACTCTTAAAGAGATGGTTAATTCCATGCTATCTTACTCAAGTTTGAGTGAGGGATTTTAGGGAGAAGCCATGTCAACGGCTTGTTATTTGCTGAATAGAGTTCTAATAAAAGGAATCCTATTACCCATATGAACTTTGGTTCAAAAAGAAACCAAACTTGAGTTATTTACTTAGTGCAGGGATGTAGGGTCATTTGTAAGGCTCACCATGCCTAAGATTAAAACCTTGGGTGAGAGAGGCATTGATTGTATATTCATTGGATATGCTATGCATTCCAAGGCTTATAGGTTCTATGTTATAGAGCCTAATGATTCAGATTGCTATTCATTCATGATTGAATCAAGCGATGCTATCTTTGATGAAAATCGGTTTTCGTCTATACAAAGACCGAAGGATATAACTCCTATTAATGTTGGAGTGGAGAACAATAATGATATCGCTTTCTCAAGATGAGCCTTTGGAGCTTCGTAGAAACAAAAAGGGCTAGGAAAGCAAAATCTTTTGGATCCGACTATCAAACTTATTTGGTAGAAGGAACAAGAGATGAAGTAGGATTCCAATATTCATATTGTTATAATATTGATGAGGATCCTAAGGCGTTTAAGGAGGCTATGGAGTCTCGAGGCGTGTCATTGTGGAAAGAAGCCGTCAATGATGAGATGGATTCCATAATGGGAAACAACACGTGGATCCTGCGGATCTTCCACGTGGTTGCAAACCTTTGGGTAGCAAGTGGATCTTTAAAAGAAAGATGAAAGTTGACGGCACTTTGATGTGTATAAAGCCAGATTGGTAATTCAAGGCTTTAGGTAGAAGGAAGGTATTGATTATTTTGATACCTATGCACCGGTTGCAAGAATCTCCACAATAAGATTGTTGATAGCATTGGCAGCAATTAACAATCTGGTAATCCATCAAATGGATGTTAAGACGGCGTTCTTAAATGGAGATTTGGAAGAAGAAATTTATATGAAACAACCGGAAGGTTTTGTTTTGCCAGGAAATGAGCATAAGGTTTGTAAGCTTGTTAAATCATTGTATGGTCTTAAACAAGCACCTAAACAATGGCACCATAAATTTGATGAAGTTATCTTGTCTCATGGATTTATGATTAATCAATCAGACAAGTGTATATATAGCAAATTTGACAATACCGTAAATGGTGTGATAATTTGCTTATATGTTGATGACATGTTGAGCTTTGGAACCAACCAAGATCAAGTTGACCTTTGCAAAGCATTTTTGTCATCAAGTTTTTCTATGAAAGACATGGGGAGGCGGATGTGATTCTAGGAATCAAGATAAAACGGAGTGACAAAGGGTTCTCTTTGACACAATCTCATTACATTGAGAAAGTGTTGAAGAAGTTCAATTGTAAAAATTCCACTCCGGCTAATACTCCCATGGATCTAATGAGAAACTCATGCCTAATACGGAAATCCGATATCACAACTTGAGTATTCTCGGGTAATAGGATGTTTGATGTATGCTATGACTAGCACACGTCCGGATATTGCTTATGCGGTTGGAAAGCTAAGCCAGGTTTACGAGTAATCCGAGTAGTCATCATTGGCGCGTCGCGTAACTCGTGTGCTAAGGTATCTTAAGTTGACCAAGGATTTTGGCTTGACTTATGTGGGACATCCTTCGGTAATAGAAGGATACGTACTCAGATGCTAGTTGGATATCCAATGTAGAGGATCATTCTTCTACTAGTGGTTGGGTGTTTTTACTTGGAGGAGGTGCCATTTCATGGGCTTCCAAAAAGCAAACATGTATTACTAGCTCGACTATGGAGTCCGAGTTTGTTGCCTAAGCTGCAGCTGGAAAAGAGGTTGAGTGGCTTAGGAATTTGATTTATGAAATTCCATTGTGGCCGAAACCAATATCACCCATTTCTATCCATTGTGATAGTGCTTCTACCTTGTCTAAAGCTTATAGTCAAGTGTATAATGGTAAGTCGTGACACCTGGGCATTAGACATAGCGCGGTTCGTGAGTTGATCACTCACGGGGTGATTTCGGTTGTGTTTGTGAAATCTCAACATAACTTAGCCGATCACTTAACAAAAGGATTGGCTAGAGACTTGGTACAAAAAGTCTCATTATCGGGATGGGTTTACAACTCATTTGAATCTTGGTGATAGGATACCCAATTCCCTTCTAATACAATGTTAGAGGCAAAATTCAATGTGGAAGGCCTATTATCTAGATTTGAGCACATGATATTATCCCGAGGTATGTACTATTACCTGTAAGTTAAGGATGAAGGGATTCTTCATAATGAGTCTTTGACAAAGTGTTATTGAAAGTGCACGATTATATAAAGGCTCACCTATATGAGTATGAAGTTTGGCCGCTTCAAGAAAGTTCGAGAGTTGGCTTTCTATATGCTCATGAATGGATATGGACACAAGGCCTGAATAATTAGTGTCAAGAATAAGCTTTTGGAGTTATATTAACTCATGTGTATGTTATCTTCATGTATTCAAAACGTGTAAGGGGTTCAATGCTTAGACACACCCTAATACTCGAATATTTGAAATGTGTAATTTTACTAAGTGATAATTCAATCTTACGTGACATTATCATTGATGCATGAGTTGCTATGTTTTGATCATTATTCACTAAACCAAGGATTACACTTAAATGGGGAGGATTGTTGGTAATTTAAGTGTTACCATGTTCATTTGTGTAATCGGGTTTGGTACAAAGATGGGTGAACTCGGAATGCTATAATATGAGTTTGGAGAGTACGGAGTGTACACTCATATAAGTATCTACGAGTTCTGGATTTAAATGATCAAGTATAGTTCGGAAAATCACTTAAAAGGATGAAAATCCACTTAAAGGACCAAAATTCAGAATTTGGAGAAGCAGATAGTTATCCGTACGGATAAGAATCTATCCGTACGGATGATAGCTATCCGTACGGATAAGAATCTATCCGTACGGATGAAAGGCTGAAACGGTGAAAACTTTGATACTGTGATATATCCGTCCGGATGCGGTCCGAAATTCTGAAATGGTGTGTCTTTTCAGTCTTTTTCAACTATTTATGTATATAACTTATTTCCAAAGGTTTCATACATAAGAGGTCGGTTTTTCCATCAATATATAAGATCCTTTTGAGTGCTTTAAACATATAGAAAAGATAAGCACATTCATCTTTGGAAGTAAAAACACCTTAAACTATCTCCAAGAGTAATCTTCATATTTTGTGCCTAAATTTGAAGGGAAAACGTAATCTTATCTCATAAAAGTATTTGTGTCACCCTAGGCATTCAGTAAGGGGCAAATAACTTTTGTAGGAAAGTGTTTACATGATTCTACGTTCATATCAAGCAATCATTTTCTGCGTTTTTAGTTTTCCTGCGGTTTTGACATTGTTGTTGTTTTCCAAACCTCAATCTCTCTAACAAACTACAAATCAGAGGTAAATCAATTATGCAATTATGTCTCCATTTAGATATACATACAAATTTGCGTTTTAAAGTAGATATACAAAAATGGACTTATTTATTTATTTATTTTTTATTTTATAAACGAGCTTTGTTTTATCGTATAGTAAACTGGAACACCACCATCAAGTTTACAAGGATTTCAAGCCTCAAGCCAAACGTAAATTTCTAACTCTAATTTCTATTTTAGAAAGCAAAACACTAATCGGTAGATAACAAATGCTATATCCATAATATATTTTATTCCTCCAATACGATAGACGCAACAAGAGACTTTACACACCACTGTAATTCATTTAAATATGGATATGGAGGCTCTAATCGAATTCATTTTGAGTTCTTACAAAAAAAAAAAAGAATTCATTTTGAGTGGATTGTTGAACTGCCTTCTCTCAAAAGAGTAAATTGATATATTTACACGCTTTATTAAATATGATAATGTGAAATTTTTGTATGTTTTATTTTTTTTTCTTTCTCAATTTTTTGTTTTTGTTTGTGATGGAGAAGTCATGACCTCATTTTCACTAAGAAAGATGATAAACTTTGTATATTATTTTATAATCAATCATTCCACACATACACCCTTATATCACCAAGTTAGTTATAACTAAATCACATATCCCAATACAATCTGATACTAGATATAGTGATGTGTCATTAGATCTAGTCTAACCAATAGATAGACAACATGTGGCAAATCTATCCTCTATTCTTTTCAGCCTCTCTCAAACGAATATGTGGATGTGTAACATTGAGTTTGTGTCTAAATACTTCAAATGACACGGTTGGCAAAGCTTTTGTAAGACTGTCTGCAATCTGATCTATAGATGGCACATAGCAGATCTGCAACTCTTTATTCAGCACCATGTTTCTGATGAAATGCACATCTACTTCTATGTGCTTGGTTCTAGCATGATAAACTGGATTTTGTGCTAGAGAACTTGCCCATGTGTTATCACACCATAAAGTTGGGATGCTAGGCAACTTGAACTGCATTTCATTGAGCAGCTGCTTCATCCACTTTACCTTTGCTGCTAGATTGGCTAAAGATCTGTATTCTGACTCACAACTCGATCTTGATACCACTGTTTGCTTCTTTGAGCTCCAGGAGATGAGAGAATCACCTAGGTAAACACAAAATCCACCTGTAGACTTCCTGTCAATGGGACAAATAGCCTAGTTTGCATCTGAGAAACCATTAATATCAAGTGTTTCTGATGGTTTAAACAGTAGTCCCATGTCTAGAATTCCTTGAACATATCTCAACAAATTTCTTGATCCCTCGCCCGGTGTGTAGTGCGAGGATTCTCGCATAAACTGACTTAGAGTATTTACAACAAAAGCTATGTCTGGCCTTGTCAAAGTGAGGTATTGTAGAGCCCCTATTGTACTTCTATAGGCAGTGGGATTTTCTAGAGGCTCACCTTGTTGTGGTAGGAGTTGTGTCCCTAGTACCATTGGTGTAGCACAGGCATTCAGGTGTTCCAGATTCAGTTTCTTGATCAGTTGTGATGCATAATAGGATTGACTGAGGTGTAGTCCAGTTGAGCCTCTAGTGACTTGCATTCCCAGAAAGTGTGATACTTGCCCCAGATCTTTTAGTGCAAACTTGGAGTCAAGCTGTTTGATAAAATTTTGAATCAGACTTGGTGAATTTCCTGTGAGCAAAATATCATCAACATATACCAATGCAAAGAGAACCTGACCCTCTAGTCTGAACATAAACAGTGAGATATCACACATTGACTGAGTGAATCCCCACTTGAGCAATTGTCCTTTCAAGGCTTCAAACCAAGCTCTAGGGGCTTGTTTCAATCCATAGATTGCTTTGTTCGATTTACACACATACCCTGGCTTTTCTGGATCTTCAAAGCCTTCTGGTTGATCCATGTAAATAGGTTCTTGTAAGGGTCCATTCAAAAAGGCATTGTTAATGTTTATTTGATTAATGGGCCAGTGCATGGACACAACAATAGCCAGGATGATTCTAACAGTTGCAAGTTTAGCCACAGGACTAAAGGTCTCTGTGAAGTCAATCCCATAGCTTTGCAAGTATCCCTTAGCTACAAGCCTTGCCTTGTGCTTTAAAATACTTCCATCTGGTCTCAGTTTCAGTTTATACACCCACTTGCACCCAACGACACTCTGATTAGGTCTAGGTTTAACCAGATCCCATGTTCTGTTATGGATCAGTGCCTTGTACTCATCATTCATTGCTTGTCTCCATTTCTCACTCACCATAGCATCTAATACACAAGTTGGTTCAGTAGGAAAAGTGTGAAACCTAGCCAGTGAGACACTGTAAGTTTTAGGTTTGAATATTCCACTTTTGGACCTGGTTTGCATATGGTGAGTTTTCACAGGAGTGTGATTATTAACAGTTGTGGTTACAGGAATGGAATCATCATTTATGGTAGTATTTTCATTTTGAGATCTTTCTGTAACATGTGGTGACTCAATTTCTGTGATATGTGGTGATTCAGTGTTGGTTGTGGCAAGGGTGAAGGTGATCTGTATGCAACATGTGGTGATAAGTCAGATGATGTGATCACTAGGTGCAGGGGAGGCAGTGCTGTGTGTGGATAAAAGAGATAATACAGCTTGAGAAGAATTACAATTGCTTGTTCTTTGCTCTGGACAACTCAAGTCTGGTTCTGTTTCTGGCTCATTCACAGATATGTTGTTATGCCCCTCTGAATGAGCTAGACCAAAAGGAAGAGGATTAGTGGCAAGATCAGGGGTACAGAGGATTTGCTTGGAAGGCCCTTGAGTGAACCCTTCTAAGAAAGGGAATTGGAGTTCATTGAACTTTACATTGTTGGAGATATAGATTCTTCCTGACCTATCAAGACACTTGTAGCCTTTATGATGAGGACTGACTCCTAAATTGACACACTGTGTGGTGTGATACTGAAACTTAGTAGTCTGGAAGGGTCTAAGATAGGGGTACACTGCACATCCAAAGACTTTAAAGATAGAGTAATCAGGTTTCTTACCAAACAAACACTCATGGGGTGATTTAAGATTCAACACAGGAGTTGGAAGACAGTTAATGATGGACACAGATGCCTGAAAACTATGCCCCCAGAAACTGAGAGGCATAGATGCTTGAGCTAACATAGTCAGACCTAACTCAGTGATATGTCTATGCTTCCTCTCTGCTCTTCCATTTTGAGCATGATCATGAGGGCAGGGATGCCTAAAAACTATGCCATGTTGTTTGAGGAAAGGTTCAAGTGTCCTATATTCACCCTCCTAATCAGACTGAATACACTTGATGTTAGTGTGAAACTGAGTTTCTACCAAGGTCTTAAACTGAGTGAATATATGGAAGACTTCAGATTTGGATTTTAAGGGAAAGATCCATGTGAATCTGGTATGATCATCTATGAAATGGATGTAATAGGTATATCCTTCAGTAGATTTAACTGGGGCAGGCCCCCAAACATCAGTGTGAACCAAATCAAGTAAAGCAGTAGCATGATAAACAGAAGGTAAATGAGGTAAAGCATGAGATTTGCCAAATTGGCAAGCAGAACAGAAAGTAAGTTTTTCATTAACAGCAGCATTACAATCATTTAGGATTTGACTCAAGATTCTACTAGAAGGATGGCCAAGTCTCCTCTGCCAAACATTAGGATCTTTATTAGGATCAACAACATCTATGGACTTGCTATTGCTAGACCTAGTAGACACTTGACTGAGAAACACAACAGAAGACTGGAAGACTTGGATTGAAGGGAGGTCTCTGTTGATTCACTATCCAGAGGCACTATCTGATATAATCCATCCTTGAGTTGTCCCTTGAGCATTGGTCTCTTTGTTACCTTGTCCTTGACAAAACAATGATTGTCAGAAAATTCAGCAAAAACATGGTTGTCAGAAACAAGCTTAGAAAGACTAAGTAAATTTCTAGTTATTTGAGGAACATGAAGGACAGTATTAAGGAATAAAGGACCAGCAAGTGTGTGTAGGACTGTGTTTTACAGTGTGCTCAATGTACAAGTGTTCACCATTTCCTACAGTTAGTGTATCACTGCCATGGTAAGCAATACTTTGATTCAAATTACCCAAGTCAGAAGTAACGTGGTTGGTAGCTCCACTGTCTAGGTACCAAGCATGATCTGCCACTGAACTGGGAGTAGCCATGTAAGCTGATGGTTGATTGGATCTTGGTGCAGCATTGAACTCAGGAGGTTGAAAGTCTGTCTCAAACATGTGCCAGTAGATGGCCACAGTGTGTCCATTCTTCCCACAGAGTTGACATTGAACCTTAGGACCTCCAGTTCCAGAATTTCTTCCATCATTATTAGCACCACTACCACCATGTCCTCCTCTATTCCTTCCACCTCTGGTATTTCCACATCTACCTCTGTAATTCAGATTTGACCCTCCTTGCCTAGCAGCAGGCCTATTTGAAGCAGGATTCCCACTGTAACTAGCAACATGAGCAGCTGGATTCATAGCACTGCCATGAGCAGAAGGATTGAACCTGGCCAACAATCTTTCATGAGTGACAAGTTGAGACTGAACTTCTTGCCATGACAAGGAACCAATCCTGGCTGTTAGATTTACAATGACAGCTTCATAGTCTTTGTCCAACCCCCCTAGAGTATCCAATATCAGTTCAGACTTGGAAATGGGATATCCGGAAGCTGTTAGACTGTCACTATAGGATTTCATAGTGGCTAGGTAGTCTACCATTGATCTAGACCCTTTTCCTGCTCTGGTAAGAGCACTATTGTACTCCAACATTCTTGATTCAGACTGATTGTTGAAGAGGACCTCTAATGTTGACCAGATTTCATGGGAGGTGGAGCAACCAACCACCTCCATCAAAGCTTGTTCAGTCATTGAACCAAGTAGCCATCCAGTGAGCAGTGAATCCATAGAATCCCATTCAGCAACACCAGGATTCATAGGGAGACCTGGGATTTGAGGTGGACGAGGTATAGTCCCAAATAGATAGCCATCAAGCTTATACCATTTAATCACAGTAGAAACAAAGATAACGCCAGAGTAAATAGTTATCTCTTGTCAATTTGACAGTGGTGGATTGGCTCGATGATGGCAAAGTGGTAAAGTGATTCGTGAGTGTTCAACGGAGAGGTGGGACTAGCGGATTGAAAAATTGAGGTTGCATTATCATTTCGAGTAGTTAAAGGAGGATGGATTAGAGAGGGGAAAGTAGATCCTGGATTCAAACCTGTAAGAGAAGAACCAGCATGGAAAGGAAGGGATCCGGTGAAGGACGGAAACAAACTAGTGGGATGGAAAGATAATGGTGGCAGACCGGAAATGGGAATTCCGGTAACAACTTCAGAAGCTTCAGAGATGGGTGTATGAATTCCAGTAACAATCTCAAAGGTGGATGGATGAGCTGGTATGCTGCTTCCAATGGAGAATGCAGCTGAGCCTCCTTCACCTCCGGCAACGGTGACGGAGGCGGATCTCGGCGGTGGTCATTAACCATTCAAGATGAAAAAAACTAGAAGAAAGAAAAAGAAAACACAAACTACATTGTTTTATTAATTAAGCCCACAAACACATTCATATTTGAAGTACATAAAGTGAAGCACACACATCATTTCTTGAGATCCCTCGATCATTCTATGAGCAGATCTCAAAAGCTCATTGCATGAAAATAGAAAAGAAAAGGTTTAACATTAACACATGACATATGATAATGTAATCAAAAGCAAGTTTTCACCGCAAAAGATTCCCGTATATTTTTGTTTTAATCACTATTAATCTGACACAATAAATTAATATTGTAACTTGATATGTCAGTCGGACTTTCTTTTAAGAGAACGTAAAATTTTGAAAGTTTTCGCCGTCACATCAAATTGCGATATTTATTGTTGTATCAGAACGTTAGTGACAAAAACATTATTTTTTTTTTTTTTTTGTATATAGTTGCCGTACTATTCTTCCTTGTAAGAGCACATATTGTAACCTGGGATACAGTAATCACAACCTTGATACTGTTTGCATCCATCTTCTTCTCCTTCTTCAGGTTGTTCGCAGGGTGTCTTATGACAGTAAAATAAGGGAGCATACTTAAGATCCAAAAAGGCTGATGGAATAGTGGCGACGACTTCCGGACAACCTTCAAAACAAACCAACATGCAACGAAGCCGGCCTTTTATTAACAAGTATAAAAAAATGTTTATACAAAACCGTATCTATATATCCTGACCCTTCACGTATATCAAATTACGTACAAAGCATTATTCATTCTGTTTTGTTTTTATTATTATTTACGGCTGGGTGTTAATATGAACTGCTTCAATGTAATTGTAGTGACGGTAATACATGTGTCACATCTATTTAATTAATCACGATGTACTCTTACCATAATAAAAATAAAAAAGAAAATACAAAAGTAAGTTGTGTGATACATTGTGACAGAATTATTGTGTCAGTTGCATTGTTACCCTCGTAGCAATTGGATTGTGTAAGATAAACCGTAGTAAATGGATTATACATGGGAAATTCATGAAATTGGGGTTTTTTTTTTTTTTTTTTTTTTTTTTTTTTTTTTAAATTTAAAACGGGGTTCATAAAATAATATCTTAAAACTTTTTTTTTTTTTTTTGAAACATAAATTCTGTTAGTTAGACATCATCAAAATCATAGTTTCATGTGGATTATTTTTATGACATTCGTAATGCATTTGCATCAGATATGTACCCTACATATTTTTTTAGTTTATAAAATCTTTATCTAAATTGATAAGTGCGGTAAATATAAAAAAACAATTCACACAATCTGTAAAAAAAACATAGTATATGCTACAATGTTATTTTAAAAGATTTTCAATATCTACTGCAAGTGCTCTAATACTTTGAGACTAAAAATAAGTTTGTTCAAAACGTTTAAGTATAACATGGATGAAAATTCCAGCAATGTACATGAACAACATACTCTAACTTTTATATAAATCTTGGTGGATATATATATATATATATATATATATATATCATTAAAATAAATGATTAGACTAATACTAAACAACTTTAAAAAAAAATGATTTATTGTTAAAAATGACAATTTAAACGAACAAATATAAAAAGAGGACATTGAAATATATTTTTTGGTAATAAAAAATATCTTTATTCCACTGTGATTTAAATTCTTTCGTATTCATTTACACAAGCGAATATATCTTTTGATCTTATTGTCGAAAAATGGTAATTCTTTAATCACATTTTTCTTTTTTTCGTCCCCTTTATTTAGACATCTCATTTGATATTTTTTTCAATGTTATTTTCGAGGTCATTTTTGTAAAAAATACATAAACAATGAAATTGTGAAACATTGGATTTGAGGTCAGTTCCACTGCAGTAAACAATGGATTTGGGGTTATAAACAGTGGATTTGTCATTATCGCCCAATTTATATTTTCACTGTCATGATTCTTATTTTTCTATTTTCTTTATCCTTTTAAACCACTCCCAAAAAAAAAGGAATGATACTAACCAAACATGGCGAGAAACAAGATAATGCACACACCAAGCTTCAACATCTTCAGATCTTGTGTTCTCTTAAATCCCAATTTGAGTTATAACTCTATGTTTAAATTAAATTATAATATTATGATATTTCGCTTCTTGTTTATCTAATTCCAATATCTAGCCTTAATTTATACTGCTCAAAATCTTAGCTAGCTTGAAAACATGTTGTTGAACCCGTCTCAAAGCACAACCGATGCCAAATGGACTTATTCGCAAAGAGGTTGTCATTGAACAAATTTGTTGTTAGCTTGAAACATTATTAATTGGAAAGTGTCATTGAACAAAATTGTTGCTGACAGTAAGAAAATGGCAATCCTACCACCACAATCAAATCGACACAATCAATAACACGACATATATTATTGTTAGAGATATAAGTTAAATCCTATTAAATGGCCAACGTCGTGTGTTGAAACAATCAACTTTAGCGTAAATTTTAGATATCTTTCCGGTGTGATTCACTGGGAGAGCATTACACTACTCACGCAAGGACGGAGCAACACTTGGGGCTAGGGGGTGCTAAGCCCACCTAGCCCCATTTATTTTAAAGCCCACCTAGCCCCATTTATTTTAGTATTACAAATAGTATATATGACATTATATCTCGATAAAATTGTTCACATCAGTCCACCTATTCTTTTATTTATTATATGTTATTATTGTTGAATAACATTTTGTTAAATTTTAAACTTTTAGTGGTAATTAGTGTGGTCCTTAACCCGGAGCTTCCGGTTTGAGTCCCGATGTGTAATATCCCGACTTTTCGAAAAATGGCAGACGTGTCTTTTTACGAAAAATGGAATATTATAATTTACGGATTTAAAGTATTTCAAGTGTATTTATATATATATATGGCCGATATATATAAATAATTTGGAGATAAATCCGATTTTAAGTAAAAAGGGTATTTAAAGAAAATAAGAAATTAGGTTAACTATTGGGATTTTCCTATTTAAGGAAGATAAACCCCATTAGTTTCCACCAACCTTTTAAATCAGAAATTTTCCTCCTTGTTTTGAAAAAACGCGCCAGTGAGGCGTAAGAAAAATGAACGAGTTTCTGCGATATCTCATGGAGTTTTCAACCGTTTTCGGATCCGCGAGAAGCGTTGGAATCGTCGTGAAAGGAGCGTCGTTTCAACACTCAAAGATTAGAGCTTTGTTAAGGTTATCTGCAAGAAAAGATCAAGGTTTTGCTGCAGTTTTCTGAGTTTGAAGTTGGTTTATCTTCCTACAAATTAATTACGGTTTTACAATGATTAGGTTGTGTCTTAGTGTTGAATTGTGGTAAGGGGTGTTCTTAAACAGGTTCTGGGTGTTCAATCGTATTTAATTATGTGTCTAATTATTCGTTCTTGTTGTTGTTTCTTTTGTTATATACTGCCGATTTAATCACCGCTGCCGAAAGAAATAGGACGTGAGTCCTATTGTTGTTGTTGTACGGGTTGTTGCTGTATGTAAACAAAGAAGAAGAAAAATCAAATATAAATATAAAACCAATAATAGTATCTTTGCCGGTTACTGTTATAAGATTAGAAAAAATAGGACTTTTATTTATGATGATGCATGATGCTGGAGCAGTAGTGCCGTAGGAAAAGAAAAGAAAAGAAAAGTATATAAAAATAATATGAACTTTGCAGCCATGGGAAAGGAAGGAAAGGTATAAAAAAAAAAAAAGGATGATTTAATAAATATATAATGTATAGTTGTTGGGTAGTGTGTGTTGTGTTATTTACTTTTTCAGAAAATATGAATAAATGATTTGGTTGACAATGGATCTTGTGGTTAATGTTATTTTTTTTTATTTATCCTTAACTCGAATTATAGCTTTGTTAATAAGCTTAAATAAGATGAAATAATGTGAACAAGTCTCGATTGAGTTTCTGATGCGTTTAGTTTGATCACAGAATGTACTTTCTTAAAGGAGTTGAAGTTCGGGACCGTCGAAAAGGCATGAAAGGGCTTGTGCTTTGATGAATTAAATTCATCAATGCGTCAGAATTCTTGGCGCTTGTCCGCTTTAGTGGTCTAAGAAAGAGAGTTGAGTTTGTGAGGAGCTTACTTGAAAACACTTAGGTGGCTAGTTAATAACCATTAATAATTACATACTTGCATAGTAATAAGATTAAACATCATGTCATCCTTGGTAAGACACAAGACTATATCGCAATGTGGCCTTCGGATAGAGCGAGTAAACTTGCTTTGCCTTCTACAGAGGCATCGGGAGTAGAGGTACTCGTTGTGGATAACTCTGCTTGGCCCGAGGCACCAGGAGTAGAGGACTTTACAATGGAATAACTCCGTGAGGTTCATAAGACCCAATGCGGAGGGACTTCGCGAACGCATATACTATCGGGACTAGCCCGTGGCTATTGGTGTGATCCATCAATAGGTTGCACCCAGATGTCTCGTGGTGGGCAAAGACCACGCGTAGTGCCTTTGAATCTTGATGTAACAAAGATAAGCTAAGTTAGAAACAGCTTAGTCATGACATGTTGATGGACATGGAATGAACCCTAGATTGAGTCGGTATCATAAAGATAATTATTATAATAAAACATGTTAAAGAGCCTTAATTAAATTGTAGCTTCTACTTCTTACTTTGTACATTGTACTTACCTCAAATGCATGTTTATTTATGTGTTTGGGGGAGAGAAGACGAACAGGTTAACCCGGAGTTCGAAGAGTGCTTTGATGACGACGTTTAAAGACGCTTGAAGTTGAAGACTTTAATTATTTATGTTTTATTTATTCTTTAGACTTAAGGTTTCGTTTGGGAGCTTGTAATGAATTTCTAGTTTTTCTCTTTCGGAGATTATCATACGTTTTAGTTTTCGTTTGGTATTCCAATGTAATAAATGTTACATTTCTATCTTTAGTATGTCGATTTCTATTCTTAGAAGGATTTATGATGTTTCGCCGAGCCTTTTGAGCTTCCGTTTTGCTAAACTTGATACGACGTAGTAGAGGCTTACGTGTAATATTAGATTTATTTAATATTATACGTGCGAGCGTTCGTTCGGATAAGGACTCGGTGTCCGGGCGGGTGCAGGGCGTTATGAGAATGGTATCGAGCCGACTATCATCGACGGAACTATCGCTACCGCACCGTACAAGAAGACGGTGTAAGGATGGCCTCTGGTTGCCTCCGGTAGGGGCGATCCGGGACAAGTCTTGGCCGCCTCTGGCGAGGACGCCACCCCTTATAAGGGGAGAATGTGATATCCCACATCGGTAAATTAAGTGAATGCTCACCCCATATAAGTGTGAGACAAAAGGTCTTGTCAACTCGGGTTAGCCCTTTTAGGCCAAGCGAGGGACGGCGGTCTAAGCGATTGACGGACATTTATGACTTCATTTAAGCGCTACCAAACCCGGGTGCAGGGGCGTTACACGATAGGAACAAAAAGTATGCATGCGTATATTTTGTATCCGTAATAAAATAAAAAAATTCTAAAAAAAAATTACGATATAAAGCAACACCGTACAAAAATTTAGCCCACCCAACCAAAAAATCCTGACTCCGTCCTTGTACTCACGTGATGTTTGGTTTTGGAATCACTTGATTCAGATATCGGATAAATGAGAAATTATTTCCTAAAGTTAGTGTAAAACATGTGTGGAGAGGAATTGAAGGTGTGATCAACTCAAACTCTGCCACATAGGTACTGTGGGAGTTGTTTGCTCCATATTTAAGAGCTTGTGGTTCTCTTAGATAAAGTTCCCTAAGAGACAAGTGCACTTTTGTGCATGATGGAGAGAGGATCTAGATGGATTTAGATTCCACATGTGCCCTCCCAGGATGGAGGGAGGACCCAGATGGCTTTAGATTCCACAAGCGCTCGCCGCCGCTGCTGTCCGGTTGGTGGCCGGAATGTTCAAGATAGTGTGCACTTTTGTGCATGATGGAGAAAGGATCAAGATGGCTTTAGATTCCACATGTGCCCTGCCAGAATGGAGGGAGGACCCAGATGACTTCAGATTACACATGCACGAGCAACCGCCGCTGTCCGGTTGGCGGCCGAAATGTTCCGTATAGTGTGGATTCGTGAATTAAGTCGGCCTAATTAACACGTGTTAATTAGATTCGGCTTAATTAACTTTTCTTGAGGGAAAAGTCAAGTCATCCGCTTGTAATTGAGTCATCCGACCAATCAGGTTGAGGATTAAGTCGGCTAAGAGGCAAACGCGTTGAACAAGTCGGCCGTGACTTTTCTTAAAGGAAAAGTCGGCCGACTTATGTCATCCAGCCAATCAAATTCGAGCATTGACTCCTCCTCTTCACTATATAAAGAACCTCATGTGTGAAGATTAGCGCATCGAATTTTCTCTTGTTTCTTCCACTACAAAGAGTCTCTCATATAATCCTAGATTTTGAATCGAAGAGACGTCGGAGCACTTTGGAAGTTGAGAGGGAGGACCTAGATGGCTTTAGATTCCACAGGCGCGTGTCGGCTCGGCTTGAGCTCTCGAGGTTGAGCTCGTCTTGGCTACCACTATTAATTTTTTGGACAAAATTTCTTTATGAAATTAACAAAAAATTAATTTTTACTTAACAATTTATTTGAGGCGGCCAGAATGTTCTAAATAGTGTGGCTTTGCGAATTAAGTAGGCTTAATTAACACGTGTTAATTAGAGTCTGCTTAATTAACTTTTCTTGAGGGAATAGTTGAGTCAGACGCTTGTAATTGAGTCACCCGACCAATCAGAATTGAGGATTAAGTCAGCTAAAAGGCAAACACATTGAACAAGTCGGCCGTGAGTTTTCTTAAAGCCAAAGTCGGCCGACTTATGTCATTCGGCCAATCAATATCGAGCGGTGTCTCCTCTTTACCACTATATAAAGAACCTCATGTGTGAAGATTAGCGCATCGAATTTTCTCTTGTTTCTTCCATTACAAAGTGTCTCTCATATAATCCTAGTTTTTGAGTCGAAGAGAAGTCAGAGCACTCTGTAAGTTCTCCGGAGCTCGGATTTTTTTGAAGTGGGTCTAAATCCGAGACGTGAAACCGTTGTATCTTAAGAGACTGTTGCTACTACCGTGGGCACAATGCCAGACAATTTGTCTTAAGGAACTAGTAACTTACTCGCCTTTGTTTGATCTCTAGTCTTTTAATTTATGCATTTTATTTTTATTTTGTTTCTGTTTTGAGTCAGATATGTACTGTAATAGTTATTTTGTTCGATCTATTTAGTAAAACAAATATTATTTTCGCATTCTATAATTTATATTTTATTATTCCGTAATACTTCCGATAATTATGGATTTATTCCGTAAGTCACTCCACACACAATACACTTTCCTAACAATTTTTACACCATTGATCATGGTAAGACATGCGTGATCGACGAATACAACATACATCATGATCAATGGTTTACGAGTAATTGTAAATTGTGTCAATTTTGTTGTAATTGTACCATTTTCATTAAAAAAAATTAGGTCTTTATCGATGATATTTGTCGCCAATGGTCCATTGCATGCCGAGAGTACCTGTCGTTGTTATTAGCAACATATGTAACTCAAACGAGCAAATGTCCTTCGTAATATTACAGGGAAATTGATAGAGTGATGCAAAGATGATCAGGTAGCAGTAGTAGTTTTGAGTTTAGAATCATCTCTTGAAGGTAAAAGTCTAATATATTCCTCTAAAAACCTACCTTTGATCTTGTTTAGGTTACAAATTCGTAGTATTCATGTTAGATTGGCTTCTTGTTCATCAATTTGCGTAGATTTAGAGGATAGCCACAGTTCAATTCGTAGTTTCGGCTTTTGAAAAGGTAAGGAGGTTTACTTGAAAATAAGAATCCATTTTTATTTTAAAGATCATGTTTTAGTTTATTTATCTATTGTTTTATGGTATGGGTCCTAATTATACGTGACTGGGTATTTATTCTTGTTAGGTTATGATCATTTAGTGATTAAGTTTGATAAAGCCTATGCTATATATTTTAAAGTTTTCGCGAACACTTTTCTCAGATGGTTAACAATATTCACTCAATTTCATTCGAAGCGAGCTTAGATAGTGGCAGACAGACATAGGACTAGCCACTTGTGCCCTATCTACCTTTGTTGGTCTCGGATCATTTCCAGCTCTGTGCCACCCGCATCAAGGGCGCCTGGAGACATTCTATCCTTTTACTCTTTTTGTAATGGTGACATGAACTATGTTGCTGAGTCTCTTTAGAAGTCTATTGCTCAGCTAAATGAAAGTCAACTGAGTTGAGTCTGGGAGACAACTGATTTATTTCTTTGCCAAGTCTGGTGGTCAGCTGAGTCGGTTCTCAGCAAACATGGTGATCACATCTGCATGGTTTCTCATCTGTTTATGAGTTACGTCTGGGGTATTTTGGTTATTTCCTGGTTTGACTATTATGGAGGTTAGGCTTTGATTCCCTATGTCTATAAATACCATTTGTATTTTAACATCTGTGTAACTTTCTAAGAATAACAAATATCCTCATTTTGTCCGTAGAGTAATCGACACATTTGTCGGAAACACCGTTAAATCTGGGTTCTCTTATTGTTTTTGTTCTTGTTTGATTGTTTACTGTTTGTTCTTTCTCAATCGTAATCGGTTCCTGATATATGTTACAACAAACTGGTATCAGAGCCAGGTTTTTTCAAGGAATCCATAATCTGTTCGAAGCAAGGTTGATTGGCACCAACGTCACACTTGACGCTAGGTTTTGGGATCAACGCAAGCTTTTTATGGGGATAAATATGTTTGCTTTAAACGTAAAAAAATTGACAAATTTACATGGAGGAACATCTTCAGTTTATGGCAGATCAAAATGTGTGCCCTGCTGAAACGATAGGGACTTTGGGCTCCATTCTCAAAGACAGTAAAGGTCAGCACATCTGATATGGCCAGTCTGGAGAAGACAACACACTCAACTACCATGTTGTGCTTATCAGATGTATTATCACAAAATCTGCAGAAGAAGATACTGCAATAGGGCTTAGGTCAAAGCTTGAGAGCCTGTATATGACTAAGTCATTAACCAACAAGTTGCTGTTGAAGAAAGGGATGTTCAGTTTAAGGATGCATAAAGGTACTCAGCTGAGAGATCATCTTGATCAGCTGAACATAATATTGTTGGGTTTAAGGAATATTGATGATGAAGATACTGCTCTAATCCTGTTTGTGTCATTACCGACATCATATGAGAATTTTGTGCAGTCCTTCATTGTTGGGAAATATATAGTGTCTTTGGATGATGTGAGATAATCTATCCCTGCAAGGGAGTTGAGACATAAAACATCCGGAGTCCAGCATGCATATTCAGTTCTTGAGGTGCAGTGGCGGATATCCTTTCCTTACCAATCCACCCATGCGCTGCCATAAGCCACCACCGGATCAGAAAGAGCTCGTAAGAAAAGCTTTCCCTTTCAACCATAGAAATAACGAATGGAAGGACACACAGGCAAAAACGGACGTAGCAATATAGCCGCCGGTGACACAGAGCTGAAAAACCGAATATCCATTACCGAACCATACAAGATGACCACAGATCTAGCCGCCACCATTGCATACAAGCGGAGCTTGCAGAGAAAGGTTAGGATAAGGCAAAGCCTCATGATGGGGAGGAGCTGAAATCTGCGATCTGCTCCAAAAACAGAAGAAAGAGATCCAGGGGAGATAGGTCTCATAAGAAAGGCGCAGCCACCACAGAATCTCGCTGGAAAACTATTTCCGGCCTACAGAGATATGAAAAATCTCGATAGGTAGAAGAGAGAGAAAATCAGCCCCATAGATCTTAAAGAGAAGAAATGAAACTAAGAAAATATGAAGGAGATGGGCGCCGGCAACCTAGTGCCATTGGCGCCGGTGAGACCAAAAACAAAGAAAGGTTGTCGGCATAAGGTTTTTGAGAGAGGATATGGGAGAGAGAAAGAGGGGTCATCTTCCTTTTATCCCGTAATAATAGTACTTCATTAGAAACTCTTCAATCTTTAAGAGGGTTCATCTTCGCAATGAGAATAAATTCATTGACTTGCATCGTTAATGAATATTAAACGGGATTTTGATACTTTTAGTCCCTCATGTTTTACCTTTGTTTCAAAAATAACCCTATCTTTCTGAATGACATTTTTGGTTCCCTTAGTTTGTATTTTGTTCAATTTTAGAACAATTACCCAATTATCCATCTAAGTTAACGTCGACTAAACATTTGATCCAACATGACAGCCACATATGCTTTCATATCCCATCTAAACGATTAAAAATTGACATTTCCCTCAATCATCTTTCAAATCCCACCCTTGTAGAGATTTTTTTGTTGCGCAGTTGGTGTCAATTTGAGGGAAAGAAATTAGGGATTTGAAAGAGGAATGAAGGGAATGTCAATTTTTAATTGTTTAGATTAGATATGAAAGCATTCATGGCTGTCAGGTTGGATCAAACGTTTAGTCGACGTTAACTTAGACGGCTAATTGGGTAATTGTCCTAAAATTGAAACAAAATACAAACTAAGGGGACCAAAAGTGTCATTAAAAAGATAAGGGTTATTTTTGAAACAAAGGAAACAAAATACAAACTTAAGGGCCTAGAAGTGTCAATAAAAACGATAAGGGATATTTTTGAAACAAAGGTAAAACAAGATGGACCAAAAGTGTCAATCTCAATTTTAAACACTAGCAGTCTCCAGGATTTGGCCTAGTGGTAAATAGTTTGAGTGCCTTAAATGGGCTGACACTAGGTTACCTGATTAACATCTTCACTTATATCGTATAACAGGTTGGGGACCTTTATGGTTAGGGTTTAACAAATTTCTTTATTGGTGTACAGCAATTATGCATAACTCCGAATCACATAGTGACGTATATTGGGGACATTAAACAATGGAAATTTAAACTATGGAGTTTGTGTCGAAGTGGATATTGAAGGGAAAAAAGAAAAAAGAAAAAAAAAAAAAAACTAGTTCTAGCGCCACAAAAACTAGTAGATGACTATAATTCATTTTTTAGGGATAAAAGATGATTTATTAAGCACAATCGGCGATGCTAGCAACAGTTACATGAGGAGGAGGGTGGATTGGAACCCCAATCCACAAATCTAACTAGACCAAGGCATTTTTAAGCCAAGAGATGGGTAGAGGCATTCCCTTGCATTATGATAAAGGAAGTAGAGCCGACCCTGTGAAATTCGAGGCCCAAGACCATCCTTCCGGACAAGGCGCTTTAGACTTAAAGAACAATTTTTTTCGGTAGAGAAATATAAATAAAAATGTAAATAATAATATTTTATTTCAAATTCACCGGTATGTCGACACGGCCTAAATGCGAAATACTCATTCAACACCATTCTTCTAGCATATTTAGAAGCAAAATCATTTATCAATGTAGAATAATCAACTTAATCAGTCATATTCTTCTCAATCGATATCATTGCTAGCTCATTCAAACGAACTTATGTCATTGTATTTCGAAGATAGTTCTTTATTAACTTTAACTTCGAAAAACTTCTTTCTCCTGCAACGGTAACTGTAATAGTCAACAAGATTCGGTAAGTGATCTCTGTATTTTGAAAATAACCATTATGACGTTTTAAATAATTCAAGGCTTGGATGGGTTCTCCAAATTCAAATGGAAGAATATGTTTAAGTTGCAAATCTGTAGAAATCTTCCCCGTCAACATCAGATTCTCCATTGTGTGTCAAAATATTTGAAAGATTGTCACAAGAACTCTTTAAAATTTTATCATCGAAGCACATCTTCAAATCAAACAGGAAGCCAAAATTTTGTTCATACAACCGAAATTGCTTGAATCTTTTATCAAGTGAGGCAAGAGCTTTGTCGACTATATACATGAATTTTGTACACTGAAACTCTCTTGAGCAGAAAACACGGCTTCTTTACATAGAACCTCATCAAAATGCTCTTTTCTCTGTATTTGTCTTTTCACGAAAAAAAAAACGGTTCAGTTTCCATTTGTTGAGCAAGTTCTCAGGCTGCTTTAATAGCATTAGTGAATCAACGCTCTTTATAGGATCGAAAAAAAAATCAATAAGCCCCCTCAATTGATCCACCGCGACAACAATATGCATGCTCTCATTTTGAAGAGTCTTGCTTAGAATATTGACAACATAAAGAACTTCATACCAAATCATCGTGCTAACCATGAACTCAAAGCTCCCAAATTCATGAATGGCTAATGATTCGGCTTCACTTGATATTTGGCATCTTCACATGAACATGCAAAATCAAGCAAATCATCCCTGATTTATACTTGATTGGTTTAACACTTTTAATGTGACTCTCCCAACGAGTTTGAGACAAAGATTTCAGTGCTAGACCACTCACATGTTTTTTCAGTATGTCCTCCCACCGTTTTGTTGAAGATGAAAAAAGTGTGTAAAAGCGTTGAACCACACTAAAGTAACTTCTAGCCTTAAGAGATGAGTTTGTCATATCACACAATGCAATATTCTTCAAAGTACGACAACCACAAAGTGTACAAAAAACTCTTGGATTATCCGAAGCAATCTACTTTGAACACCTTTCTGATGCCCTTTCATATTAGCATCATTATCATATCCCGATCCTCGGATATCACCAATGTTCAATCCTAAATCAGATAAAACTTTTTTCAAGTTTTGAGAAGAGGCCCATCCCCGTAGTATGATCATAAAATGTCCTTAAACGTACATCAATACTAATTGTTTTCCCTTGTTTATACTAACACACAGTTTGATCAAAGAGTGGACTGTGCACACATAAGTAATCAGTTTATTAAGAAATTTTGCAAAATCATAATCAATTTACAGAAAAGGTTCAGCGAAATTACAATATGTAGACCTGATACACTTTCTTCTCCTGTTCAAATAAACTCATTATTTTACCAATAAGGAGTTCAACGTATCTATTTTTATTTTTATTTTAAAAACAATTCATATTCCTTTTAAATCGTGAAATTTGGTTTACCCAACCAAATTCTCAAACAATTGCTAATTTTGAGATCAATATATACTGCATATTAGAGAATTCAAAGGTTTATGTTCCATTTAGGAGAGCACACATACACCATAAATATGCTATCAAACACCTTAAAGTCATAGAAAATCAGCTGGAAAAAACAACTTTTTTCTAACATTTCGTCTTAAGATTGTTGGTCTAATTACCGGTTAGCATGCTGTTAATTATGTTAATTTTGATTCATGCGTTATCTGTTCGTTTTTGGTTGCATCGGTTCAAATGAATCAACACCACCCAAACCGAAAGGGCATGGGTTGCACCAATTCGAATCATCACCTCCCAAATTGAATGGGTATGAGTTGCACAAAACATGTACCACAAAACATGTTTTCTTAATCAAAGCGACACAACTGTCAGTATGAACATTAAAATTCAAAGTTGGGCAACACTGTTTCAGCAACATGTAATACAAAGGTATATTAACTAATACAGCTCTTTTTCAGTAAAATCTGCACCGGTTTTTAGCAGAAAATTGCAATAAAAATAGTTGAACCGAGCATGAAATTCGCCTCTTTATCCTTCCTCAAAGAAGCATGTAACTGCTGTGACTCTGTTTACCACTGGAGTTTGGTGAACATTGTCATTTTGTAAAACCTATAATAGCCTAATATCACCTTTTTTCGGCCATCTTTGAAGAAAACCTTCACTTTTAGCAACATCGGTGTGTAGGCTTTCTGGATTTTTTTTTTAACAAGTTTTCTTGCCAAGAAAGGCTATACAAAAGTTTTCCTAAATCCCTGAAGTTCTCCATTAAAGCATAATAAACCTATCTGTATATGAAGCTGTAGGGAGAAACTTACATAACGGATCAGATCCTTCAGAAAGAATCTGCAAAAGCCCAAGAAAGAACATGCTGAAAAGGAAAAATAATTCTTCTCTAAAGGATTCGAGTTACTAGTAAGATATAGACTCGTATTGGCCAAAACAACAAACATAAATTTGAACAAAAATTATGGGTATAATGTCAAAAGGGAGCCTCATCAAAGAAAATGAAATAGGTAATGTCGTAAAATTCAGGTTCTAAATGAAAAGTAGAAAACAATAATTAGCAATCTACCCTGCCTATCCAAATTGCATCTAACCATGGCAATGTGCATCCAGATAGACAGAGACTGCTTGACACTCAATACGGCTCAGTAATAACTTAAAAGAGTATACCTTAATTCACAGCCAAATTCACGGATCATATGTAGTAATTCCTTCCAAAATCAAATACTGAAGAGCTATGGAGTACTTGGCAGTTTTCCCTCTAAGTGGTTTCTCAATGCTTGATCGATAGATATTCCTGAGAAGAAATGATCCAACGGTATCGCCTACCATAGAGGAAACTATAGGTATCAGCTTCCCAAAAAAAAGGGCAACACACACACACACACACCGAGAACAAAGCATTTCAGAAAGGGAATGAGAAAAAAGAGAAGCAAACGCCAAATTTGTAAATCTCAACCTGAAAGAGAGGATTGGATAGTGTAAATAGAGGAGATCCATCTCTTATACAGGTATAACAACCTAGGGGAGTCACCAAGGTGCGTGTCGGAGAGCAAAAGCCTGCAAGGCCTCGTTCCACTGCCCGACAACAAAACAATGCACATACTTCTAACTAACATAAAAATACGACTGAACACCTCAAACTGGAATAGCAAGCAAAAGTTGCTAAAGGACTTCACAGGCAGTGAAAAAAATGAACAAATAAAAGAACCCCAAACTTGCAGCATTCCTTACTTGGCATGAGAGATGGCATTCCGACATAACGCCAAAGTTCGAGCCATTGCTAAGTCTCTTCCCCGCGAGTTCTTGTATCTTTCTTTGCAGTTTCTATAAGAGAAAACAAATGATCCAAATTAAGGGGAAGGAAAAGGAAAAACTCGGGGTTTATGGGAAAATGGTGAAAATTTTGATACCTTTCATCAAAGAAATCAGCAAAGTCATCGATAATGACTGTAACAGGAAAAACGTCGTGCAAGTGGAATGCAGAAAAATAATGGACGATTCCTTCATGATCATCAACATACCTTCAAATCAGAAAATTACTCGACAGAAATCAAAACTAAGCCAATTTGTGGAATTAGAAATCAATAGAATCAATTGAGACTAATGGAGAAGTAAAAGTCATAGTTTCTTACTTCATATGAACACGTTCAAAAACTTGAGAGGATGGATCAACGCCCTGAGAGAGATATGGCGGATTGGAATGTAGCTTGCGGGGATTGCAAATGAAGACAACATCACCATCCCCAGCTGCAGCGGAGTTGATGGCAAACTGTAAAAGCAAAGAGGACTTCCCGCTTACGAAAATCATCAGCAAAACAAACTTCGTTAGCGATCCAAACAAACAGAAAAAATCACTATCTAATCATCTGCATACATTTGAACACTCCATTGAAGTCGATGACAGAAGCTCCCAAAAGCAAAACGAAGAGGAAAAGAAAAAGCAAGTACCAAGAAGGAGGGCCGGAAAGAAGGATGAGAAAGTCGGAGGGGGTCGAGCAGGAAGACCAACAATCAGTTTGTGCTACACTGAAGAATCGCTCTACCGCCATTTTCCGGTTTTAGTTAGCTGCCGAATTATGCTCCTCCGGCAGTCTCCGGCAAATATCAATGGTCATCTTCGTCTTCGAGCCCGGATCGGAAAATTGAAAAATCAGGCTCGGTCAGATGTTAACTTGTAAAAAAATTTATTTTTTCTAAAAATGCATTTTTAGATAAAACGATAATAATATTATCGTCAAATCTGTTTAGCTCCATTATTTTTATGATAATATTATTATCGTATTCCCTAAAAACACATTCTTAAAAAAAATAAACTTAGGAATCGCCCCTGTGAATATAGCTCATTCCCTTAGTCATAGTTAGGTTAGGTCCACTTCTTTCAAAACAAAAAAAACCAACTGCATAAGTTTTTCAAGTACGGTGGGATGTTTAGGTCTTATGACCTTATAAGACAATGTGAGGCTCCACTATCTCTTATGGAGTTTGTAGTGTGTTCTAGTGCTCTTGGATGAGTGGTAAAACAGTTCAAGGGTGGCCACAAGTGAGAGATCACTTTGGTCAGGCTAACTTCACCGATTCATTTCCTGGCTCTCTATCCACTTATGTGTGTCCGGTCCTATCTCTTCTTCCTTATTCTTATTCATATCACGCAAGTCTCATCTTTATCTTTGGCAGAAGATTTCCTGCGCCGATTAGGCTAATAGGCCGTTAGCTTAGCTTTAGTTGTAGGCTCCAGAGGTTCCAGTTCTGAGGGACTAATGGATTGGCAGTTGCACCGATCCGAAGTTTTTATAGTCTGAAGGATATTTCTCTTCGCATCTCAGATCAAGAGGTGCGAAGCGACCGAGTGGAATACTTGTAACGAGTTCTTAAAGTTATTATAAGCCACTCGACTTACAGGAGCGAAGCGAGCGGAATACTTAAGATACAAGTATTTCTCTCGCTTGCAGCGAGCGATGTTGCGAATTATTATAAGCCACTCGACTGATAAGTCGAGGTTATGAAATAGACTCTTAGTATGGGGATCTGATCGAGCCTGATTTTCTAATTTCCCGCCCGAATCCCCACTGACTGTCACATGGTAGTTTGGCGTGTCGTGTCCTTAAACTTTGGAATTAGCCGTATCTCCATGTCCGTATCGTGTCGTGCGACGTGTCCGTGTCTGTGCAACATAGTTTAGTGAAATTTTAAAATACAACCGTTGTAGGAAGGTTTTACCAAGCGGCATACATTACAACCACTCATTTCTAACATCTCACACACGATAAAAGTGTATTATGTGAAAGAGAGTAAAAATGAGAGGCTCTAATGTATGCCACTTGGTATAACCTTCCTACAACCGTTGCACCATAAAATCTCTCCATAGTTTAACACCCATTCATTTTACTGCTAAATGATCCAAGCCGAGCCGAGCCGAGCCAAGCGTGTCGAGTCGAATTTACATTTCTTGTTGAAAACTACTACCTCCGTCCCAAAATATAAGTCTCTATCGAGTTTTCAACCGTTTTTTGAAGTCAAATTAATCATTGAAATTTCGTTAATTGATGTAATATTATTAGAGTTATGATAAAGTGAAACTTAAATTATATAAATGTAAAAAATATTAGATCATTTGATGAATTCAAAAGATTAATTAAACATCGAAAAACGGTTGAAAAGTCAATAGGGACTTACGTTTTGGGACGGAGGTAGTATTAAGCAAATGTCCACGGTAATAATACTAGAACGTGTTGTTTGTTCAGAGTGTCGACCATGGTCCATTGTTTAAGTACATACTCCTCAATTCTCCGGCGATAGCTACAAATTCAGCAGTTTGGCCGCCGGACATGCTCTCGCCGGCAGATACCACATCGGTCAACCACACTACATCCGGCGCAAAGCTTTCTTATGCTGCTGCACTAGTTCGAGGTAAGCAAGCAACAACTTTCTCCAGCGGCATTGACTTTAGCTTCATAGTAGAAACAGGAATTTGCAATTGGTTCAAGGTTCATGCAAAAATCTTAGAAAGGTAGATCCTGTTGTTTGTTAAGTGATTCACTTTGGATCGAAATGGAGGATGAGAGAGCGATTTCCAGATACTTCCAATTGATTTATGACCATCTCATAACAATTGAGCAGCTAGCTCCGTGGGCTGATCAAGTACTAGGTCAACTCCAGCCACTCAAAATGGACATCAGATTCCTCAAAATGTTCTGCTTGTGTGGTGAATCATTGGATTATACTACTGACGATACGGGATTTCACCCCTCCACGTGGAGTTATCTAATTTGGTCCAATTTGGCGTGTGGAAAAGTCAAAGATATTATCCACATCGGGTCGAATACGAGATTTAATCGGTGATCCACCACCGCCAAAGAGATCTTGCAAGTGTGTCAACTCGAGCACCCATGTCGGTGTCATACGAGTCGATATCGAGCTCCAAACAGGGTTCCCCTGCCCAATAATCTGTAGAGGTTGCTTGGCGCGAGCGAGCAGCGCCATTAAAGCAAGCAATTACGCTATAGACCAAACCGCCCAGGATTAGAGGCGGAAGAAGGCGTGTGCTTATAAATACATCATTCCGAGAATCTACGTAAGGCTGATTCTCGACAATACACATTGATGATACGTAGGCGTCCAAGATACATTCTTGACTCACCATATGAAACCTAAAATCACCCCCCAAAACCATCCTCGATTCTATCATCCCTAGATTAAATTAGCGCCAAATTATACATGACAAAATCCAAAGATCGTCATTTGGCGCTAGAAGGAGGGTCTTTCTATCGGTGATAGATCAAGGAGTGGTGGTTCGTGATAAAAACGCAAAGACCCAAAAACGCAGCGAGATCGGGCGGCGAATTTATGGAGTTTCAACCGTTGGAACTAGATTTCCACCGTTCAGATCCAAGGATTAGAAGTGCGAACAAGCCCTCCAAATTTCAGGCTGATCGGAGTTGTTTTGAGTCCCCGATCGTCGCAAAGAAGTTGCAATTGTATAAAAAATGCAACCGAGCCCGAAAGCGGTCAGATCGATGGATTATTGCCGGAGTTTCAACCGTTGGAACTATATTTCCACCGTTCAGATCCAAGTATTAGAAGTACGAACAAGCCCTCCAAATTTCAGGCTGATCGGAGTTGTTTTGAGTCCCCGATCGTCGCAAAGAAGTTGCAGTGTATCAAAAATGCAGCAGCCCGAAAGCAGTCAGATCGATGGATTATTGCC
This sequence comes from Gentiana macrophylla, assembly GCA_026214975.1. Taxonomy (NCBI): domain Eukaryota; kingdom Viridiplantae; phylum Streptophyta; class Magnoliopsida; order Gentianales; family Gentianaceae; genus Gentiana; species Gentiana macrophylla. The sequence goes on from CM047817.1 coordinate 89,947,110, forward strand.
GGAGTTTCAACCGTTGGAACTAGATTTCCACCGTTCAGATCCAAGGATTAGGAGGGGACGAGCAAGCCCTCCAAATTTTAGGCTGATCGGAGTTCGTTTGAACCTCGATCGTGGCAAAGAATTTACTGCAGTACCAAAAACGCAGCAGGATTCTGGACAGCAGCCGCCCAGATCGGCGGCTTATTCCCGGAGATTGAGCCATCGAAAGAACAATTCCACCGGTCACATCGAAGGAAAGTGAGGAAGAACGGTCCCTCCAAATTTTGTGCCGATCGAAATCCGTTTTCGAGGTCCGATTGCCACCGGAAAGACACTTCTATGGCGCGCCCGAAGTCGCGAGTTACTTACCGTATCTAGCTATCCACGGCGAGTTCTCGGGCTCCAAGGAGCGAGCCGAGCTCTTTAGCTCTCGAGTTCTTACAAATGTTATTTTAAATTCTTATATACTTTGTAAGTCTTTATTATATGTGTAATGTTTTTATCACAATCACATTGCACCATAAAGACTCGAGATATCGAGCTCCGGCATTCGAGCTCTACGGACTCGTCTTGCCCATAAACCCGAGCTCGACTCGGCGTCGTATTGGAGCTCACCGATGGGTAAATCTTTAATAAGTCCGAGCTCGACTCGCATCATATTTGGAGCTCGGCTCGGCGTTATCTTTATAAGACCGAGCTCGGCCTCGCATCATATTTGGAGCTCGGCTCGGCGTTATCTTTATAAGACCGAGCTCGGCCTGGCATCATATTTGGAGCTCTCTCGAGCGTATCTTTTATAAGACCGAGCTCGCTCGCATCATATTGGAGCTCTCTCGAGCGTATCTCTTATAAGTCCGAGCTCGACTCGGCGTCATATTTGAGCTCGGCTCGGCGTTATCTTTATAAGACCGAGCCTCGGCCTCGCATCATATTTGGAGCTCGGCTCGGCGTTATCTTTATAAGACCGAGCTCGGCCTTGGCATCATATTTGGAGCTCTCTCGAGCGTATCTTTATAAGACCGAGCTCGCCGCATCATATTTGGAGCTCTCGAGCGTATCTTTTATAAGTCCGAGCTCGACTCGCATCATATTTGAGCTCTCTCGAGCGTATCTTTATAAGACCGAGCTCGGCCTCGGCATCATATTTGGAGCTCTCTCGAGCGTATCTTTTATAAGACCGAGCTCTCGCTCGCATCATATTTGAGCTCTCGAGCGTATCTTTATAAGTCCGAGCTCGACTTCGGCGTCATATTGGAGCTCGGCTCGGCGTTATCTTTATAAGACCGAGCTCGGCCTCGCATCATATTTGGAGCTCGGCTCGGCGTTATCTTTATAAGACCGAGCTCGGCCTTGGCATCATATTTGGAGCTCTCTCGAGCGTATCTTTTATAAGACCGAGCTCTCGCTCGCATCATATTTGAGCTCTCTCGGCGTATCTTTATAAGTCCGAGCTCGACTCGGCGTCATATTGGAGCTCTCTCGGCGCATCTTTTATAAGACCGGCCTCGGCCTCGGCACCATATTTGGAGCTCTCTCGAGCATATCTTTTATAAGTCCGAGCTCGACTCGCACCATATTTGGAGCTCTCTCGAGCATATCTTTTATAAGTCCGAGCTCGACTCGCATCATATTGGAGCTCTCTCGAGCGTATCTTTTATAAGACCGAGCTCGGCCTCGGCATCATATTTGAGCTCTCTCGAGCGTATCTTTTATAAGACCGAGCTCGCTCGGCGTCATATTTGGAGCTCTCTCGAGCGTATCTTTTATAAGTCCGAGCTCGACTCGGCGTCATATTTGAGCTCTCTCGAGCGCATCTTTTATAAGACCGGCCTCGGCCTCGGCACCATATTTGGAGCTCTCTCGAGCATATCTTTTATAAGTCCGAGCTCGACTCGCACTATATTTGGAGCTCTCTCGAGCATATCTTTTATAAGTCCGAGCTCGACTCGCATCATATTTGGAGCTCTCTCGAGCGTATCTTTTATAAGACCGAGCTCGGCCTCGCATCATATTTGGAGCTCTCTCGAGCGTATCTTTTATAAGACCGAGCTCTGCTCGGCATCATATTGGAGCCTCTCGAGCGTATCTTTTTTATAAGTCCGAGCTCGACTCGGCGCCATATTTGAGCTCTCTCGAGCGCATCTTTTATAAGACCGGGCTCGGCCTCGGCACCATATTTGGAGCTCTCTCGAGCATATCTTTTATAAGTCCGAGCTCGACTCGGCACCATATTTGGAGCTCTCTCGAGCATATCTTTTATAAGTCCGAGCTCGACTCGCATCATATTTGGAGCTCTCTCGGCGTATCTTTTATAAGTCCGAGCTCGACTCGGCATCGATTTGGAGCTCGGCTCGGCGTTATCTTTTATAAGACCGAGCTCGGCCTCGCATCATAGTTGGAGCTCTCTCGGCGCCATCTTTAATAAGACCGAGTTTGCCTCGGCATAACATTCGAGCTCGAAGCGATCTTACGTAAGTCCGCTTTGCCATCTAAGCATGGTACCAACAGACTCACGCCAAATAAGCTAAGCCTCGTCTCGATTAACTTCTGCTTTTACCTTTTATGTCTTGTAATAAGTCCATGTGACAATTTCATAAATATTCTAATAAGCATGTCTTTCCTCGAGACGCTTTTGTGTTTGTTATGATTTACACTTTCACATATACGAAATGGCAAAGGCAAAAATTTGACCAAATTTAAAGCAAAAGAAGTCCATGTGATTAAAAGAAAAAAGAGGCAAAAGTCAACCACAACTACAAATCCTCGACACGGCGAAGTCGAATAATATGGTGAATAAAGCCAAGTCACCGACGGTGGCTTATATCACCTCGACACGATGCAAGAGAAATAAAACAATTGAAAAAGCCAAGTCACCGACGTGAGCTTATATCACTCCCGACCGCCAAGAAGCCACGATGCTAAGCGGTTGGAAGATCCCACGATGGATACCCTATTCGACTGGGGCGTAAGCACCACGAAGTGCGATAATTGAGTAGGATTTTTCAATTCGACCATGTCGGAAGCCCGCGAGGCAAGACAATCGACTCGAGCTCCGACCAAATAGCCAAGTCAAGCCGATAAGGCAAGATGCAGATGCTTGGTCGACTCATATCCAAGTGTACCATGAGTCATGTACTCATACTACACTTCGAGGAGCCACAGGGAATTAAGTCCAAAGGACTACACCCCATTAAGGCGCCTTTGCAAGGAATTAAGTCCAAAGGACTACACCCTAGGCAAATATTCAACAACACAAACAACATTCAAAGGAAAGGTCGAATTCAAAATTCAAAATTCAAAAGTCCTGTGGATCGAATTGTGAAAAGACAGACAACAAAAAGCGACAAGCAACATACTGCAAAAATTGAAGCAAAATAAAACTAGGCGTCTATTTGGAGCTCACCGATGAGTGAATATGTAATAAGTCCGAGATCGACTAGGCATCTTACCTCGTGAGCTATATTATTTTGGAACTCACCCTACCGAATCAAGCGGGTCGAGTTATCTTATTTTGGAACTCACCCTACCGAATTGGCGGGTCGAGCTATCTTATTTTGGAACTCACCCTACCGAATCAAGCGGGTCGAGCTATCTTGTTTTGGAACTCTCCTAGCCGAGCATGGCGGGACGAGCCTTCTTATTTCGGGAACTATCCCCATGGTTATTGCGACATTTTGACTAGTGCTTGGCGTGCCTCGAGGATCCACTCCGCAGCGATCTACTCAACGGTCTACGAGGATCCGCAAGACGGATGCCTTCGGTGTCGACGATCCAACGCCACAAGTCCTAATAGGGCGAAAACACAATGGCATCGAAATCCGAGTCGGCGGCGGCGTGATCGACTCCCAAAAGAGAATTTACTAGGGCATCGAGGCGGGCAACATGATCACTTCGATCGATGACCATTGAATCTAAAAGTTCCATGGAACCAAAAGGCTAAGGCATCGAGTTCGGACCAAGTCCAAAACTCTCGGCGATCATGTGTCGCGAGTCATGAACGACAAAGAAACACCACGACACCGAGATCCAGAGCGACATTTACGTATTACCGCCTTATTAGGCAAGAAGTACTAGACATCGTAAGCGGAAATATCTATCGACAAAGCAGAAAAAGAGCATCGATTCCGACAAACGAAATGAGACAACCAGGGGCATCTCTTCTACCACGCAACAACAAAGAAAAGTCCAAAAATGCTAAAGCATGGAAGACAAGTTACATATGGTCGACAAATGGAACTCACCGAAAGTATAACGAAGATGATGAATCGCATTATACTTTGGAGGCAACAACGAGTCGACATTGAATACTCGAGAAAAAGCGAGCAAAGGAATGGGAATCGACATGCAACAAAAGTGTTTGACACCAAATACTTGTAAAAATTTCAAAGATTTATAACAAAAAGCCTAGTCACAAAGATCGGCCAAATATGATCCAAACCTAAGGTTCTCATGATACTTGGAGGCGGATATCGACATATATGCATCGACACGAGAGAGGCCGATGTGCAAATAAGGCCAAAGGCCGCAATAAAACAAGATGGTCTAGTTCAAAGACCAAAGAAAAGAAGGAAAAATGTAACAATTTTTCAAGGAAAGAATAAGCCAAGTCCAAATGACCGCTAATTGTTTATACAGATGGAAGCCAACGACAACGATGGTTAAAAGGGCAAAGCCTAAGAAGAAGCATCTTTTTGGCGTTAAGGCAAAGTCTCAAGATCGTTAGACTAACATTCGAGATCCGCATGCCGTACTCCAAAATCCAGGCAAATCGATTCTTCGAGAGAAGTCGACCTCGACCGAGACAAATCCCAAGTTGGACATCTCATCATTCCTTCGACAACTACGGCATCGAAGTCGATGTCAACTTAGCCACACGTTATAAGTCCTGTGGATGAGATAATGCTAAGATAAAAAAGTTTGCAAAGCGTATATGGAAAGGCCGTATGTCGGACTCCACAGAAAGTAAGTCTGCAGGCGATTTAAATTGAGCATTGGATGACAAAGTACGAGATACACCTTTGACAGATCGGACCTGACCTCAAGAGCTCGAGGCAGATCTCTGGGGCTTATGACGATACGGGATTTCACCCTCCACGTGGAGTTATCTAATGGTCCAATGGCATGTGGAAAAGTCCAAGTATATTATCCACATCGGGTCGAATACGAGACGAATCGGTGATCACCACCGCCGCCACAGAGATCTTGCAAGTGTGTCAACTCGAGCACCCATGCCGGTGTCATACGAGTCGATATCGAGCTCCACCAGGTTCCCAGCCCAATAATCTAGAGGGTTGCTTGGGCAGGAGCAAGGCCCATTAAAGGGCAATTATGTCAATAGACCAAACCGCCTCCTAGGATTAGAGGCGGAAGAAGGCAGAGCATGTGCTATAAATACATCATTCCAGGAACTACGTGAAGGCTGATTCCCGGACAATACACAGGATCGTAGGCAATCCAAGATACATTCTTGGACTCAGCCATAGAACCCTAAAATCACCCCCAAAACCATCCTTGATTCTATCATCCCTAGATTAAATTAGCCTCAAATTATACATGACAAAATCCAGCATCGTCAACTACTGAGAAAGATAGCATGGAAATATCGAGATCTATGGTCAATTCTCTTAAATTGATATGGCCGAAAGAACACAAAGGATTATCTCTTCTCGAACGCCTGACTGAAACATGGTCATTAGACATCCAAGATTTCTGTTCAGCAAACTTTGAATTGGGAGCTACAATTCAGGACAGTAAACAACGAATTGAAGGTTGGTGTGAACATCTGTTGCATTCCTCGATGCAATGTAAGTCTTTAACGTTTTTCGAGATCCAGGATTTTCTTAAATATCTTCATGAGAATCTGGACGATTTTTCCAGTTACAGAGCTGCCAAAATTGTTCCATTGGAGAAACAAATTGATATCTTGAAATCCAAGATTGTATTTCTGGAGAAATCAATGAAGAACATTGAATGTTGCCCATATACTAAGAAAATCCTTCAGTGTCTTAATTTTGTTCGTGTTTTTGCCAACAAAACAGCATGCTTAATATGTTTGTACTGGGCAAAAGAAGACAATGAAGAAATTGCAGCTGAAATGAACATTGTCCTTGTTGATACGTTGCAGATGTTCATGGCTTGCGCATTAGATGTTACACCCTTGTATATTGGCATCATAAAGACCTACGATTTGCTGCCATCTGATTATGTTCTTCATTGTGAAGCTGTTGAAAGCTTTGTTGATTTTTTCTTTGAGCACCTGGCTATTGCTTTGAAAGAGGATTTTCCAATTCTACGAGACCGGCTAGTATCACTCTTCACATTTCTCACCGATCCTCCATGTCTGACTGCAGAAGAATATTTAATCCGCAACCAAATTTATGATCTTTTCAGTGAGGATGCGTATCTCTGTTTGACTTTTGATGAGATGAAAGATGATTTCTTAGGCAAAAAGATGCTTTTGAGTGATTGTATGAACAAGACTGATATAGTAAATGCTAAGATCAAACAACTTTACAGCGGATTCTCGGACTCTCGGATCAGAATGGAAGTGGAGAAAATGGATTACAATTATTTTGTTTCTGTTCAAAGAGAACTATCATCAATTGAAAAGCATGCCCACTGGGTTGATCCGGTGTTGGTCCAACTGCAGTTATACAAAATGGAGCTTAGATTCCTGAGGATGTTCTTGCTATGCTTTACGACATGGGATGATACTGATGAAGAAATCAGGATTAGATTGACCCCTATGATCATTTCTCTTCAAGGAATATGGGGAAAGAAAGAAGAAAAGGGACTTCTTGCTCATCGCCTTCAAGCAATAGGTACAGGAGACATCACAAATTGGCATCTATTTGCTTTGGAAATAGAAGGAAATATCCGGCTATCGAAGCTAGAATTCAAAACATGGTGGATAAATTTGCTTCATTGTTCACTTCAATGCAAGCCTTCGGCAATTTATAAAATTGTGAAGTTTCTGAATCTTATCCTTGACAATCTAAACGATCTTGTCAGCTATAAGTTCGGTGAAATCATCCCATTTCAGAAGCAAATCGAAGCCTTAAAAGATAAGGTACTTTTTCTGAGGAATCTTTTGAGACTTGCTGTAAATTGCATATATAGTAAGGAGTTGGGAGAATTCACAATGTTTGTTCAAGACTTTGTTAATGATGCAGCATGCCTGACATTTCTTTATTGGGTAAAAGGGGCAAATGATAAAATTGCATCTGAAACAAATTCTATGCTTTCTCGTATCTTGCAAAAGATCAAACCTGTCATGCCTGATGTTGCCAGAATGTACTTTGAAACCCTAAAGGTCATATGTGTGCAACAATCTGATTCTCTCATGTTCGGGCATACTGCTTTGAGCTTCGTCGACCTTTTGCTCGAGGATCTGGTGACTATTTTGAAGGATGATTTTCAAATTCTTCGAGACGATATCGTATTTCTTTTGATATTTCTCAACGATGCTCCAGATGAGAATGTTGAGGAATTAATTTACAACAAAGATGTTCTTTTCTGGGAGGGCTTGTATGGCCTTCTGCCGTTTGGTGCCATGGAAGGGGATTTCTCCAAGAAAAAGATGCTGCTAAGTGATTTTATGATGAAAATTGCAACGGTAAATGCTAATATTAGACAGATTTACTGCAAATTCCCAGATTCATCTTTATTCAATTTTCCAAAGATTATCTCTCCACGAGTTCTTGATTTTCTCATAGAGAATCTTAGAAACTTGGAGGAGAGGATGATTAGTGACCGGAAGTATGTACCTTTTGCAAAACTCAAGATCACAAAAATAAAAGAGGAGTTGATTACTCTATGTCCTTATTTCAGTCATAACTTCGATTGTCAAAGTGAACAAAACGAGACATGGTCAGAGGTTGTCAATTTAATACATCTAACAGAACATGTCATCAGCTCGTGTATCAGCTCCTGGTTTGTCGTTGGTCATCCAATGTGGTATCATATGGCTTATCTTTCTGATGTTTTTGATAGAATTGGGGTTGTTAAGACAAAGCTTGAGGAGATAGAAAAGAACACCATGTGTAATGCAAGATGCCTCTCTATTTCAACTTGTTGTACACTTTCCGAACAAGCTAGAAAGAACACCATGTGTAATGCAAGATGCCTCTCTCCTTCAACTTGTCGTACACTTTCGGAACAAGCTAGACCTTCAAAAATCGATAAAATATTTGTTGGTTTTGAGGATGAAGCAGAAAAAATAGTTGGCAAGCTTATAAGGGGACATAGGTCACTTGACATTATTTCAATTGTCGGTATGGGTGGATTAGGAAAAACTACCTTAGCCCAAAAAGTTTATAATTCCAAGTTAGTGAAAGGTAATTTCGATATACTTGCCTTCTGTTCTGTTTCACAAGATCATAATACTAGAAGGCTATTACTTGACATTTTATGTGATATTAAAGGGGTTGAAAACATGAATGAGGATGACTTGGCTCACCAACTATGGAAATGTTTGAGTCGTCAAAAGTACCTTATTGTACTAGACGATATCTGGAACGTAAGTGCTTGGAATATAGTAAAAAGCTCATTTCCAAATGACCAAAATGGAAGCAGAGTTATGTTCACAACTCGATCTCATGAAGTAGCTGATAAATGCACAATCAATTGTAGCCCACATCAACTACGCTTTATGTCTGAGGCTGAAAGTTGGGAGTTATTGCAAAAGAAGGTGTTCCATAATGGAATTTCGCCACCATATCTTTATGAGGTTGGAAAGTTGATCGCCCAAAACTGCAAAGGCCTCCCTCTAGCTGTTGCTGTAATTGCAGGTCTCCTTGCTAGAACAGAAAAAAGCCTGAGGTGGTGGAGTGAAGTTTTAGAGAATATAGTTTCTTATCTTTCCGATGAAGGTTGTATGAATATCCTAGAATTAAGTTACAACCATTTGCCTAATAATTTGAAACCGTGTCTTATATAGCTTGGAGCATTTCCAGAGGATTGGGTAATTAAAGTTAAACAGGTGATACTGCTATGGATTGCTGAAGGATTTGTACAAGAATCCAAGACAAAGAGCATCGAAGATGTGGCAAAAGAGTACTTGAACGACCTTGTTGATAGAAGCCTTATTATTGTTAGTGGGAGAAGTTCTAGTGGTGAAATAAAAACTTTTCGTGTTCATGATTTGATACATGTTTTGTGTCAAACCAAGTGTCGAGATGGGAACTTTTTCCAACTGAGACATGGAGTAGCATCATCTAGTTCCTCAAACGCTTCACTATATAACCAATATCGTGTTTCCACGCAAAGGGAAAGCGATATCACTTATGATTCTGGACCATCATTTTCAAATACCCGCTCTCTACTCTATTTTCATGGACACGGTGATGATACAGAGAGAGATTTCCCTTTGAGAGAGTTTAGACTCGCTCAAGTGTTGGATTTGGGTTTCATTTGGCGAGAATATGATATAGAACAACTTAGTTATTTGGCTCATCTGAGACATATTGATGCTGGTTTGACGTTGAAATCAAATTCTATTCCATCATCAATATCCAATATATGGAATATCGGATCTTTAATCTTAACCGCACTAAATGATTATGGAAAAATACATTTGCCGGAAAGTTTTTGGAGAATGAAAAGTCTTAGGCATGTGAAAATCGAAAAATGCATCCTTAAATTTTCAGATGGCTACGAGGATCATGAGGCATGTCCTAAACTGGACAAAGTGGTAAGCTTTTCGAAACCAATTTTATCTAGTGGAGACGATGTACAACGGCTTTTGCAAAGGTTGCCAACTGTTAAAAAACTAAGCTGCTTTTTTGAGAAATCTATTGATCATGATGAAGAATCAGTAAAAACATTGGACTTTTATCGGAAACTCGAATGGCTGAAGCTAACCAATATTAGGAAGAGCACTCCATACTTGATCAACTTCCCTTCAACTCTCAAGAAACTAACCATAGTGCAGTTTCATCTACCTTGGACGGCTATATCAGCAATTGCGGATTTACACTGTCTTCAAGTTTTGAAGCTAAAATGGATTTCGTTCCCTGAGCCAAGATTGGAGATGGAAGATATAACATTCCAAAATCTGAAATTCTTTGAATTGAATAACTGGGATTTGGTGGTATGGAATGCCTCCACTGAATCCTTGCCTTGTTTGGAGCAACTTGTGATTCAATGCCCAGAACTTGAAGACTTGCCGCCCTGTTTTGGAGAGATTTCAACCTTGAAGAGGATCGTCATCAGATGTTCCCCAGAAATAGTTGAGACTTCAGCTCTTAGAATCAAGGATGAACAGTTGGAACTAGGGATCGAAGTTGAAGTTTCGATCTACAATAGGTGAATCATTTAACTCATAACAGTTTATCATCTCTTTCTTAAACAATGTTTGCAAATAGCTGAAATTCTCAAATTGCTTTAGTTTTTCATGACTTCCTGTATCTCGACGAGACAAAGACTTTGAAGCTGCTCTGTTGCCAATGACGAGGACTTCAAGAACTTCGAGGTTAGTGTTATAAATGGCTTGTCAGATTTTCCAGTTTAGAAACCTTAAACCTTGTAACGAATGATTTCTTCCTCTGTCTATCTAGTCTAGATGTAATAAAAAAAACCAATAGACCTAAACCAGCATGAGATTGCTGTATCTCTGGTATTTGCACCTTTGAAATGTGAATGTAAAATGTATATGGATATGTGTGAGCATCCTATTCGGATTGATTTAGAATGTCTAACAGCAGGATAATTGGCAAGGCTCGTACTCGTGTACACTTGAATTACGAACTTAAAAAGCTTAAAGTTATAAGGTGATTTTGGACCATAGATCAATAAAGATGTACAATTCTTGCCACATGTCCCTAGCTTAGCTTAGTGATCTATTTCTTTAAACAAAAACTTATCATTTTTATGACTTTCAGTATCTTCAAGAGACAGACATCGACATTGAAGCGGGTTATGCGGCTACCAAGATTAATCAATGTTGTGGCCAAAGGACTATGTGGACTTGATGAAGAAGCCACCACAGCTCTGCAAGCTCCGAGGCCAATGGCAAGTTCGAGGTTAGTAGTTTAAATGACTGTTCGGGTTTTCTAGCAAGAAAACCTTAATACTTTGTTTTTCCCTTGTATGTATGATCTCCATTAACTGTACTTTGTTTTCTGCTATATAATATAAAATGTAAAACTGTTTCCTTTGCTGTTTATTATCTTATGTTTCTCATTATTGCATCCCCTCTGCAAGATGTGACCCGACTGCTGCCCCGCCAGTAGAGCTTCATGGATGTTGTAAATCGAGGGTTTATGCAGGCAGGAAGGAAGAAGTGAAGAAAATTTGCAAGAGAAGAAAGGGTTTAATGCAAACAAGATGGAAGGATGGATCAGACAATTGAAGCTTTACAAACATGATAAAATAATTTTATGGTACAGTTGTTGTAGTCAATGATCGTAACATGTAGTACATGTATGTGGCACATCTAATTTATATTTATTTACATTACACGTTAAGATATAATCGAGAGTAAACATTACTTACATCATCATGTCCAACTAAATAAATAATGAAAAATTAGGGATAAGAACATAATCTGGAATATTTTTAAGAATACGATAACTACATATTTTTTATAGGAGAGAAGACAATCGCATAATTTTTATAGCGAGATGACAAACAAACAAATCCCAAAATTAGTGAATCTCCAATGAATCCCAAATCGGTGAATTTAATAATGAATCTTAAAAATCAAATAATTTCGATAATGAATTTTGAAAATTAGTGAATTTTGATAAATGAATTTGATGAATGACTTTAAATGAAATGAATTTTTGATAATGGATAAATAGTTTTGTCCTTTATACAAAAGTTTTAAAAGACTGTCCTTCTACTCAATTGATAAATGTTTTTGTCCATCTCCTTTATTTCCCCAATAAATAAACATGATTTTTTTTTATTTCTTTTCGTTTGTTTAGTTGTTTCTGGTAGCTGGTTGGTGGTGTTGGTCCGGTTCATGTTGTTTTATGGCTCTCAATTCTCATTAAATACTTTTTTCAAAAAAAAAAATCTCTCATTAAATACCACATACACTTCATTAATTTTATGGCGCTCAATTCTCATTTAATTTGACACACACTTAAGCGGATTCAGGTGTTAGGTGCATGTGTAGTCTTAAACCACCCAAAATTTGAATAAAGAAATTATATTTGTATTGTTATAAAACTAAGAAGATAATGGAGGAAGAACAAGAGGAAATGCAAGTATAGAAGAAGGGAAAATTGCTTATGTATTATTTCAATGATACAAGGGTATTTATAGTAGAGATTCTGATGCTAACACAATAATCTGAATTAATCACAAATCTACTTAAATCAATCGAATAATAGATAATCCATCAACGATATTATTTCATAACACTCCCTTGATATCTATTATTTAAACATACAATGAGATATGATATCGCCTCATTAAAACCTTACTAAGAGAAACCCAAATGGGAAAAATCTTGAGTTAAGGAAAAGAGTACATATTTATCTGGTTGATTTACTCCCCCGAACCAAGCGTCAATTTCGATATTTCAATTCTTTGCATCCCAACGCTGCTCTTCAATGGTCTTTCAAATGTTGCGATCGACAATTTGTCTTGATAAATAATTATCGGTTGACCGGATCTCATTTGCACATCAATCTCCTCATTCTTTTGCAAATCATGAGTAAAGAATAACTTGGGTGAAATATGTTTTGTTAATCTCCATTAATATAGCCTCACTTCAATTGAGATATGCAAGATGCATTGTCTTCATGCAATTAAATAATTTCCATTCTCATCTGTGACAATGTCTCAATTAATTGTCTCGATCGTAGTTGCATAACGTATATGTCATGTACTATTAACTTTGCTAGAAAAACCAGTGGGAAAAAAACTAGACAAGGTAAATAGTTCATGTCATATGCGCGTTTATGTGTTAACTTGATCGTCTCATTAAAAACCTTTAACTAAGAAAACCCTTTGGGAAAAACTTGGTTAAAGGAAAAGAAATACAATCATTGGTTTTAAGACCAAATCCACACAAAAGTTTTGAAGTTGTCGCTCTTCCCGACGACAACAATCTTTCAAATGTACACATTCCATTATTATAAACACTTATTATCCAAAACCGATGTAGGAATAATCTTAGTGAACAAATCTATGAGATTGTCACTTGAGCGTATTTTTGCATATCACTCTCTTTAGAGTTTATTGGATAGTCGAATGTAGGGGCTAATAAGCGTCATTCCCACTTACTAACTTGTGCAACACATGCAACACAATCAACACCATGTCATCTAAATAATGGGGAAGTAATATAATCGAAATTTGCATGCATATATTTCCACTATCATGCATCGTAATTCCTTAAAATTTATGACATTAACCATGCATTACTTACATATTCCTTTCTCAATAGGAATCTACTCAATCTGTCATACTACATTCAACATGAATGATAACGACCTTAACCATATGCATGTTGCGATTGTCATATTAATTCATTTCTGAAATCCACCAAGGATTTTCATATCAATATTAATGTCTAACGACCCGTAAATATACCGTCATGACATAAAGTTACTGCCAGATATATTAGTTAGCGGAACATTATATTATCTATAATGGGAGAATATATTTGATCATTAACAAACAAATATTTCCAATTCAAACTCAACCTCAATTGCTTATTTCATTTTTACCTAGTCCGAGTGTTTATGGCACTCTGCGAATGACTTAAATCTTGGATCCATATATAATAATAGCAATTAAAGAGGCAAATATGTCGTCGATTTACTATTATATTTTATTATAATTTCTCCCATAAAATTCATTGCTAATTCGATATTAGCATAAACCAATTCCTTATCAATGTAAGGATTGGTTGTTCCGCAACCCCAATATTTAATCATTTGATGCACGTGCAATTTTTGTTTTGGGGTTTTCGTCTACAAGACGAATCTCTTTAAGAGATTTCATGAGTGACTGAATATCAATAATAAATTGATCATTCTTCCGCTGATTTTTATCTTTAACACCGATCGGTCTTCTACGCTCGCGTAGAAAATATCTTTAATCATACTGTTGGTGCATTTATAAATAATCACTCATTTAATTTCAATATAGGCATCCGGCATATTACTTGTTAAATACTACAAGTAAGATTATTTTCAGATTCGATTAAACGATGCGTGGAGGATCGTTTATCTTGTTAAAATTTCTCGGCATTCTTTTATTCTAACATGAAATTTTCTTTATCTCCCCCTAATGCCGAGAATCGATCTTCATCGAACATGTTGCACCGAGCTATACATTGATGCTCTTTTATTCGCTTCATGCGATTTACACATATAAAACATAGTGGTTTCAATTAAATATCTCATTCTATGAGATTTTTGAAAGCAATATCTCTCTTGCGCTTCATGCGTTTAATATATCACTATGTGATTTTAGATTCTTCAAGAATCGTTCAAATTATTTTTCACGTCATATGTCGAAAATCACTAGAGTGAGACATCGAACTTTTGGTTCATATTCTCCATTTTCTCGAAAATATTCGATTTATGCAAAATGTGCATAAAATCTACCTTTTGTGGGTTTTATGTCAATGAATAATATATGAACTCATGGTTCATATATGTCAATGTTTGTCATGAGATATAATTACTAATGGACATTCCTTCCCGTATTCTCGGACAACATTTTTAATTTTCACAATCGATATATAGAAAATTTGCAATAACCCGTGAAGGATTCAATTTTTCAATATTAAATCCTCTTATGCGGGTATCAACAAACATTTTTCATGTTTTCAATCGAAGGATTTAAATAATCACTTCGGAGATTGATATTTCAATATCGATTCATCCATTGTCTCATTTTGATATGACCACAACAACCGATATCTCCGAATAATATTATTTTGTCACGTTAAGCTTCGTGGAACGGATTGATGCATCTTAGGTTTTAGTGTGGTCGCATCCACATCATTGAATGGACTTGTACTTGTATAACATGATGCATCTTATATAATCGACACATATATCATTGCATAAATTAATTATGCATATAATATTGGTCACACTCTTTCTAGGAATATACAAGTCTTGTCATTTATAACAAGTTTCTCTGTCTCAATATGATATCCATTTTCACAAATATATCCAATACTCGATAAAATTTCTTCTAGACACGGGAGATCGAGTACTTTAATTCAAACGATTTTGTATCAATGGCTCTTTCGAGGCATTGTATTCATATAACACTTGCACGTTTTACATTCAACGTTTCTACCATATTTTCTTCTAAGATATTCTCTTTATTTCGCAATATAACATGCGTTTTACACTATCGATGAGACAAATATTGCCATTACCATCTTCATCAATGAATATCATTTTTATGGCTTCCATTTTTCTTTTTCGATCAATAATTTGTTCCACAAAATCATAATTATCACAAGGCATAGTATAAATGAATAACAACCTACATATGATTGAAGAAATAATGATATTGATTACAAAATAAATGACCAATATATAGTCCATCATACATGCACATTCATATTAATACCGGATATTAATCAAAACTATATCGCTTATTCATTTTGAAGAAAAGTGATGCAAATTTAACATATTGTAAACCTTCACATGGCTATTAGCAAAATGTATAGATTAACAAATTCGCTAACTGCATACAATGAGTATTCGAGCTAAATATATCTACATTTACTAAAATGGAGCAAAATCATCCACTAAAAAAACGAGGAAACATACATATTTGTTAAAGAAATACTCATGTTAATCAATCTTCCGCCTTATTATTATTATTTTATTTTTATAAGATCTCGAGAATAAGCTTAATACCACTGATTCATGTGAGTCACCTGATGGGCTCATTTATTCGCACAATGATTGGAAATTTGTTTCTGCATATTTTGAATCAATTTTCCTCTTATCGAGGACGGACGATAGCTCCAAGAATTATACGGCATGTCCTTGTCAACATAAACCAGTCAACAAGTGAGTTGGCTTTTCAATATATATATATGATTGCAATTTATATAAATAAAGCCAACCAATAATGATATAAGGAAATCACCACTTTATTTATTAGTGATCCTAATGAAGGTTCAAAACACATCCTAGATCAATCTCAAAGGAGGGAAAAAAATCGACAAGAAAAAAAAAAATCACATCCCTAAAACAATTTTGATAAAAATGAAATCCACACAAATCAAGCATTCAGGGGCATCATGCCGACATATCATCAAAATTCATGGCATCATTCTTACGTGTGACAATGCATACCAAAGTTCGAGATCATTTTTCCGATCAATCAAATTTTCATTTGATTCAACGCTTTTTTCTCGGCTTCCTGTGATATTTGTTTTCTATGTGATGCCGATAAATCAATTTTGCGCTTTGATTTAAGGCCTTTCCTATTTGTTTTCTATTTGTCACATAACGGCATATCAACCAAAATATTGGCTTTGTCTCAATTAATTGGCCTTGACTATGTCAAGATTGTCATTGTCATAGAAAATTTGAAGATTTTGCCGCATTCACGACTTGAGCCAAAATGGCCTTGACTATTTTCCACGACCACGGACCACGTCCCACCGCCAAAATGGTGAAGATTTTGTCGCATTCACGACTTGAGCCAAAATGGCCACCAAAAATTTGAAGATTTTGTCGCATTCACTTCAGGGAATGGACTTGCGTCAAAATGACAATTTTGTCGCTTGCACCAATAGGACGCTTGCACCAATAGGACGGGACTCGTGATTTTCAACAAGAAGTTATTTGCTTTCATATTCCACCTCCGTGTGCTTTCATATTCCACATCCGTCAACAACAAGTTATTTGCTTTCATATTCCACATATGTGGTCTTTTTCAAGTCTTTTTCAATGGACTTCATGTCTCTGTGAATGACACTCTTACGAATATTTGACATATCCGACATTCAAATATGTGAATGTCATTTTCACTTTTATCAACTTTCCACATGTTCACTTTTTGTGAATTATCAACTTTCCACATGTTCACTTTTTGTGGATTTTATATTCACTTTTACGAGCTTTTCACATATCATATGGACTTCAAATCCATGTATATGCTCGTTTAAAATATTGACCATCGCCGGGCATCATATATATAATTCTCTGAAATATAGATTCATATCAAATCAATTCGTAGATCCATCATTGTATTGATGTTATCAAGGTTTACACCATCAATAATTTATCCATCTCATATATTTGTATTGTAAATTTACCAATAATATATATATCACAATAGCATAAATTGAATAATAACAAATCATCTCACCAAAGATAGTTTATGTCAAAATGATGGTTGAATTTTCTCCTCCGGTGTCTTCCATCTCAAATCAATTGATATCAAATAAAATTTGTTGACAATAAGAACTCTCATACATGTTGCCGAATGCCGATGGTTACTTGGAGAACACATTATACGCCTAATTAAGGCCGCCAAAATTGCTCCCTGTGAATGAACTGTGTGAATGATACTTTAATATTTTAAGGTGTCGAATGGCGAAGAGGCGACCACTACTAGAAATAGATGTTGATCATAGGTTTTTGATAGGGTTTCGGATGCGTAGCGGTGTATTTAGAGACTCGTCTTTGATAACGTGTTATAAAACTAAGAAGATAATGGAGGAAGAACAAGAGAAATGCAAGTATAGAAGAAGGAAAATTGCTTATGTATTATTCCAATGATACAAGAGGGTATTTATAGTAGAGATTACAATGTGAACACAATAATCTGAATTAATCACAAATCTACTTAAATCAATCAGAATAATAGATAATCCATCAATGATATTATTTCATAACATGTATTTAATTTGTTGTATTATTAACTAAAAATATGAAGTGTTTTGATGGAAGAGAAGTTTTTTTCCTCATATTTCTGGCAAATTTTGTTCAATTCCGCTCTTTTGCATATCATTTAGAGAACTTGAATCAGGTTCTCTAAAACAATACTATATTTTACAATTTTAAATACATATTTTTCTAGTTTATAGAATCTTTATTTAAGATAAAATGTATCAGATTATGTATTTTACATAATGAGTTAGATATAAAGGAAAATTTACATAACTTGGATAAATGCGCTAGATGTAAAATTTACAGAATCTGCAGTTTACAGTAAAAAAAAAAGTATATGCTGCAATGCTCGTTTATTTAAATCTGTATGTTGAAATCTCTAGAGCACATTTTTTTAAATGATTTACAGTATCTACAGCAAGTACTCTTAATTCATTCTAGTGATACAAATTACATTAAACAAATGCAGCTTTTATTGGCACCACGAACCTGCTCACGACACCACAATCACTTTTGGCACCCTATAAATTACTCTTGGCACCATATTGAATATTTTTTTTATCATTTTGAACAGCATAACGTCAGTGGCAGTGAGGTCCGTTTGCGATACGGGGCGTCACAGGCACTGACGTTCATTTTCAATCCCGACGTCAGTGATACTGATTTTACAGTTATAAATGTGTCATTGGTGTAAAACGTCAGACCTATTGACGTTGCGAGGGAAAAAAAAGCAGTGGATCTGACGCCCGTAACATGTAGTCAAAAAGTGATTTGGTGGTGCCAAAGTGTAAATGAAAAAGAAAAAGAAAAAAAGAGGTGTCAATAGTAATTTGATTGTGCCAATAGAACTCGCCTAAACAAAATCAAATCCTCTCTTCCCTCCCAGTCCCACGCTCTTCTGGCTCTTCTCCTCCCTCCCAGTCCCATGCTCTTCCAGTCCTTCTCCTCCCTCCCGGTCCCACGCTCACTTGATGACTAGATGTATCCCAAGCCTCTGTTGATTATTAGAAGTATCTTAATTTTTAGGGGTTTTATCTACACCATATTCATTCTACTCGTACAACCATATCTTAATTTTCGAGGTATTTATTTACGCCACATTCAATCTACTCGTGCAACATTCTATCCGTGCAGCACAGTAGAACCGACTTTGTGATAGCCGATTTTGGAGTCTAGAAACCGACTTTTCGCTGGTCGAAGAGTCGGTTCTCATAATACACATGCGAAAAGTCTCTTCTAGGCTTTAGAATTGACTTACGTAAAATCGATGCACATGTAAAGTTATACACGAGCAGATTTTTTTATTTTTATGAATGCATCGATGCTAAATAACAACTTCGTGGTGTCAATCGAACCATCTCATGATAAGGTTTGTATCATTTTGGTTCGGGTTTGGGCCACCGGATATCGGTTACTTCTTCCCTTATCTGAAGCCCAATGTGTACTCGTTTCCTTGTACTATTGCTACTACTCTTGGTACTTTACCCTTTCAGCTCACTTCAACTATGGCCGAGCTACCGCCGTCCGATGTCCCTGTTTCTGTAGACGCGCCGCCACTGGCCACCACTTTCGTCGATGCAGCAGCTGCTGCTGCTTTACTTCCTGCTTTGTCAACTTATCCGTTAGAAAACCCCTCTAACATCGCAAGTATTAGTAACACCGGCTACTCAGGTCCGGCGGGTCTAGCTCCGAAACGCCATCGCCGGCCAAGTGTTCGACTTGGTGAAATCGGTTTTGATCAAGTTCGTTCTCAGTCTCGACGCTCTAAATCAGCTTATCAATTCCATAAAGACCCGTCGCTAGCTGCCAAAAGCTCCAAGATTCGACCTTTAACTAACCTCGTCAACGGCGGTGATGGTTTCAATCTCCATGAGAACCGAGAGGAGGACAACGATTTCAGTTACGAAATTGGGAGCAAAAAGCCAATTACAAAGAAACCCACTAAGAGAGCAAGAACAATTTGGGTTTCAAGTGCTTTTAAATTGGAAGCAGCCGCATCAAATGGAGGTGGGGTTAATGAAATTGACAGCACATTTAGGGGCGAAAATCACGATCTTGATGAAGCCGAAGTCACAGACAGCCAAATGAAAGAACAGAGCCCAGTTCAATCTAATGATAATCAAAACATGGGGCTTCAATTTTGGGACCGTCGAGCAACGAAAACGCGGGGTTCACGGTCCGAGAGTTTGGACATTCACAACAATAATCGAAATAATGCTGTGGATGGAATACAAGATATCAATTCAGGAGATGAATATAATAGAGGTGGTGGAGTAAGGGATTGGTTACTTAGTTTGGGATTGGGTAGATATGCTCCAGTTTTCGAGATACATGAAGTGGATGAAGAGGTTTTACCTATGTTAACTCTAGAGGATCTTAAAGACATGGGAATAAATGCTGTGGGTTCTAGAAGGAAAATGTATGCTGGGATTCTTAAGCTGCAAGAAGGCTTTTCTTGATAAGGAAAAAACTCAGAAAACTCTGGCCATGGCAGCTCTATCAAAAGCTGGATGATATACCTGTCTGAGGTGGTTTGAGTTCTTTTTGTATTTGTAACTTTCCTTTCTTTACTTCTTTTTACTTTAACCCCTCCCCCCCTCCCCTCCCCTCCCCAAGGTTTTTCCTGTTGTATTTCCCTTTGAGGCATGATTAGGTGTAAATTGACTGCTAGTATGAAAGAGGAGATTGAAAAAGAATGTGTATCCTGTTGTGTAAATTTAGAAGTGAGTTTGTTTGTATAATAAAGATTCTCCCTTTCTGTTTAGTGTTCAAGTTAGTGAGTTTGTTTTGAAAAGATGATGTTTTCAGTCTTTTCTTGTGAGTCTATGAATAAAACTGGAAATTAGAACTTTCTTTATTGTTCAATGGAGAAGTAGTATTGGTTTTTATTGGTTGTTCATGCTGACTTCTTTGAATGCAGATTATTAAATGCATTTGTATGAGTATTGGATGATGCTTGGTTGTGTGTGTTAGGTTTGCTGAATCAAAGGGATGCTGAATCCTTAGAAGTTTAAATGTGGTAAATATCGATTCTGTAAAGAAAACAAAGAGCCTGGAAAATTCATGTTTTTGATATCTTTCGAAATGCAGTTGAATGAAATAAATGCAGCATCTTGGTCATATTTGAAATTGATATCCATGGAAACTATTCAGAAGTGTGGTAGCTGTAACTCTTCTGTAAGCTGCATGCTGGAAGACTTGGTGAGGTGTATTTGTGAGAAGGTGTATATATAACTCGTGATCAATCGTACATGTAAGCAAACACGTAGCAGTCTTATCGTACAAAAAGGAGCGGAATCAACTGAAAACGGAACAAGCATTATTCATCAGAACTGAAAGATGAAACATAAAATCACAAATCAACCTCGACGTAAATATGGTAGGTCGAATTCTTAGAAATTTTTAGTTCTCATTTAGAGACATAATTTACGACTCCGAGAAAACAAAAGGGAAATCCAATACCGGCAAAATTCTAAAAAAGACGACATACTTCCATTTCCACTATAAAAAATAAAAAAAAAAATACAACAAATTTAACTATCCACTGTCACAACAGCAAGAAACTAAAATGACATAAAAAGCCAAAAGCATCAACTGTGGGAGTGCAAACCAAAAGAAAAGAGTACAACTGGAAAAGAAACATCCTAAAGCATTATATTTATGAAGCATCAAAGCAACTCTCCCTTCCCAATCAACAACAAAAAAAAAAAAAAAAAAAAAAAAAAAAAAAAGAAAAAGAAAAAAGAAAAACGAGGTCTTCACCGGTCTTATCGGTTTGTACGTTTTCCTTGTCTAAAATGTTACTATAAGAAGTGAGCACATCGGACTCAGTAAAAGGAAACAATGATAGTACCTGAAGAATGCAAATATATTTTCAAAAGAGCATTTTAATAATTATGACATTTAAAATGCAACATATAAATACTTGTAATAGGGAAGTGAGACATGACTTAAAACAATCACAATGGATCCTAAAATACTGGGGCATACTTGTGAATATCTTACTTACCAATTATATATTGCGTAAATTACCATATCTTTATTATCATACATAAGTATCATATTTCCACTACCATACATACATTACCATAAGTGAAGTGACACACATACATTACCATAAGTGAAGTGACATACATTACCAAAGGGTGTTACACTTTGTATAGTTCACAAAAGGAAGGACGAAATTACAATATCATGCAATGCCAATACGCATAAATCTAACTACCGCTATCACCATACCCGAGATAGACCCGTAGGTGAGCGCTAATAATTGGCTTACATCCAACATGTAATTATCATTGACCTTCGCGCGTGAGACACGCCTACATGGATGTTGAGGACTATTGAGACTCATAGCTAAAATATGGGATCTACCAATACCTAACTAAGACTCATATGACATTCACAATGCACATGGTCCTGTATGCAGCTGAATTGCTTTAAGCTTAACTTATATGGTTCCTCGATCAATAACCCATGCAATTTGGTAATGGTTTTATTATCCGTAGTGATCAAGGAAACTTGGTACATGCATGCTCGACTTTTATTGGCTCTGCTAACAGCTTTGAGGCCGAAATCAAGGCTCTTTTTTATGGTGTGGGTTTATGTGTAAAAAACGGTATCTTCCCTCTTATTGTGGAAATGGATCTTTGGTCCTCTATACCATTTTACATGATGACAAAGTGACTACAATATTTCATGTGAAACAGTCCCTAGATAAATATGTCCTTTCACAATATTAATATCCACATAGTTATTTGTCGAGTGTCATTTTTCAACGACTATTTTTTATATCACGAAATATAATATTCTCTCGAAGCAGACACTTCACTTCCACTTTGCAAAGGTCTGAGAGTAAACATTTCTTTATAAGATGACCATTTCCAGATATTTATTCCTACTATTAGGAAGTGCGAATTCCGGACGACCGTCATAAATCCTACGCATGCTTCATTTTCATATCTAATCACTACCTCATGATCGCCTCGTCGAGGGGGAAACTTCAATAGTGTCAAAATGTGACAATCTACACCGTGATATTACGACGAATTATGGTCTAAGGATAATTATACAACTGCCACATAATTGCGACACTTAAGTAATTAAGCGGGTCATCCAACATACGTATTCGTCCAATACATGTCCACATACAATCTAAGTGTCGACACACTTTAATGGACGATATCCATTACTAGCTTCATAAGATGTAAGACATCCAAGGCAAGCTAATCTATCTGTATTAATGAGGTCCCATTTATTAATACATATGACTAGGATATTTAAGAATTAAACAATTTACTGTGTATCGAGATCTCATCAAGCATAATCACAATTATGATTTCTCTATCACGATTTAATTCTAAGGACGTAATTATATATACAATATCAAAATTGGTTTATCGAATAAACAAATATACAATAACTCGAATTCCATTTATTATGTGTATACCCGATTTAGTGTATGACACTATACTAATATATATAGTGTCTTAAACCCGTTATCGTTATATATATAATAACAGGTTTAAGACACTATGCTAACACTAGGCTGGCCCTGAGATATTTGGGACCCTAACCCCAGTGAGAGGACTCAATTACACCCTCTAAACATATCGTTTTCCGTTTCAGTAACACTTTTTTAACACCACAAAAAAATTTCACTCCAATAAGCAACCTCAATACACCCTTCTAAAAAAACTTTTCTTTTTCATCTCAACTAACCTACCTAACTATTAATATATTTTCCAGCTTTTTAACATTTTCCTATCACAGTCGGAATAAAATACTTATTTCACAATCGAATAAAATATTTATACTAAAAAAATTATAAATTCTTTTTCGCAAAAAATAATGTACCGTATGTTTTCTAACAAAACGAACACAAAATCGTATGTTTTGATTATTTCGTTTATTTTAATCTATAAAAAACATGTTTTTCCCACAGTTGAAATGTTGTACGTTTTACCAAGTAGTATTTATTATGTTATCATTACAAGAAAAAATTGAGAAATGTTTGTGCTATAACAAGATTTGCGCAACTGGGCCCTTTTATTTGGTATGAAGTATTTGCATGCATAGAAACAAAAACACTTCATTGACCTCCTTTATACGTTGAAGTATTTTAGTGATGACATATTTAACTAATTTTAATTGGAAAGCTAAGGCTAAAGTCTAAAAAATGAAATTGTTCGTTTTTTTAGGGATTAACTGACCCCCCCCCCCCAAAAAAAAAGGGATAAATCCAAGGCCATGTTAAATGATTGATCTGAAAAAATTATGCATTATCTTAGAATAATTTCATCCAATTGTTTAATAAGAATCTAATCACACCACTCTAAGAAACAAGAGCATTCATCACAACAAATAATTCCTAACACGAGCAAACAATGTAGAAGGGAAGTGTTCTTACCACATCATAACATCTCAAACACTTCAACATCCTAATCGATGTGTTATTTATGATCAACAGCAACAACGAACAAGAATGAAAATGAACTTATGCTCAAGATTCAAGCAACACAAATATAACAAAGCAATCCAAAATGTAATATTAATTTGTAATTACCCACATACCACGAAAAATAAATTAACTTGACTGCAACAAAATGTTTTTTGAAATGCATATAAATGATTACGTATACTACATCCGTTCTAAAATATAAGTTCATTTAGTTTTTAGATTTCGTCTCATAATATAAATACATTTAGAAAATCAATAAAACATTTATTATATTTTCTCATTTCCCCCATTTATTATACATTCACAATTTTTTCACTAATATACGACTATTGCATTAATTACACTCAAATGTTATTTTAAAATTATATCATTAAAATTAATGCTACATAACCGACTTCAGCGATTTTCTTAAACGATGTGAAAAAACAAATAGAGTTATATTTTGGGATGGAGGTAGTATGTTTGTAGTTCCTAAATTTGACTATCTAAAAAGCTAGTTACCTATCGAGATGAGTTGAGTTAGAAGATGCAAAGATGGTTTTTTTGCAGCATAAGGAGCACGAAGATAGGGAACGGATCCCCTACGGTACACATGATGAGATACAAGGTGCTGTGCACCATTTCCGTCCAAATTTTCGCCGGATCCGTCCAAAGTTCGACGGATCCGTCGATTTTTTTATTTATTTTAATTTGCTTCACTCCGTCCAAATTTGGACGGATCCGTCGAAAATTTGGATGGAAATGGTGCACAGCACCTTGTACCTCACCATGTGTACCGTAGGGGATCCACGTCTCACGAGGATAAGGGCCCGGCCCAAGGGTAATGCCTATATTGCCTAATGACAGGGCCGACAATATATAAGCGCATTCATAGCAGATGCACCATATTTTATTCCTAAAATGATATAAAATAATACACATCTTTATTTTACAATCCAATTTAAAATTAAAGCTCAACAGCAGCATTCATATCCTTATCTCTATGACATTTCAAATACTATTAAATAATATATAATCTACTTCACAACTCTATTCATACACATTAAATATTTATTATTTTACTCTAACAGCATCCCTATCATTATCCCTATAATTTTTTTATTATTAAATATGTTTAGGGACGTGAATAGTGCATCCTCAAATGTAGGGATGCACTGTTCATATCCCTAAAAATAAAATAGGGATAAAGACTCTGTTGTGGGAGCTATTTGGGATAAACCGTATTTTTATCTTCATTGTAGGGACAAGGCACCATATAGGGCTTCTGCTACAAATGCCCTAACACATTGGTTTTTTAAGAGGGATAAAGACTCTGTTGTGGACGCTCTTGGGGTATACCGGATTTTATCGGGTATACCCCAAGTGTGTGATCGAGCATAGCGATTAATACCGAGTCGATCTCGAGGAATCGGGTATCTAGTTCATTAATTTTCCTAAGATTGATACTCTTATTATTAAAACCTAAAATAACAAAACGAAAAGTAAACTGGACAGAGGATTGTCAGTCCAAAGCCAGGAAAGATAATTGCGAACGAAAATAAGTCGAATAAAATCCGGTATACCCCAAGAGCGTCCATGGATTTTATACCCCAAGTGTAGGGATCGTAGCATAGCGATTAATACCGGAGTCGATCTCAGGGAATCGGGGTATCTAGTTCATTAATTTTCCTCAGATTGATACTCTTATTATTAAAACCTAAAATAACAAAACGAAAAGTAAACTGGACAGAGGATTTTCAGTCCAAAGCCAGGAAAGATAATTGCGAACGAAAATAACTCTAATCTATAAACTAAAAAGAAAATAAACTTCTAAGAAAACAACGAAGAACAAGGCACAAAGATAATCTCAATTAATTTTAACGAAGAACAAGCAATGATCCACCTATCCCGCAACCCTCAATTTCTACTCTAGATCGTTTAGTGAAGATTTAATAAAGATGTGGTTCACCTATCAAAGGTATGAATTTCTACTCTCGTAGATAATTCGCCTATTAATCTTTCATCTCTCGATCTTAAAGATTAACGCTTTCATAACCAAGGTGTAAGATTTCTCAATCTAGCAACCTAGAAATTTAACCTAGCAACTCTCGTTATTTTTAGGTTAAAAATCTAATCTTTACTACGGTGATCTAGGTCTAACAACGATTCTCATCAACGTTAAACATCAATAAGCAACAATCCATCGATATAATTGCAAAATCAATACAAAACGTAATAAAGAAACAACTTTAAATAAAAATTCACAAAACCAAATCCAAAGTCGAAATCAAGTGCTGCACGATCGGTTTCACATGCTTATTCAGGAAGGCCTCAGCTCATCTTTAGAATAGAATAAACAAAATAAAAAAAATAAAAATATGGCTCGGTCGACCGAGCAGGAGCACTCGGTCGACCGAGTGGTCGGCTTCTCGGTTTTTGTGCTGTGTTCATCTCCAGGTAAGTTCTGTGTTGTTCTGTCGAATGCCTGCTCCTTTTATACTTGTTCTAGCCGACTTAGGGTAATTATTAGAAAAGCTTAAACCCTAATAAATAAAAATAAAGATAATTCCAAGTCTATCCTTTCTATTCTCCTGGACGCACGTCTGGTAGGGTGGACGCTCGTTCACTTTAAGTAAATTTCTTCGAGTCGAGCCGAGCTGGACAAGACGCCCGTCCCATGCATTTAATCTTCAGTTAAACATCGTTTTAACTCCTTCCATGCCATATAAATGTACCTACAAGGTGATAGAAACATGCAAAATGTAGAACCATATATATTGATGAAAAAATCATCGGTAAAAACACGTAATAAGCTCGATTTTGCATTTAAACCAATTTCATATGCATTCTCTCAATATTTCATTTAAACACCTAATTTTCTATAAAAATTAGTAAAACACGAAGGAAATTGTTACGAAATAATATCATATATATCGTAAAAATCACCGTTAACAACTCCCCCACACTTATCTTTTGCTCGTCCCGAGCAAAACAAAACAAGAAAACCATGGACTTACTTGAACATTGAACCACATAAAATCCCATATATCAAATCACAACCGGTCGACTAGCATAAAAAACATACATCCAATGTAATAAACGACCACTCGAATGTGTAGTGTGTGCAAAGCCTTCTTCAACTTCCACCGATTCCACACTTGACAATTAAAATCAAGCTAACCGACCAATACCCATTAGAGACAGATAATGAATCACCCTGACTATACATACGCCATACAAAACTACTCACGTCATGACTAGAGTAATACATGTGTTTTCGAAATCTTTTCAGTCGTACCCAGAGGATATTCCCTACAACATATACCTTGGTCTATACTGGGGATAAGGTAGGCGATAACTAAGTCTTTCACTTATTCATACCACTTTCCTTATGTAAGTTGATTTAATTTATCCTTCACATTTATACACACATCAGAATGAGCTCTTGCCCGTCATAGCAGAATAGGACATTCGAGATATGCCCTACCTTACTCAAATCATAAAGCAGCTTCTTCTGACTGTCGTGAGCTTTTGGTCATCATAGTGGTATAGGACATTCGAGATACGCCCTACCTCACTCAAATCATCGACCAGCTTCCGACACACCCAATTAATTCATATATTTTTCTTAAAACAACTTTTCCAAAGCATAGTAGTTACGTTTCACTTATCACATTCAGGCTTCGGTATATTCACGATAATTCCTACTTCAATTCCAACTACGCACATATTACAATTTCCATGACATTAGCACTCAGCGAACGGTCTGATAACCAGAATCAAACATCATCGGTTTAAACCGGTACAATTTCCTAAGTTCAGCTCGTCATCGAAGAGGCTTACGTGAAAAGAATTCGAGTAAGGGCTTATTAATCAAAGGTATATGCAAAAATACTAGTCAACCAGCAAAAGTATTGGAATATAACAAGTAAGTAAGCCAAAATAAAATCATGCTCGGGACAATTTTTTAAAAAAATTTCAAAATTTGTTGAATTTTTGAAGAATGGTGGTAAGCATAATAAATTAAGCACATTGTAGGTACAACTAATCCCTCCCCCACACTTAAATAACAACATGTCCTCATGTTGTGCAGAAATAAAGAAAAGATAAAGCACTTAGCTGATTGTAGTTCGAAGGTGCAAGTCTGGAAGTGGTCATGAGTCAAATCCAGAAATGCTTGAAGAAATCAGTAGACTGTGGACCATCCACCGGAAAACTGATATCGTCTAAACGCTCACAATTGCTATCGCAAATATCCCGCACACATGAAAAACAAGACAAGATCTCGAGGATAGGGGAATATAACATATTGGGCTGAAAAGTTTGATATAAGCACATGATATAATTGCTCAGATGCAAAAATCACCACACAGGGCATCTAAGCGTCAAATATAACCACAGAGGTTTACAAAACAAATATGGTCCAACATGTGCATACAGAAATACCAAACTCCAACTGAAAGTGCAAATGCGCGTTAAGGCTTACAAGATTCATCAGAAAGTAATAGCAACGGAAAACCGACAATAGCTTCCGCTCATGCAAGTTACCTGGCCACAGAAACCGACTCCAAAAACCTAGACGGCACAAGACAAAACTAGCCCCCCTTATTCAACAAAAAACAAAATAATATAAAATAATAATAGCAAAAACTTTTCTTAATATTGGGTTGCCTCCCAACAAGCGCCTCTCTTTAGTGTCTTTGGCTAGACACACTTAGCTCACTATCCATTATCAAACGGATACGTCCTCTCACATGGTTCTTCAACGAATATTCAGCATACGAGCCATCCAACTCACCTTCATAGGAAATTAATGGAACCATGGCTCGAAGGACCTTTATGAAGTATCTTCCCAATAAAAGAAGAACGGGATTAGGGGGTTCCATCTCCCAGTTCATGACATAGTGATCAAGTGGGAAGATCACTTCCTTCACGCTCACTCGCTCGTCCACAATCACCTCAACACTTATTGGCTTCAACGGCTCCTCAAATGCGACTCCCTCCGGGTGACTTATCTCTAATTTAGGCACATCGTCCTCTATGTTCTCCAACACCGGGTGTATTTCTTCACCTTCTCGGTGATTAACATCTTCAACCATCTCTGATGTCGGATCCATCATAGGACAACCGTCTTCATCATCACACCATGCAGAGAGGAAGGAAGTTTCTAACCTTTGTAACTTAAGCCGATCCATATCAGTTCCACTTTCATCAATCATCTCTTGTTGCCAATTGCCTTCATCTTGATCGAACTCGATCCGGGCCATTCGCTCGATCTGTCTCTCAATATTAGCAAGCATACCAAGAAGAAGTTGGAAATTATCGTTTTGCTCCTTCTGAAAGGATTGGAGCTCCTCCAATTTAGCTTCAAGATCAATAGATTGAGAGGGGCCTTGATAGTTCTGAAAGTGTTGTGGAAAAGATGGGCTAGGCCAACTTTGGAACATAAGATTGGGACTATTCTGATTGAACCACTGATCTTGATTGGAAGAATTAATATTTGGGTTCATCAAGTTCGGGTTTTGATTGAAATTCCAAGTTTGATTGAAACCCTGATTTTGAAAATCGCCGTGGCCAGAGAACCAATCTTTAAATCCTTGATATTGCCGACCACCGAAAGCATGAACTTCAAATGTTCATCCCATCCATAGACGTAAACGAGCAAGATATATCCCCACATTGTCACATATCTCGGCATGTGACTAGATCAAATTTCCGATTATGGGCGATGATTAACTTGATACGCAGGAGGGGAAAGAAACTGACACTGGCCAACAGCATGGCCAGGTCGACAACACCTCCCACAGAACATAACTTGTGAGTTCTGTGGAAAATAGTGGTTTTGACCCATAAGATTACGCGACATTGTAAGGGCTGCCACCTGCTGTTGCAGTATGGTGATCTGATCTTGCATAATCCTAGTTGATGACATTTTTTATTATTATAGAAAAGATAAAGAAACAGAAAAAGAAACGGAAACAGAAACAGAAACCTACCTACGAAAAATTTAAAACAGAAAACAAGAAAACAATAAAAGGGAGAAAAACGTGTTGAAAGCTTCTGAGCCCAAAATGGAAGGGAAAACAACAGATTTTGACCTCAAAAACGGTGTCGAACGGCCTTTGGCCGTTCACCACGTCGTCGGCGTCGGAACGAGCTTTCCGAATTGGGGTCCTGCGCGCCAAACGGACACTCGAGCCGAAAGTTACGGCCAAAATACTACCATGTGCCCTAACGATCCCTTTTATCCAAACTTATAACAGAAAATCAGAAAAATTAATGAACTAGACAACCGTACCAATTCCCCGGCAACGGCGCCAAAAACTTGTCTCGGATTTATTTTATTACTTGTTATATTTCGTTTAGCATAAAATCCGAGACAGGGCCAACATTCACATCCGAAGACATGGAGGAAAGAGTAGTCGGGAGGGCGACGGTAGACTATTTCATAGGGACTTTTGATGTTGAGGATACAAGTAGGTAGACGATTGATGATGTATGTGGCGGTGACGAATGCATCTTCCCACTAGGGCAAAAGAAGATTGGAGTGAGCTGATAAGGCAAGACCAGTTTCGACTATGTGACGGTGACGCCGGATTAGATTTAGTATCTCCATCTGCAACAATCTGCTTGGGGGGTGGTTTGATTGAACCATCAACATATCTTAAAACGCCTTGACCTCGGAGATATGAGAGGATTTGTGCGCGCCATAATGGGAAATTGGTGCAGGAAAGCTTTGTGATATGAATATTGGAGGAGGGGGGTGAAAGAAGGATAGGAAGAAGAGAGGTTTGAGGCATCAGAAGTGGCTCTAGACGTGCTGGCTAAATCACCGGAAGCCATGGAAGTAGATCAGAAGCTTTTCGCAAAACTAGGGGTTTTTTTTGTTGAACGAAGAACTAGGTGTGTTTTTTTTTGAGAGGCAGTTGGATTAGAGGAGGGAGGGAGAATCGCGAGGGATGAGAAAAACGGCTTTGATACCATATTGAAACACATAATATGAAAGTGTTTTCCATTGCATTAATCGTAATCACAAGAGTTCTTTATATAAGAGTACGTAAGGGTATAATCGTAAAGCATGCGTAATATAATAAAACCCTAACTTAATCTACAAGTGTTGCGGCTCATTGTCCACGGTCTCAGTGGTGCCGTCAATAGTTTTCAAGTGTTAAAATGCTGCTAACATTCATATTTTATAGCGCTGAAAATCTGCAAAATCACATACATATACATATATATGTTTTTAACTACTGCGTCATACGATTCATAATTTTCTAGTGTTAAAATGCTGCTAATGTGGTGGTAAATTGTAATTACAATGTCACTAACCATGCGTTGTGATGACATTTGACTTGATATTTTAATGGAAATGGTGGATTTTTCTTCTTCTGAGTGTTTAATTTTTTTTTTTTTTTTGAGGGTGACTATTTGTTAAAATAATTAATATTAACCACTTTGGATCTGTATGTTTGTAAGGTTGGACACTAGATATGTGCAGCTTGTTTTTCCTTGCTAGTTTTATTTCTCATGAAGTTGTTATCAAAGGAAACATTCTCTTGAGTCTCTCTGTTTGTTTAGTATATTAGTGTTTTACTGATGTTCACTAGTCTTTTGAATCAGTTTTCTAATACTAAGCTTAATAGTTTTTGCAATCATATATTGTGTGGTGATAATCCATAACTTTTGTTGGTGTTCCCTTGTCCTTACCTGTATGAAACAAGTGTGCAGATTCGGAGACTGGTAAATGAAATAAACACAACTTGAAAATAAGCAGAGATATTTTCAACGTTTTGATTAAGTAGTGAGCTTGTAATAAGGATATCACAATCAATTTGTCCCAGCTGGGTGAGGACTTTTAAGAATACAACAAGGTGATTATCAACACAAGTTGCATATCAACTTGCACATGCTCAATATATAATCAAATACTCTTTGATAGTCAGGTACTATATTAATGTAACCACAAACCGATTCAGATGCATGAAAAGTATCAAAATATGCGGGAGAGGGAATGCTTTCATTTAAGATGCAACATATATAAATGCTTTCATTTTAAGGACTCTATGCTTAAAACATAGGTTAGCAATGGCTTAATGGTGAATGGTATATGGATTTTTTGTCTTCATGTTTATCCTAGAATTTTGTGTAAATATTTGATGAAATTTCCGTTGGATTTTCTTTATTGCATAAATCGATATAATAAGACGTCGCCGCATGACGTCACTGCATGATGTCACTGCATAAATCGATATAATACGACGTCACTGCATGATGTCACTGCATTAATCTATATAATAAGATGTCACTGCATAAATCGATACAATAAGACGTCACTGCATAAATCGATACCATAAAACGTCACTGCATAAATCGATATAATAAGACGTCATTGTAAGACGTCACTGCATAAATCGATACAATAAGACGTCACGGCATAAATTGATACATATATTATGATGTCACTGCATAAATCTATACAATACGCCGTCACTTCATCGAGGTGTCTCGCACCGCGCGCGTCTCGATCGGGGGTGGTCAATCGTGCATGGCGGTGTCTGCAGATCGCGATGTCTCTCGTCATCGCGTGTCACTTCATTGCGGTGTCTCGCGATCGCGTGTCGCTTCATCGCCGGTCTCTACATCGCGGTGTCACTTCATCAGCGGTGTCTCGCGATCGTGATGGTCATCGCATCGGGCGTCGCGGTGTCTCTGCATCGCGATGTCTCTGCATCGCGGTGTCGCTTCATCGCCGTGTCTCTACATCACGGTGTCACTTCATTGCGGTGTCTCTGCATCGCGATGATCCTCGCATCGGGCGTCGCGGTGGTCAATGCATCAGGATTGTCATTGCATCGAGGTGGTCAATGCATCGTGGTGGTCAATGCGTCGCGGTGGTCATTGAATCGCGGTGGCCAATGTATCGGGGGTGGTCATTGTATCGCGATGGTCAATACATCGGTTCAAAAAAAAAAAAAAACAACAACAACCTGAACGCCTTAGAAAAAAAAACAAAAAACAAAAAAAAAACAAAAAACAAAACCCCTGAACGCGTGAGAAGAGGAAAAAAAAAATCATAAACATGAACAGCGCCTCCTCCATTTTTATATTTTATTTTTTTTTCTTCATTAAGGGTATTTGAGTCTATCTATCTAATTTCTGTCCTTATAAGTCCAACAGATTCCTTTTTGTCCTTATAAGTCCAATAAATCCGTTTTGTATACTTTTGAGTCTTTGGCCCTATTATTTAATTTGGCACTTTAATTGCACAAATTTATGAAATTATTGCCCTTACTAGGAAAACATCATTTATAAGATTCATGACGGCCAACCTTGCAGCAGGGCTGCCGATACGTCGGCAAGATTGAAACTCATATCTTCTGAAAATTTACTATCTACACACAGTACACAATATATTATTATAGGGTCAAGTCAACATTTACATAATTTTCAGTATACAAATTATTCATTTACTTAATTTAATTTGATGCCATGGAGAATTGTTAATTTTACATTTATTTCACACTATATTATGATACACAAATATATTATTAAAGGTGTTTTAGGAAGTTTATATTGTGTAGGGCATTTGTTGTAACTATATATACGTGTGATATTGTGATAATGAGAATGAGAAACTAACCTGTGAAATTCAACACGGTATCTCGGTCCAAAAAAAATATAGGGGGAATGAGGGAGAAGGACAAAAATATTTCATCAATTGAGTAGAAGGCGACGCTTTTTGAAACTTTTGCATAAAGGACAAAACTATTTATTCACTCATCCGAAATTCACTTGTGTTCAAATTCACTTGCTTAAATTCACCATGCCAAATTCACCGCCGAAATTCACTAATTTTCAAAATTCATTGTCGAAATTCACTAATTTTCGGATTCATCGTCGAAATTCACCGTCAAAATTCACCGATTTCGGGATTCACCGGGAGATTCACCGATTTTCGGATCCACTGTTTGTCCTTCTCGCTATAAAATTATGCAGCTTGTCCTTCTCCCTATAAAAATATGTAAATTTGTCTCCGTTACTTAAAAATATTCTAGATTGTGTCCTTATCCCTAATTTTCCAAAAATATATTCAACACAGTGGTATCGAGCAGGATGTTATGTGATCAAACCTTGTTGTAAACATTATTTTTTCCATTTATATTGTGCAAGTGTTGGGAGAGATGTCCCACACTTGGAGGGAGGCGTGTTGGAGTGTATAAGATGTACCATCCCATCAGCTTGAGTTTTTAGGAGATATGATATTTCAACACACTACGAAAGTCCCTTTGCTAAGGAGTGTTTTGACATGGGGTCTTTATCGAATTAAATCGTCATATATATGATTGCCATTCGGTCAATCATACCGTAAGAAAATATTTTATTTATTTAATAGTGATTTTGTGTGTGTAAGTTTTACGATTTTTTTATCATAACCCATTATAAGGGAATAAACAAGTTGCTCATAGATATATAAATCTATATTAATTAAGGTAGGGCAAGTTACATAGAAATGACAAGTCCTACCCCACATTTATCGTTCACACACACACAAAAAAAAGGAAGGAAAAAAAAAGAAGGAGAGAAACCACCAACATTTGCTCTCTCTTGACCGGTAAGTTATTTGAAATATAGTTTTTCAAATCTCCAAGAATATTGCTTGGAGACTGCACAAAGAAACCCCTTTCTTAACAGTCGTCCTTAGTGCATATGCATCTTCTGTTGAGCAGCCAGCCCTCGCATTTTCCGTCATTGAAGTCGTTGTTTTCTTCACCTTTGCAGACGCTCGCACAGTTGTCGCTACTAAAACATATCCCTTTGAAGTTCATGCTTTGTAGATAGCATGTTGAGGCTTCTGCATGGCACCGTTGGTCCCAGTTCAAGAGAAAAATATATGTAAATAAATATATAAATACACACGCGAGTATATATATCATCATGTAGCTTGATCATTTGCAACACAGAGCTATTATTCCATATTCATCGTGTATTTGTATGCATTAAAGGTAATGTTGAAAATTTCAATATGTTAATTATTCGGTCAGAATCAACGAGTGTAAAAAAATGATGAATTTGAAAGACAAAAATGAATACTGTTAATTATTCGTGTGTATTAAGATTTTTTTTTACCGTGAAAAGACATACTTTAATTTCCTTTTACGGAATAGAATATGACAAACAATACTAGAATATACAGAGAAAAAAAACTGTATTGCAAATCGTTATATAAAACAAGTTTAGCAAAGTAATGAGAGAAAAGTTTATAATTACGTACGTACCCTGAGCGAAGAAGCCAAAGAGAATGAGAAAGAGGAAAAACCCATTGATGAACATATTGCCATTGATGAAGCTCCTCATTGCAAATCTCTCTTAATTTACACCAACACTTACTAATTTAGTTCTTGAGTTTGTTTATTTACAACGTTTCATAAGAAGGTCAATTTATAGGGAACTCTTTTGCTTTTCTTTTTTAAATTATTTTTTCTCTCTATGTGAAATATAAAACTCTACCCCATAAAATATTTGAGACCTGTAATTAAGTACTTTGCCTAGCTCTAGCTTGCATCTCTCTAATATATTTTTATTGACTGTTTCCAATTAATAAAATAAAAAGGGAGTGGTTTAAAAGGATAAAAAAGAGGGGAAAAAAATAGGAATCAGGATGGTGGTTGTGTGTATGTTAAGCGATTAAAGACGTGTGTCTTGTGTGTATTGTAAACGTTCAGTAATAATCATTGGTTTGGTTGATCTCCTTTATCCAATATTGTATGTAATGAGAGATGAAGCAGAATCATTTTGGTGCTTCGTTCTTTGTACTATGATTTGCATTAATTCTGATATTTACTTGTTTCCAAAAAGGTATGTTCTTAGGTAAGGAGAATCTGTTTGACCAGACCATCAGACGAGAAATTTAACGAAACAAACAAGTGGATTTCAACGAGAAATTTAACGAAATCTTCATATGTTGGACCACGGGAGGAGAGACCTGGACACTTTGGTGATGCATGGCTTTACCGGACAGATTACGACCTGGGACACTTTGAGTTTTCAGGTAACTCGATAGTCTCTTCTGCTGCTCTAACGTAACGTTCAGTCCCCAACATTCCTCTGATTGTGTGGAACCATGTTCTTCTCTTATAACACTGTTATGTTGCTTGCATAAGACTTGGGTGT
The DNA here is from genome assembly GCA_026214975.1 of Gentiana macrophylla. Taxonomy (NCBI): domain Eukaryota; kingdom Viridiplantae; phylum Streptophyta; class Magnoliopsida; order Gentianales; family Gentianaceae; genus Gentiana; species Gentiana macrophylla. Next base: position 89,983,533 of record CM047817.1, read on the forward strand.
AGACCTAGTACGGGTTTTCAATAATGGTACTTCTAGAATTTTTGGAGTTCGTGTTAGTGGTTGGTTCCTTCTTCAAGGTTCGGTACGTGTCTTTGCTTAAAAGTTTTATTTATGGGCATTACCTAAAATGTATCTTTAAATGTTCTGTTGTACTGGATTTTTTTATTGAGTTTCTTGTTGGAAACCTTCCATGTTCTTTGGTTTGAAGCCTGTTTCGCTCTCTATTAACACAAATAACTTCCCAAGTCTAAGGATGCAGCCAGCTCGTCAATGGTTGCAAGTTTGTTGTCCTGTAAGTATTTAAGTGTTGCAAACCTGTTGAGCCCTTACTAAGTATGTCTTTTCTTTTTTCTCAAGTATGCTTCTCTTATATTCTCAAACTCTTATCGTGTAGGAGCAGAAAATGAACGACGAACTGCAAGGAGCTAAAATAAGAACTAATTAGAGTAAGTTGCTTATGGGTCATTGGGAAATACTCTTGATTATGCATCTGTTATGTGTACAAGTCTGATGGCTTTGTAATCTTTGATTAGGCATCAGGTTGGTTATCATATGTTTTGTCAAGTCTTTGTATCATGTTTGGAACATATAAAAAAAAAACCAGTCTGAGGCTGGCTTACGTTCATCGGTATTTCCAGAAAAAAAGAAAGAAAATGCAAGTGTTCAATTCGATGCAGCTAAACAATCCCATCCCTGGTTTGGTGTGAACCAATATATTTAAACTTGATATGTATGTCTTTTCTCTTGTAAACTGGTTTACAGTACTGTATTTTGAATTGACTTTTGTGTAAATACTTAATGATAGATTTTCATCTTTTATCTTCAAGGTATATATATATATATTGGAAAACTGATGTTTCGAAGTCCGTCTAAAGAGATTAGTGGTGGTGGTTAAAGTCAGTTAGAGAAGCTTTTGAAGATTATGTGAAGTGGCTTGTGTACGGTAGAGAATACGATCTTATTATATAATTCTGAGAAATATCGAGATATTAATTATATAATTAAAATCATATCAAGCTGGGGCACTGGACCCGAGGAGTGCATCTGTGGAGGTGCTTTGGAGCATCTGATGAGTGTTCTGTGGAAGCGCTTATGTGCATCTTGAGAGCGTTTGTGTGGCGTTTTAGAGTTTTGTGGGGGCGCTTATTAGTGCCTCTGTGAAGGCGCTTTTCAGTGTATCCATATCGCCTCTGTGAAGGCGCTTTCAAGTGTATCCATTTCGCCTCTGTTAAGGCACTTCTCAATGTATCCATTTTGTCTTTTTTAAAGCACTTCTCAATGAATCCATTTCACCTTTTTTAAAGCACTTTTCATTGTATCAATTTCTCAAATATTAAGTCGCTTTTTATGGTCATGTTATTGCACTTATTATGGCGTTTTAAAGAGTCTTTTTAAAGGCATTTACCTATAACGACATCAATATTAGTGGCGCTGACAAACGTCACTCGTTATATCTAGTCTCTAGAGGCGTTTTTTGATGTCCTTAAAGCCTGTTTTTCTTGTAGTAAAATATAAATTGGGTGATAAACACAAATTCACTGTCCATAACCTAAAATCCACTGTTTGCTGCAATGGAAATGACCTCAAATCCAATGTTCCACTATTCCACTGTTTATGTGTTTTTTTACAAAAAATTACATGAAATAACGTTGAAAAAACCTCAAATGAGATGTCTATATAAAGATGATGAAAAAAGGAAAAAATGTGATGAAAGAATTATTATCTTTCGACAATTATATCAAAAGATATATTTGTTTTGGTAATTGAATACGATAGAATTTAAATCAAAGTGGAATAATGACATATCACTTTTACCTGAAATAAAATACATCTGCCCTTTTTACATATTTCTATGTATAACTTGTCATTTTTAACAATAAACCCTAAAATAAAATTATATAATATGATGACAATAGACAAGTCCAACAAGTTGTTTGAATATACGGGAGACTGAACTTGGCCTAATGATAAAAACTATAACATTTTCTGGTATTCAATTAATAGGGTTCGCCGGTTTGGATAATTCCCATCACATCTCTCCATTAAATGAAAACGGTTTAATTAAAACGTGTTAGTATCTTAATCACTCATATTTTTAGTAGTTTTTTAATAGATCCCAAAACAAAACCCTTACAAAAATTGTTACGAATTGAATTTAATGCGTGTCCTCTTTAAGATCATGAATAGGAAAATTGATTTTAAGAACACTCGCAGGAGATACTTTAAATCTTTTTTTTTTATCAATTTTAAATAGAATCTTTTAAAAATTCTATTTTACAGATTTCATTAAAAAAATAACATTGCAACATATACTATATTTTTTTAACACTAACATACAAAATATATGTAAAATTTCTTTTACATTTACCGTATTAATCCAGATTCTATAATTTGTTTTTTTTATATCTACCGGATAATGTAAAATAGAGAATGTGATGCATTCCATCTTGGATAGAGACTATGTAAACTAGAAAAATTTGTATCTAAAATTGTAAAATAAAATATTCATTAATAGGATTTGATACGAGTGTTCTAAGGAACTATTTTCGGAACAACCAACAACAACATAAAAACAAAATAACAAAAAACAGAAGAAGAGAGTATCATAGGGCACTAGTAGTAGAAGCCCTATATGGTGCCCTATCCCTAAAATAAAGATAAAAAATAGAGTTTACCCCAAAATAGCTTTCACAGCAGAGTCCCTATCCCTATTTATTTTTAGGGATATGAACAGTGCATCCCTACTTGTGGGGACGCACTATTCACGTTCCTAAACATATTTAATTTTTAAAAATTATAGGGATAGGGATAGGGATGCTGCTGGAGTGAAATAATAAATATTTAATGTGTATGAATAGGGTTGTGAGGTAGAATATGTATTATTTAATATTATTTGAAATGTTATAGGGATAAAGATATGGATGCTATTGTGGAGGTTTTTGAATTGAGATGTTATAAAATAGGGATATGTATTATTTTATATTATTTTAGGGATAAAATTTGAGGCATCTGATAAGAGTGCCCTTACGTCAGTGTTATTGCTTTCATCTCTATTTTATGAACATCAATGGAGATTTAAGTAATAAAATATGAAGAGAATCTAGAATAAGCGTAATTATACAGTTGAGAAAATAAATGGTTTATTGTCAAAAAAGACAATTTTAACATAGAAATATGTGAAGAGGACAGTGAAATATTTTTCTGGGTAAAAAAGACATATCCACTACAGCAAACGGTGTATTTGAGGTCAGTTTCACTGCAACAAATAGTGGATTTGAGGTTATGAATAGTAGATTTGTCCTTATCACCCAATTTACATTTCTACTGTCCTGATTTTTATTTTCCTTTTCTTTTTTGTCATTTTAAACCACTCCCCGAAAATAAATTAATCATTCTCGCAAAAAGTTAATATAAACCAAAGCTTCCATGAGCTATATAAGGTATTAATTAAAAAAAAGGTTAAAAGGTTGTAAATGATAGGTTTTAATCTAAAATGGTTGAGAAGGACAAACATGTAATAACACATGTATAAAAATGTAATAATATACGTAGTAGTGATCGTCCCTCAACCAATTTAGTTTTTAAAACCTGTCATATATGATCAATTCTTTAAAAAAATCAAATGAGTCGTAACTTTTTTTTTTATTTTTTTTATGTGAGTTGTCACTCTTGTTTATAACGAACAATCGTTAATATAAACCAAAATATTTCTAGATCGTTTGTATGTATCATTATCTTGCGCCGGCTTGTGGATTTCTCATTTTATTTTGTTTTGATTTGTTTTATAAAATCGTCCACCCACACAAAACTTTCTTCTTGAATATTATTCTGAGAATAAATTGTTAAAAATATTATTTATATTGGATCAAGTTTTGTGATAAACCGAATATTATAAAAAGCAATAAGTGCATCAGAATATGTCTACCAAGATGCTAGATACTGATATAAGAGTGTGACGATACGGAATTTCATTCCTCCACGTAGAATTATCTAATTGGTCCAGCTGGCGTATGAAAAGTCCAAGCCTCTAGTACTCACCTCGAGTCGGATAAGAGACGAGTCAGTGAAGTCCGCAACAACCAGCAGATTCTGCAAGTGTCCCATCTCGAACACCCATGTCGGTGTTATACGAGTCGAGACTGCATCCCACCAGCTTCCTAGGCCTAACATCCGGAGGTTACTTGGGCAAGGGGCAAGGCCCAATAGGGGTTATTTATGTCAATAGACCAAACCGCCTTAAGTTTAGGGCAGAAGAAGAGCATGTGCCTATAAATACACTAATCCAGGAACTACGTAAGACTTGATTCCTGGACATAACACAGGATACGTAGGCAATCCAAGATACATTCTTGGACTCAGCCATAAAACACCAAAAACACCATCTTTACTACAGTACTAGCCTTGCATATCCTTCTTGACTCACCCTTAGATTACACGTGGCCCTGTTAAACCGGTGGTGCATTATTTAACAGCATCATTTGGCGCTAGAATTGAAGGATAGCCTTTTACCGGTGAGTTGGTAAAGATATCGCAATGGCACCACCAGCAAGAAGACAGAAACCAACAAGCAGCAAGAACCTACAGGTCGAAGAGCACACGGATGTAGATCCAAAGAGGGTTCAAACCTGGCTCGTGAAATTCCCACTGGATCTAGACCCGCAATGGCAGAACCCCCAAGGCCTCAACTTCCCCCACAGTTGCAAGACATGGCTGATCACTTGGCGTCTTTGGATGAAGACGCCCTGAAAAGAGTGGTAGCCTCTGCATTCATAGGTAAAGGGATTTACAACACCCCTGATGAATATAACCTGTTAGACCCACCGGGTCGAAAAGAGATCGAAACCGCAAGGGGAAAAAGGCCTGTCAATCCTCGAGAAGAGTGTGAGGACGAAGTAGAGGCCAGCGTCACAAGCGCAAAGAAACATCCCGGACATGGAAAGCCCCAGAGGCCAATCGAGGATAGTATTCGAGACGAGTTCAACCGTATCGTAGGAAAAGACCAGGTCATAGAGTGGCTCGAGTCGCCATTCATCCCCGAGATAGAGGGATTCACGATGCCCGAGTCCTTCAAGCCACCAAAGATGGAACCTTATGATGGTACTACGGACCCGGAGGACCACCTGTATCGATATATATCACTGATGAGATTAAGAAATGCCAACGATGCCATGAAGTGTCGCGCCTTCGATACCTTTCTTACGGGTCGAGCTCGGGAGTGGTTCCATAAGCTACGACCCGGGTCGATCTCAAGTTTTCTGCAGTTGGGGCAGAAGTTTCGAGATGCTTTCATCGGGAACAAGAAGTTCCACCTCAGTGCTACTCATCTCATGAACATCAAGCAAGAAAAGGGAGAATCAACTATTGATTTCATGAGGCATATTAATCTTGAAGCTATGAAAGTGCATAACGCCAGTGATGCACTTCAGGTTAATTCCTTTGTCGGAGGCCTGCGTAATATGATGCTATACGACAAGTTGTCTAAGAAGATGCCCAATGACATGGACGAATGTGTGAAAATAGTCCACAAGTTTTGCCAAGGTGAAGAGGCAGTGCGTCTGCACACCATTTCTCTCGGCCTCAACTCGAGGAATGATACTCGAGGCTAGACCAAGGGTTAGCCAAAGGGTCGGAACGAAGAAGGAAAGTCAAATGTGTTCGATCGATTGACCGCACCGATCACGGATCGGCTCGAAAAGAAGGGAAATTTAAAAGATCGAGACTTTATCTCTCTCAACCGATCTCGGAGGGAGGTGCTGGCCATCATGATCAAGAAAAACATTGCACGAACACCAAAGCCGATGTCCAAAGATCCAGAAAAGAGAAATAATACCCACAAATATTGCAACTATCACAAGGATGTGGGGCATGACACAGAAGAGTGTTTCGACCTGAAGAGAGATCGATGCATGCATTCAAGAGGGTCGGTTAGATGAAGTGGTCGATAGATCAGAGAAGAACGAGCCCAAGGGTCGTCGAGAATATAAGAGAAAGAGTTATAACGGGAGGAGAGACCGATCGGCACGTCGAGATAACCAGAGACGTCGGGATAAGTCCCCTGAGCCGACTCGTAGAGATAACCGTAGGGACGATTGAAGGGAGGATCACAGTCGAGACCCTCACGGGGATAATCGCATCGGGTATGATGTCAATACAATTGTTGCCGAGCATGAGTCGATCGATCGACCCGATCCGATCGGCGATCCTATGTATGCGGATCGAGGAATCGAAAAAACTTAGGTTCACGACAGAGGTGGGTTATGGACCCAAAGATGATATTCCAAGCTCCCACAGTCACAGTGAAGGATTGGTGATAGAGACAGTGATAAGCCGAGGCCGAATAAGGAGGGTCTGTGTTGATAGTGGAAGTGCAGTCAACATCGTCTACTACTCAGCCTTCAAAGCCATGAAGTTGAGAGATGAGGACATTGTGCCGTTATCGACCCCTTTGTTCGGATTCACGGGGCATGCCATCCACCCTGTCGGATCGATAAACCAACTGACTACAGTTGGAGGTGGAGAGAAAGGCAGAACGATGGAAATGACTTACGTCGTAGTTAAAGCCCCGTCGGGTTACAACGCAATATTAGGTCGACCCGCCCTATACGACCTGAGAGCCATTATTTCTACATTCCACAATAGCATGAAATTTCCCACCTGGTATGGCACTCATGAGGTAAAAGGAGACGTTGAGGTGGCCAGGAATTTCAGTTTAGTTACAATAAAAGGGAAAGGCGTAGGACAAGTACTAGTCGAGGAGTTGATTCCTGAGGAAGAGGAAGATAGAAGCTGGGTCTCTGTCGACCCGACAAAGGAAGTCTGTGTATGGAAGGAGGAAGAAGGCCAGGGGGTCCAAATCGGGAAGTGGATACCACACCCCGACATGCAAGCCTTGGTTGACCTCTTGGTCGAATATCGAGATGTGTTTTCCTGGAAGGCCGACGATATGCCAGGCCTATCGGCCGAAATAGCAGTGCATCGACTAAATGTCGACCCGAAAAAGAAGCCGATACGGCAGAAGAAGAGAAACCTCGCCCCTGAGAGGAAAGAGGCTGTAAAAAGGAGGTAGATAAACTATTAGTTGCTGGAATCGTCAAGGAGATATTCTACCCAGACTGGTTGGCCAATCCTGTTTTGGTTAAGAAGCCAGATGAGAGCTGGCGAATGTTTGTGGATTTCACGGATCTAAACAAGGCATGCCCCAAAGATTCATATCCACTCCCAAAGATTGATCAGCTGGTCGACTCGACACTGGATTTCGAGGTATTCGGGTTTCTAGACGCTTACAAGGGGTATTATCATATTTTCATGGACCCCCAAGACTCGGAAAAGACCGCCTTTATTACGGAGTTTGGTACGTTTTGCTTTGTGACGATGCCGTTTGGCCTAAAGAATACGGGAGCCACTTATCAGAGAGCGGTTAGCAAAATTTTCAAGGGGTTAATAGGTCGTACTATGGAAGTATACGTCGATGATTTATTGATCAAGATCAAGTCCATGGGACAGTTTCTTGTCGATTCTAGAGAAGTGTTCGAGGTACTCCGGGATGCAAACATGAAGCTCAATCTGAAGAAGTGCACCTTCGGGGTTCGATCTGGGAAGTTTCTGGGCTATATGATATCGAAATATGGAATTCGAGCTAACCCGGACAAGATCGATATCCTCAAGAATATGCCTGCACCTCGTAACAGCAAAGAAGTACAGCGATTGACAGGTCGGATGGCGGCCCTCAACCGTTTTTTATCGATATCAGCGCAAAGAGCCCTACCCTTTTTTTCAAGATATTGAAGAAGGCAAGTCCGTTCCAATGGGATGACAAGTGTCAGAAAGCATTCGACGACCTAAAGGAATACTTATCTGATTTACCAACTCTGTCTTCACCTCGGGAAAGAGAAAAACTATTGGTTAATTTGGCTATCTATGAGGAGGCGTAAGTGCGCAGTGTTGGTTCGAGAAGGGAACACGGACGAGTTCCAATCTATTTTGTGAGTAAGGCGCTACATGGGTGAGATCGTACACACTGTTTGAAAAATTAGCATTGGGATTAGTTCATGCATCGAGGAAGTTAAAGCCTTATTTTCAAGAACACCCTATTGCTGTAATAACTGACCAACCTCTGAAACAAATTTTGGCCAAGCCCGAGACATCGGGTCGATTAGCAAAATGGGTTGTCGAATTAGGCCGAGTACGACATCGAATTCCTACCTCGAACAAATTATTAAAGGCCAAGCTCTGCGCACTTCATTCTTTGAGGATTATCAATCCAAATAGAGCAAGAAACAAGCAACAGAGGAACAGTGGACCATCCATGTCGATGGAGCATCCAGTAAAGAGGGAGTAGGAGCTGGGTTACTATTGGTCAGTCCGAAGGGAGAAGAGTTCCCCTATGCGCTCCGATTCGAGTTCAAGGCCACCAACAATGAGGCAGAGTATGAAGCCATGATTACGGGCCTGAAGCTGGCGTCTAAGTTGGGGGTCGAGAATTTCCTAGTATATAGTGACTCTCAGCTCGTAGTCAATCACATACGAGGTGAATATGAAGCCAAAGAGGAAGCTATGAAAAGTTATTTGAAAGTGGTTCAAGGGTTGATATCAAAGTTTAAGACAGTTCGCATCGAACAGGTGTCTTGAAGTGAGAATAAAAGGGCCGATGCGTTGTCCAAACTCGCATCGAATTTTAAATCAAATAGGAAGGTCCTGGTCAAGATGTTAGCGGAACGGAGCTACAACGCAGCCGATGTGCAGCCAGTTACTCAGGGATCGACATGGATGGACCCGATAGCTCTATACTTGAAAGACGGAATTATCCCGTCTGACAAGTCCCAAGCCAGAAAGATTCGATTGCAAGCCTCCAGGTATGCTCTGTTTGATTACGTTCTTTATCTAAAATCTTTTGTGACCCCCTGGATGTGATGTGCCTCGGAAGATGAAAGGGCATATCTGCTCGAAGAAATACATCGGGGAGTCTGTGGCAACCACTGTGGAGCTCGAATGCTAGAAAAGAAGTGTAAGCTAGCAGGTTATTTTTGGCTGTCCATGCAAAAAGATGCCAATCGATTGGTGATGAGATGCAGAGCTTGTCAAGTGCATGATGTGGTGACACACCAGCAAGAACATGAAATGAATGCCATCGAGTCGGTATGGCCGTTCGATGAGTGGGGAGTTGACATAGTTGGTCCTTTACCTCAAGCTCCGGGTAACTTCAAATTAGTGGTTGTAGCAGTTGATTATTTCACCAAGTGGGTCGAGGCCAAAGCTCTCACCGATATCAAGGCCTCGACCATCAAAAAATTCCTTTGGGAAAATATTTTATGCAGGTTTGGGATTCCGAAGTATCTGATATCAGACAATGGAACTCAGTTTCTAGATGAAAGGGTGCAGCATTGGCTTAAGAGTTCAAGATCGAGCACAGAACAACTTCAGTGGCCGAACCTCAGTCCAATGGGCAAGTCGAACAAACAAACAGGCAGATAAAATTTGGTTTGAAGAAGCGGCTGGAAGATGAAGGTCGGGATTGGGCAGCTCAGCTACCTAGCATTCTATGGTCGTATCGGACGGCACCCAATGCGGCCACACAGGAAACTCCTTTCGCCATGGCTTATGGATGTGAAGCAGTCATACCTGCGGAGATCGGGTTAGCATCACCTCGGGTCTTGGCCTACAATGTCGAGACAAATAGAGCTGATCTGCGGCATGAGAAAGACAGTGTTGAAGAAAGAAGAGAGATCGCAGCGCATCTAGTGCCTAACTACAAAAGAAAGATCTCGCAGTATTACAATGCTCGAGTGAAGTATAAATACTTCCAAGTAAGTGACCTCGTCTTGAGAAAAAACGAGGCAAGCAGGCAGGACCCAATAGGCAAGCTCGAGCCGAATTGGGAAGATCCATACAAGATTCTGAACGTCCATCCCAAGGGATCATATCAACTGGGCAGGTCGGATGGAAGTACAGTGCCTCGAACTTGGCACGCCACCAACCTCAGAAAATATTATGTTTAAACTATTCACTTTATGACATTTGCAACTTTACTTTCCTAGTTACTTGTAACAAGTCGATGCGACAGTTAATCTCGATGTCTTTTATCTAAGTAATTTTATTTTCTAATTATACTTAACTTGCAAGCTCATGTAAAAAAGATAAGGAAGCTGAAAAACAGGGATCAAAATTCGACCTCAACAACAATTCCTCAACACGATGGTGAATAAAGCGAAGTCATTGACAGTGCTTATATCACTCCCGACCTCCCAATAAGCCACGATGCGAGGCGGTCGGAAGATCCCACGATGGATACCTTATTCGACCAGTTCAGAAGCACCATGAAGTGCGACAGTCGAATAAGGAATTTTCAATTCGACCACGTCAAAAGCCTGACGAGGCATGACAGTCGACTCGAGCTCCGACCAAATAGCCAAGTCAAGCCAATAAGGCAGTACAATGCTAGGTCGACTCATATTCAAGTGTACCATGAGTCATATACTCATACTACACTTCGAGGGGCTTAGGGGAATTAAGTCCAAAGGACTACACCCCATAAGACAATGTCGAAAGGGAATTAAGTCCAAGAGACTACACCTTAGAAAAATAATCAATAACACAAAAGAAGTTCAATGGAAAAAACATAGATTGAAATTCAAAGTTCAAAAACTGATATCTCATTACAACCAGATCGAATCGAAAGGGTCAATAAAAGGTCAACAAATGCTATTACAGCCAAATCGAATCAAATTGTTCCAAAAAAACGATAACAAGAATGATCATCAAGCAGCAGGCTGGTTTGAGGTAGAGGCGTTGGGGTCGGCTGGATCCTCCGACTCGAGGTTCTCTTCATCCTCCTCCATCGTAGGGGCCACATACTTGTCGTGCAGAGAATGCCAGCCTTAAATTCTGTGAAGTATCGACCGTATCGAGGGATAGCCTCAGGATCGTATAAGTGAGCCTTCTCGATGTTGGACACTTCGAAGTCGGGACAACCATCTTGACCTGATCGAGAGCGTTCGAGAATCCCCCCTTCATAGCTTGACTCATCAGCAACGTCAGGTCATTTTCGAGCTCAGCAGAAGCTAGGAAATCCTTTTTGGCCGACTCCAGGCGAGTCGTGAAGCTATCGAACTCAATCTGAAGTTCGTCTCGAGCTCTAATGGATCCCGCCAATTCGGCTTTCATTTCATCGAGCTCCAATCTCACATTCGCCAGCTCAGCATCCCTGTCAGATATATCTTTGTGCGCTTTGGACAGTTCGTCCTGAGAGGTTGCTAGGTCGGCTTCAAGTCTGAGACGTCGGCCATCCAACTTTTTCACTACAGATTTTTGCTTCTCGATCTCCGAATTCAGCCGGTTTATCGTTTCTTTTTGCTCCTCAAGAATAGCATAAGGGGACTCGATCCGATTCATGGCCACTTTGGCCGTTAGACGAGCCTGCAAAGCGATTAATGTTAATTCACGGAATAGCCAAAAAAATCCCAAAATTAGAGAAGTGAAGTGAAAACTTACAGCTCGGAGGATTTTGGAAAAACAATCGCTCAGCTCCTCAGGAGCCATGGTTTCCATCTCGGCAATACTCTCGCCAGGGATCGTCTCGAAGCCACTAGAGCCTTGAGGAGGGATGTTGCGAGCCTCTTTCCCGACTCCATGCCTCACCTCGGTTGTTTTTTGGCGTTTTCTCGAGACGAGACTCTCCTCAGGCTGCTCGGTCACCCGAGCCTCGTCAGGTTGATCTCTCAGAATGTCGGATGTCGGTACAGGGGTAGAAGATCGGGCCGGGGTCCTCAGACCTCCGGAGATTATTGCACCGGACACTGGCTTTTTCGACCTGATACCAGCCAATTCTTGAATCTTTTTGGGGTCAAACCTCTTAGGGTCAGGCACCTTGCCTACTGCCTCCAACTTTGAAAAGAATTCCACTGCAAACAGAGACAAACCGACGTCAATACACTGTCAAAACAGAAACAAGTTTGGAAAAAGAAAAAAATACAGGAGTGCAATAGCTCGACAGAGTAAATAAAATCCTACACAAAACTCGAACGTCTTTGTCGAGTTCCAGATAAGCACCCGGGCCCGTTGTCTCGATATCAGCGAAGGGGTATAAGGTGTGCAGATTCCGAGTTGCGACATCGGGGCAAATCTTCTCGAGAACTCTACACACAGTGGGGGCATCAGAGTCGAGCTTATCATGCCATTTTCTAGGCCTCTTATGCCAAGTGTGAATATCGACGTCCTCTAACCCGTGTCGGATGAAGAAAAAATGAGGCTTCCACTCGCCCTGTGACGAAGTCACTCTCCTCACAAATTACGAAACCAGGGGACGCCTCTGGAAAGTGTACCATCCCGCATCTTGCAGACCTTGGATTGAATAGTATCGTCGGAATAGAGGAACTGTGAATTCGATCTTGGATATTCGACACGCCAGTACGAAGCCCATAACGCTCATGATTCCATTTGGAGCGAGTTGGGTGATGCTGATCTGATAGTGTTGGAGGACTTCTATGAGGGACGGGTCGAAGGGAAACCTTAATCCCTCTTTCAATTGCGCCTCGTATATGGCACAAAACCTAGGGGGAGGGTCACAGGCATACTGAAATCGACCGTGTGACGCTTTGATGTTTTCAGAAGAGTATGGGATGCCATATCTTAGACAGACAGCCTTGGTTTTTTCTTGGGTTAGGTTGGATATACAACCATAAGGTCCTTGGCCCTTCATCCTTGTTTGGCGTTTCGTAACGAATGGTCGAGATGTCAATTCGTCTTCTTCTCCCTCTTCTTCTTCTCCGGCCGCTCTTTCACCGGAAGCAAGTGGTAGTTTAGAAACCGTTCTCTCCGCCGATTCTTCTTCCACCACAACAAATTCTTCCCTATTTTTAGAATCGCTTTCACTACTAGAAATGGAATTGAGAAAAGGCAAAGAAATACAAAGGAAGAATTTGAGTCAGATTAGGGCTTACTTGAGATTTTCGGATAAAGCGGAGAGTTGGGATAGCAAATGAGAGTCTTCGGTGTCTTGAACTCCTTTTATGCTTCACAATCTTGCAAATGATTTGAAAGGGCAGGATTTGGGAGCAGTTATAGAGTTTCAAACACAGTAATCAAAGATAGTGGACCAATAAAGACAGCTTCATTTCCTGCACCCATTAATGCTGAGACAGAGTGACGTCACCCTACAACAGCCTACGTCGATTTAGAGGACAACTGTATTCCCGACTAAACAAGGCCAAGTATCAAAGAGGTAATTCAAATTTTCAGATCCGAGCTCAGCATACGAGATAGGCTTCTCTCCGATCTGGGGGGCTTATGACGATACGAGATTTCACTCCTCCACGTAGAATTATCTAATTGGTTCAGCTGGCATATGAAAAATCCAAGCCTCTAGTACTCACCTCGAGTCGGATAAGAGACGAGTCAGTGAAGTCCGCAACAACCAGTAGATCCTGCAAGTGTTCCATCTCGAACACCCATGTCGGTGTTATACGAGTCGAGACCAGAATCCCAGCCCGGTTTCCTAGGCACATCCAGAGGGTTACTTGGGCAAGGGGCAAGGCCCAGTAAGGGTTATTTATGTTAATAGACCAAACCGCCTTAAGTTTAGGGCAGAAGAAGAGCATGTGCCTATAAATACACTAATCCAGGAACTACCTAAGGCTTGATTCCTGGACATAACACATGATACATAGGCAATCTAAGATACATTCTTGGACTCAGCCATAAAACACCAAAAACACCATCTTTACTACAGTACTAGCCTTGCATATCCTTCTTGACTCACCCTTAGATTACACGTGGCCCTGTTAAACCGGTGGTGCATTATTTAACAGAATCAGAGTGCATGCAAATTTATGACGGTCAATGACCATCAAACTTAATTAACTGTGGGGAAAAATGGCCATTGAATGCTCACTAAACATGGTTGAGTAGTGACTATTATTATAGTGTAGTGGACTAAGCGGTTTTAATCGATGAATATTTGTTTATAAGGACTAGTTTGATAATTGGTTATAATGACATATTTTTTTTCTTACTTTCCTAAATTACCCCTGTTTTACAAATACGAAAATCATTTCTCAAGTCGATGAAATGATGCAGATAAAAAATGCAACGAGATGCCCATCGTCGTCGATGAATCAGATTCCGATAGCAGCAAGATTGAAGTCTCATCAACCACCGGTATGATGAAGTTAGTCAGAGGATTTGGAAGATTTGGAGATTTCGAGGATTTGGAGATTTCAAGCTGAAGATTTCGAGGATTTGGAGATTGTAGTAACCCTTCAAAAAGCTGCAGAAAAGGTTGCATACAAGAAATTCTCTTATGCAAAGAAATTGCTCACGCTTTGTCGATCTGCTTTCAAGACAGGCAACCCTGTTCAAAGAACTGTGTTTTATTTTCGCCCAAGCTTTAAAAGAGAGGATTGATCGTCAGATGGGTATATGTTTGGAGCAAAAATTAACTGGAAAACACGAGAAACCGATAGATGTGAAACAGACTCGTTCGACATGAATTAAAGGAGATATCCATTGTTACTGAGTTCCTCTTTGCTTTGCTCTTTTTTTTTTTTTGCGTGTTCTTTCCTTCTTCTTCTCCCATTTATCTTGCTTTTGAGTTTTGATCCATGGGAAAGAAAAATTGAAAGAAATCTGATATAGCTTAGGTTCATTTCTCTAATGTATATCAGATTTGGGTTTTGTAATAAGAGTGGTGGGCGTTGGATTTGGATCTGGTTTTAGCCATTTTATGTATGTGCTCAAATCAAATTTTCTTACAACATTGATTCCTCTGTATTCAATTGCTGCTATGTCATATGCTCTTGTTGCTTCCTCTTGTGTACCTGTAATATCATTTCAATAATTATACGGATTTTACATGAGTTTCTTTGTCTTTATTCTTATTCAGTAAAAGTGCACGGAAGGTGTTTGTATTTGGTACTCACCATAGGTACCAAGATAGAGATACTTATTTCCAAAAACTCTGCCAATCCTTCGCTTCCCATCTTCCATTGTGATGGTTCCTGAAAATCAATGAAGAAATTTGCAACCATATATGTATTATTTTGCTCATCAACACCAAGGCTTTCTATACTAAATGATATGTCAAAGAGTCAAGCTTTCTAAGCTTAAAATTGAGAGTATAAAAATGGCACATGTCACTTGATACACAAATTTGGTAATTTTATAAAATAAGTGTAGTGTCATTCACACTAGGAGTGTGCTCGAGCCGAGTCGATTTGATACTCCTTACGGCTCAAACTCGACAAGACTAAAAAAGTTTGGGCTCAATCGAGCCATAAAAAGGCAAGATCGAACTTGACTTGCTAAATGCTCGATATAGCTCGACTCGGCTCGTAAGCTCGATTATTTTCCTAGGATTCATTTAATTTTTAATAAAATATAACTAGATCGAGCTCGACTCGTCTATTTCTCGACGCGAATAACTTTTTGAATTATAAAAGTGAATATTTTATAATAAATTTAATAGATATAATTATTTAATGAAGCCCGATTAGTTCGTGAGGTACTCGATTACTATATTTTAAAACTCGAGATCGGCTCGGCTAATTAAACCAAAAGATATGGCCGTTTGAAGTCTATTTTGTGAAAAAAGAAATCGATTTTCTGAAATTAAGTCAAAAAAATATCCAATGTTGTCGCGGTGTTGCATCATCAAATGTCATTGCATCGCTGTGGTCACTGCATTGTAGTGTCAATAAATCGCGGTGGTCACTGCATCACGGAAATCAATGAATCACGGTGGTCTATGCATCGGGGTGGTCAATGGAATGCGGTGGTCAATGCATCGCGATGGTCACTGCATCAGGGGTGGTCACTCTATCGCGGTGGTCAATGCATCGTAGTGGTCACTGTATCGGGGTGGTCACTACATCGCGGTGGTCAATGCATCGTGGTGGTCACCGCATCGTGGTGGTCACCGCATCGGGGTGCTCTCTACATTGCGGTGCCTCTGCATCGGGGGTGGCCACTGCATCGCGGTGGTCAATGCATCGTGATGGTCACTGCATCGGAGGTGGTCACTGCAACGGGATGGTCACTGCATCGCGGTGGTCAATGTATCGTGGTGGTCAATGAATCACGGTGGTGAATGCATTGCAATGTCTCTGCATCGTAGGTGGTCACTGCAATGCGGTGAATCTGCATCGGGGGTGGTCACTGCATCACAGTGTCTTTGCATCGGGGGTGGTCACTGCATCGCGGTGTATCTACATCGGGGGTGGTCACTGCATCACGGCGTCTCTGCATCGGGTGTGGCCACTGCATTGTGGTGGTCAATGGGTCTGAGGTGGCCAATGCATCATGGTGTCTCTTCATCGAGGCGTTTCTGCATCGCGGCATCTATGCATTGGGGGTGGTCATTGCATCGGGGGTGGTTACTGCATCGCGGTGTCTCTGCATTGGGGGTGGCCGCTGTATCGCGGTGGTCAATGAATCTGGGGTGGTCAATGCATCGCGGTGTCTCTTCATCGGAGGTGGTCACTGCATCGCAGTGTCTCTGCATTGGTGGTGGTCACTGCATCACGAGGTCACTTTATCCAGGCGTCTCTGCATCACGGCGTCTTTGCATCGCGGTGTCTCTGCATCGGGGCTGCATCGCGGTGGTCACAAAAAAAAAACCTTTTTAGCATCCAGAAAAAAAAAAACAAAAAAAAACAAAACAACAAAAATCAAATGCTGATTAAGCCTGTCACAAAGGAAGAGGTTCATAAAGCTATTTTCAGTCTTGACCCTACTACTTCAGCGGGTATTGATGGTTATAATGAAGAGTTCATTAGGCATTGTTGGGATATTGTGGGTGAATATTTGGTTGATGCAGCTCAAGATTATATTGCAGGTAACCCTCTCCCAAGAGCCGTTGGAGCTACACTGGTAACCCTGATCCCAAAAACTGGGGTGCCCAAATCCTTTTCTGAATTTAGGACAATATCTTTGAGTACTTTCGTCAATAAAATGTTGACAAAAATTCTAAGTTCTCGGCTGCAGCAGATTCTTCCTTCACTGATCTCACAAGAACAAACAACTTTCCTCAAAGGAAAAGACATTACAGATAATGTACTGTTAGTCCAGGAGATGGTGAAGTTCCTCCACAAGAAAACTAGAGGCCATAAATAATTTACAAATTTGATTTCATGAAGGCCTTTGACAGGGTCTTCTGGCTCTTTTTGGAGCTTCTATTAGGAAAGTTTGGTTTCGTAAATCATTTCATCAAGTTGATAATGAACAATTTGAAAAGTAGCTGGTTTTCTCTATTAATCAATGGTAGTCCAGCCGGGTTATTCCAATCATCTAGTGGGATAAAAAAAGGAGATCCTATATCTCCCTATATTTTTATTCTGCTCGCAGAAGCTCTCTTTAGAGGGATAAAAACCATTTTTACTCCAGGGCAAGATACTTATGCAGTTCCAAGGGGCTTCTCAGTTGTAACTCATTCCTTGTATTCCGATGACTTAATAGTGTTCTTTAAAGGCAATTTGACAACTGTTAAGAAGCTTATGACTTTTCTGATACAATATGAAATAGCCACTGGTCAGAAGATTAATAGGGAAAAATCTCTTCTCTAATTGGCAAACATGATCCAACTCAATCTATAATTCAAATCAAACAGCATACTCTGATGCAGCAGGCAAACTTTCCGTTTGCCTATTTAGGTTGTCCAATTCACATTGGAAAGGCTAAGGCCTCCTTCTTTAGTGGTTTAGTGCATAAATTTGAAGCCAAACTACAAGGATGGTATGCAAGCTTCTCACTTCAGGAGGCAGGATTATTCTAACTAAGCATGGTTTATCTTCCTTGCCAATCAACTTGATGGCCGCCATGCAGCTCCCTGTAGCAGTTAGGAGGAAAATTGGAAGGATAATGTCTCACTTTATTTGGAATGACTCTCGAGACCACAAACACAGAACATGGAGAAAATAGGAATCATTGTGCTATCCTTTGGTGGAGAATGGTCTGGGGTTTAGGGACTTAAAACATATCCAGGAAAGCTTCTCATGCAAGCTTTGGTGGAAATTGAGAAACCATCAAGGCTTGTGGGCATCTAAATTCATAAATAGAGAATATCCATTAGACAAGCTGCATGCATGGAAGATGTTAGCTCCTACTCAACAATGCATGAAAGACAATACCAGGTATATTGAGGAACCTTTTAGAAAGTGGATATGGACACCAGCTACCTTAAGGAACTTTTTTGAAAGAGTCACAGAAGACACAAAGCAAAGCACTCTGTAATAAGAGGTTATCTAGGTTTGAGCTGGGAGAGACTTGGAAACCTTACATACCAACCATGATCTCTTTTTTCTATGGAGGTTATATAATACACTGCTTCCATTCCCGGATCAATTAATGAAAATAGGGATTCATGGTCCATATAAGTGTCCATTTTGTCCAGCCAAGGACTCTCTTTTTGTTGCAAATAAAATTTAGTTTTGATGATGATTCATCTCATTTAAGTATATGTTTGTTTACACCCCATTGATGAAGTCTCAAACTAGTTATTCTACAAAGGGAAAGCTAAAAGATGTCTAGAATTGAATGTATAAGTATTACTAGAGTCTGATAATTGTATAGGTTATATCAGACAAGCACTATAATAGATAGAAGTATCATAAAACTGAAAACTGGAAATCATCTAGAAAACTAGAACTTAACATAAGACTGAAGATATACACCTAGAACTGAAGTTCACTCAGAACTGAAGAAGGTAAGTTTGCTGAGGGACACAGACTCGGTTAGCTTATCTAGAACTAAAGGCTGAGGGAACAAACTCAGAATTTGAAGAACTAAAGGACACAGTGTTAAGGGCTATTTCATACGACATTTTATGATATTTTTCCTATAAAATTTCTCCACATTAGTAATATTTGCATTGGAATTGGACCTAAAATGGAATTATTGAGTAAAGTGGTTTTTAAATAATAAATTGCAAATAAACTTTAATTCTTTGGGTTAATTATGAATTTCATACTATTTTGGAATTGTATTATGTTTTGCAATATTTATGATATAGATAATGTTGACATCACAAGGATGAGGTGGATAAAAGATAAGAGCCATAAAGGATAAGATCAAGTGGTTTCCAAGTTGTTAGAGGAGAGATCAACAAGTGGGACAAAAGGCGCTTGCAAAACCGTTTCATACAAGCTCAATTCGATTGCGGCAAAGAAGGAAAACGGACGTTTAAAAGATCAAACGGGCGTCCACGAAGAAAAGTCGATTCGAGAGAGTTTGAACGTGCTCGAACGGGCGTTGTTAGTGTGTAGTGCCGAAAGACAATTTGTGTAATTGTTTTTAATAATGAATGACGAAATTTATCTTACCTTATTACTTGCTTTGTGCTTGTAAAGTAATACATCACAAACCCTAAGTATATCTCAGATGTAACCACTTAACTCGGTGTATGGATTACACGTGAGGATTGAGTTAGTGGTGATATACTTAAATCGTTAGTCCGTGGTGAACTTAATCGAGTTTAGGGTCTCTTGATTAAAACACCAATAATGCGCCCGAACACCTTAGGGTGTGATAGTCTTATCCGGACTTGTCGGTAGAGGGGTACCTACGTGGGGCATTTATATATGATGGCATTCATATAGGATCGGACCGATTTAATCAGTATTTCTCGGTATAATTCCGTAATCGAGGAATCTTATTAAATCATTAGATGATCATATATGGATCAACCTTAATCCCGAGGTGATCACGGGATGCCGCTTGTCCCGGGTAGTGTTTGATGTGTCGATTACGGTTCACTTTAATATGTGTTCCAAGCCACTTCTCATTGGCACTATCTCCGGATGAGTGAGTAGTTCTGATTTTCACGCAGACATGGAATCCATTCCTTCTCAAGGAAGTAGAGAGACAAATCCCTTGTTTGTTAGCCCTAAGAAAGTGATCGATCCGGGAGTTCACGTTTGACTAATTAGCTACTAGTCGATATGTGTACTAATTGATCATTAGGGGTTAATGGTAAATAATGATAAGATATTCTCGAGTCGGGTTCACGGAGACTTCCCACTCGTAATGGGCAAATCTATGGAGGGTTAATCCGTATGTAGTGATTATATCAATGGACGCTTATCGCTCTATGGGTTGAGTATAAGTATACATCTATAATCGGTAGAGTTCAGTTTCGGGTTTATGGTGGCGTAATCCCGGAATTAATAATTAATGTACTTTCTGTTCGATGAATAATTAATTATTGGAGCTACTGGTTATAGGTCCATGGTCCCCGATGTGGCTTCTGTAATTCGGACTAGTAATCTTGTTACTTGGGCCTCCTCGATAATTAATTAATTGGGCTAATTAATTGATATGCATGGATATTATTTAGTTGGGCTAAATAATATAATACACATAAAAGACATTTTATGTGGGCTTTTTGACCCTAAAGGTGGCGCCAATATCATCATTTAATTAGAGAGAAATTAGTTTTCTTGGATAATTATTTGACATGTGATTTATCTTTTATTTGTTAAATGATAATTCATGGAATATTAGATAATAATATGATTTATCCTAATTTGTTTGGGATAATCATTTTTATTTATCTTTTATTTGGAAAAGGATTAATGTGATAATTATCACTTAATTATTTAATCCTTGAAGGACATTGATTACTCTCCTATATAAAGAGAGTTCTCCCAAGTCTAATGAAGAGGTACTATTCACGTCACTATTCACCGAGAGAAATTGGCCGAAAAATTTCGGCCTCTATTCTTAGGGTTCGAGTTGGAAAAATCTTCGGGATTTTTCTGGTTGCATATCAAGGAGGCTCGTGTATCAAGAAGGGTGTCCACCAACCGCCGTTTGGAGAACACATCGGAAGATCAAGGCTTCTCTTCCCTATATTGGTAACATGATCTTAACCCCCTTGTAGTAGTTTAAGTCCTTTAATTATGTATTGTGATATATAAATCGTGATCCATCCATTTAACGCATAGATCTAATTTTGGTTAGATCTAAGAACCCGTGCATCCTTCACGTTCATCTTGTAGAGCGGGCGTTCCATATGTGAAACCAAATGTTCGATCTGCGATTTCTTTGTTTTTCTATAAATAGCCCCGTTGTAATCACATAGGGGAGTATCATTATTATGAGATTTCATCTTCTTCCCAGATCGAAAATCTGAGATTTCTCGAGCTCAAACAGCCCAAAAGTAGATTCAATTCACTTGTTTTAGTATAGATTTTATGGATTTCTCTTCAAGCATTGTAATCAATCATTCCATGGGTAGCTAAATAGCTTCTGGCAAACGTGGGGATGCAATTGTAATCAACAATCCTGGTTTTCTTATAATTAATCTTGTGTTCTTCAAAAAGGTTAGATCATTTAGCTTGCTTTATTTGTTTCAATTCGTTTACATCGAAAGATAACGATTTTGTGATGCTTCATGAATGAAAGTTTATGAAATTAGATCATCTTGCTAAATTGATTGAGCAGTTAGTTTTAGCCCAATGACGAAAGTTGCTGAATTAATTGTTCGGGTTGTTAATCGAGAGATTGCACACCTAGATCGTTAATTGATACAAACGTTGTTAAGAAATTAATCGTTTTGCATTTGATAAGGTGAACCCACCTTTGTTGAAAAAACACTGTTGTTGATTGTAATTGAGCTTTTATTGTTGATTAAATTGCTGAACCAATGTTTGCCACTTTTCCTAATTCGTTTGTTGTTTAGTTTCACAGATTTAAGCCTTAGTTTATTTCCTGCTCGCTAATTTAACTTCCTCGCACTTTAATTTCCAGTCAAACAATCCTTTCATAGCTTTGAATCAACTTTGATTCTCTGTCTATGCTCGTTTTACAAGCTGAATCTAAACCATAAAACATCATCAAAAACCATCTCCTGTGGATCGACACCTTTACTTATCCTACTGTACTAACAACTACCCGATATTCGGTCGGTTAGGGGTTGGTTTGCATTATAAGTATCGGTTTTACAAATTTAGTTTGTTTTGATTATTGCAAAAATACTCCAAACACACAGACTCAGTTAAAGAAGATTAAAGAACTGAGGGTTCAAACTCAGTTATGAAGATTTTTTAGCCGAGACTATAAAGTTAGAATTCAGGTAAGTGTGATAGCCTGAATTGACTTTATGGATATTGAAAGAAGACCTAAGTATCGTAAGGACAATGATATCTTAGATGATCTGTATAAGAAATGGTGTAATCTGATGAAGTCACATAAAATCAGATAAATAGAGTACTGAAATTTTGAAGAAGAGTAAAAACTCAGTTTACCCTCTAAGCCAGTTAACAAACTGAAAACTGATACACTTAGTATAAAACTGAACAAGACACTCAGTTTTATAGTCAGCCATCCAAGCAACTGAAAGTACATTCGAACGTTGTAAATCAAGGATTTCTATTGGATGAAGAACTGACATGTCAGAACGGTCACTGACACCTGACATATGAAAATATAGATGTTGATACAATTCAAATTCAAGCAAGATGAACGTTGGACCTCACACTATAAATAGAGGACTTTGCATCAAGGATAAAAAACAACAACAACATCGATTTACAAGCATTTTTTATCACATGTCTAGTTCATCTGAATTGCTATCAATATTTGCGCTCAACAAGATCATATCTAGATTTCTTCAAGTGTTCAAACTACATCGATCTTATCCAGATTTCAACACTTAGAAGAACCACAAGCGAGAATCATTTTATTGATTCTCAGCCCAACTTTGATTCTTAATCAAAGGTTTAGACTGTGAAGCAATCCGGTCAAGGAGTTGCCAAGAACAGTTGTGACATTTGCAGTCGGGTAGACTGTGTTTGTGGTGGTAGCTGGTGTAGAGGCAATACAACCCTCTAAGGACCAGTGGTTCAAGTAGTTGAAGAGCAGCAATCCAACATGTTCTTTAGTTGTTTAGATAGTGACACTAGGGATTAGTCAAGGACTATCATTTAGGACTTTTTGTAACAGCGTACCTCAAGGAGTGATTGCGGGTCAAGTTATAAAAATAACTCGATACCTAACTAACACACTAGCAAGAGAACTAGGTTCAATCGTAGTATAGCTAGATAGAGTCGAGGTCGATCCCACTGAGACTCGGCACAAACAAAACACAACTTTATTCCATTAGAACTAAATTGAAAGGGCGGTCTACGACCAACTAAACGTAGTAAATAAGATAGTGACAACCACAAAACACAGAATACCACAAAGACAAACTAAAAACTACTAAACAAGGACAAAATTATTGATATTATCTAAACAAAGAATATTAAGAATATTGATTACGCTAGTAGCTAATGACTCCCCCATGTGAACTAGATTGACAACGAGACAAAACAAACGTTAAAGTTTAATTATTATGACTACGGGAGTCATCCCCTAAGGTAGATTTAGCTCCGATTAGGCCATCTAAATCATTGTGCCTCCATTACGTGACTTCGACTTTTAATGCCTCCATCTCATATAACTTCTGACACAATTACGAAACTAGGGATGCCGGTATAAACCGTAACCTCATCTAAGCAACATTCCTAGGGTAAGGCGTACTTCTTAGATGCCGATTCAATCTAGATCCTAAGTAACAATCACTTTTTAGGTTTCTTGTTAAATTATGATGACAAATAATTAAGTTGATCAGGTTTAATTACTCGTTTTAATTCCAAATCAGAGAATCTGACGTAGTCGAAGCCGGTCATAATTCTGCCTTAAACTTCACCACCCTCGGTCGACCGAATGACATGTCTCGGTTGACCGAGTGACATGCCTCGGCTGACCGAGTGAAGGTCTGCGTAGGTACAAATTATGATTACTTCTTAACGTTTCTAATCTAAACACATGGGTTCGTAAATAGTCTACATCGTGAAATCAATACAAGAAAACTACTCCATAATAAAATAAATCAGATCTACGAATAAAGATTGCATAATTGAAAAGTCATACCCTCGAAGACGAGAATGACTCCCAATCTTTAATGCGCTCCCTAACCGGAGAATCCGACGACTCCACAATGAACGAACATAAAAAAAAACTAAAACTTAATAAACTCAAGGTATTGTATATATTGTATCTTGTAGATTGTTCATCGTTTCAATTTCGTAGCTGCTGCTTATATAGAGGCTATTGCCGACCTAGGAAGGATCTAGAAGATATACACGCTTTTTCTTCTGGATAAGCTTCGGGTGACTGAATATCAACCCTCGGTCGACCGAATGAAGTGGCTCGGTCGACCGAGCCTCTTTTTTGCACATGTTAAATGCGTTTCTCGACTAACTTGCTCCCCACTGCATTCTTCCGTGCTGATTTGATTTCTCTAACTTATCCCTTGATTAATGCTCCGATTTCTTCCTTATTATCTTGAGATTCACTGATTGAATGACATTTATCCTCCCGATTTATCATGATCTACAAAATCAGCATTTATCGCACAATAAATTGGTCTTTAATAATAAAAACAGCTAAATACCAAAAATCATATTAATAATCACTTAACATTAAATAATAAATATAAATAAGTGATTCAATATGAAATATATATAGTTAACTCCGATTTAAGGTTAGAATTGATGACATAAATAGGTATATTTTAACCGTCATCAAAATGCCCCCCACTTAAACTTTGCTTCGTCCCGAACAAAACATCAATAAGTCATTCCCCAAGACACATTTTCCTTGGTCAACTCATACTTACACAAGAAACTCGAGTCAACTCATACCAGTCATGCTCATAAGATAAGCATTATTCGCTACTCGCTATGAATCGAAGTGATTGTGTGCATGTGCATTGGTTTTATATAAATTTAGCAAGATTAGAGTTTATGCAGACTTCATATCAAAATTCACCAACATCAAAGATTCATACTTCTTTTGCCTCAATGGTTAAAGCACTAGAACAATAAGCAAGAGCGTATCTATAGGGCTTTTAGACTTGAGACCGAGTACTACTCGAAGCCTCTAAAAATTTGAACTTTTTCAATTCTTCATATTTTTCAAATACTACCAATCTCAAGGAAGAAAACTCTTTTTTTTTACGAGTATCCCCCCTATCTTAGACCATGCATAGTATCGAATATTACCACAAGCGCGGGGCTACTTTGGTAATGTTACTACAAGCCCAGTGTTTTAACGCATTGTCAAAACACAGGTACGTCTCAAGCTTATTACTCCGCTTTGATGGCTAGAAGATCAGAATACATCAGTCGATAAATAACGACACTAGGTGAGCATAACCAATCATCTATGCAATGTACACATACCTCTTTCAATTATCATAATTCATGCGGTACTAAGCGATTCACATGTTGAGTAGTTAAACAATGCCTAACTACTTGCAATTGTTGGCATGAATATCCTTAAGTTTACTAACAATTTATCGCAAAAGTATAATATGACCACGTACTCACGCAACTTGGTTCCTTGCCTATCAATTTTAAATTTGGCTCAATATTGCCTCAATATTCCGTTCCTCTTTACGTTTTCAACATATAGCTAAGTCCCTTGCCCCCCACTTAAACATGGCATTGTCCTCAATGACAAAAATAAATGAGAGTTTAAGAAGAAAGACTTAGCTCTGGAAACGGCTCCCGATTAAAGGAACAATATCGGAGTAAACATCAGCACGTCGTGGAGAGACAGACACATCCTGTATAAGCAAACAAGCTCCACGAAATCGTCAAATACCATGTCTATGGAAGTTATAAAATAATGTGGCAGTAATTAGATATAAATATCTAAAAACAGTTTAAGCCACTTTACTTTATACTGCCATGGACAATACCAAAAGGGATTTAAACCTAAATAAAAACTCACATGACGGCTATCAAGGAAAAAACCTCGTTTATTCCGAACATAGACTCGGAACATGGCGAGATGAAAAAAACCGTGATAGGCGCATGCTACTTTATTATTAAAAAATAAAAACAAAAAAGATAGTTATAATGAAATAGTTCTAAATTTATAGTCGCTAGCTCGACTCAGTTTAAGATGGTTTATTCATAGATAGGGTCTTCGAGGTACAAAACCTCCTCCTCAAAGACCAGTGGAAGCCCTTGATAATGCTTCACACGATGTCCATTGACCACAAACTGGACTCGTCTTTGAAATTGAATAGCTCCACCGCTCCGAAGGAAGACTTGTTGTACTCGAAATGGGCCATACCATCTTGATTTTAACTTGCCCGGGAAGAGTCTTAAGCGTGAGTTGTACAAGAGAACCAGATCACCCTTTTGAAAGGTCCTCTCCAGGATCTTTTTGTCATGGAACTTCTTCGTGCGCTCCTTGAAAATCTTGGCATTCTCGTATGCCTCTAAACGAAACTCCTCCAGGCGAGTTAATTCTAACATCCTCTTCTCACCGGCCAACGTCTCATCAAAATTTACCATCCTTGTTGCCTACATGGCCCGGTGCTCAAGTTCCACAGGAAGATGACATGCCTTTCCAAAAACAATCCTATACGGGGACATTCCAATCGAGGTTTTATATGCAGTCCTATAAGCCCATAAAGCGTCGTCTAAACGTAACGACCAATCTTTCCTAGTCGTATTGACAGTTTTCTCCAGGATACGCTTTATCTCTCGATTGGTGACTTCTACTTGCCCACTAGTCTGGGGGTGATATGCGGTTGCTAGTTTATGTCGAACCCCATACTTAATCATCAGCCTTTCAAAAGGTTTATTGCAAAAATGACAACCATTGTCGCTTATAATCGCCCTAGGCGTCCCAAACCTTGTAAAAATATTCTTTTTCAAGAATCTAACTACAACCTTAGCATCGTTAGTAGGGGAAGCAATGGCCTCAACCCATTTGGTTTCATAATCAGCAGCAACTAAGATGTATCGGTTAGATAGTGATGAAGTGAAGGGTCCAACGAAGTCTATTCCCCAAACGTCAAAGAGTTCTACTTCTAAGATGCTCTTAAGTGGCATCTCATTCCTCCGTGAAATATTTCCTGTCATTTGACAAGCATGACATGCTCGTGCATATTGGTGTGCATCCTTAAACAATGTCGGCCAATAAAAACCGCATTGGAGGACCTTGGCCGCAGGTTTTTCTCCCCGTAGTGTCCTCCAACTTCATAAGAATGACAATGCTTCAGGATATCATTATACTCTTCCTCGGGCACACACCTTCGAAAAACGTTATCAGATCCTAGCTTAAACAGATAAGGCTCATCCCAATAATAGTGTCTAAGATCTTTAAAGAATTTTTTCCTTTCTTGGGCAAAGTGAGATTTGGTGGTAGGTACTTTATGGATAGATAATTAACAAACAAACTAAACCATGGTTGTTTCTTCTCCTTCACAACCTCTATTCGCGAAGAAAAACGCAACACAATCATCATGTCCCCGATGGTGGTGATGGAGAAAAGTTGTTCATCGGAAAAGATTCTCCTATCTCGTAATTCCTCACCATCCTCTAATTGTAAGCGACGGATGATCGGCCACCACATTCTCACTTCCTTTCTTATCTCGGATTTCTACGCCAAATTCTTGCGGCGAGAGAATCCATCTCAACAATCTAGGCTTTGAATCTTGTTTTGCTAGGAGATACTTAAGAGCCGCATGGTCGATCCACACGGTGACTTTAGATCCCACTTAGTAAGATCTAAACTTGTCAAAAGCAAAGATAACGGCCAAAAGCTCCTTCTCCGTTGTGGCGTAATTTCTTTGGGCAGCATTCAAAGTCCGGCATGCATAATAAATAGGCCTAAAGATCTTATCTTTTCTTTGACCCAAAGCGGCGCCAACAAAGAGATATCACTTGCATCACACATCGGTTCAAACGGAAGATCCCAATCCGGTGCGACCAGAACGGGTGCAGTAATCAGCCTACTTTTTATTTCATTGAAAGCTTTTATGCACTCATTAGAAAACACAAATGGCACATCCTTGGCCAATAATTCGGTAAGAGGTCTAGAGATTAAGGAAAAGTCCATAATAAACCTACGATAAAATCCGGCGTGGCCTAAAAAACCTCGCAAAGTTTTAAGATTGGTAAGTGGAGGTAATTTCTCGATCACCTCAACTTTGGCTCTGTCCACCTCTATTCCGCTCTTTGATATGCGGTGGCCTAGTACTATACCTTCCGTAACCATCAAATGACACTTCTCCTGCGATTAAGCACAAGATTCGTCTCCTCACATCTCTTCAACACTCGTGCTAGATGTGTGAGACATGAATCGAAATCGTCTCCAAATACGGAGAAATCATCCATAAAGATTTCCAAGAAATCTTCCACCATATCTGCAAATAATGACATCATACATCGTTGAAATGTCGCGGGAGCGTTACACAATCCAAATGGCATTCAACTATATGCAAATGTCCCATATAGGCATGTAAATGTTGTTTTCTCACGATCTTCGGGCGAGATGTGGATTTGATAGTATCCCGAATACCCGTCAAGAAAACAATAGAAAGCATGCCCGCCAGATCTCTCGAGCATTTGATCGATGAAGGAAGAGGAAAGTGGTCCTTACGAGTCGCATCATTTAGTTTCCTAAAGTCTATGCATACTCGATGACCGGTGATGAGCCTCACAGGAATTAACTCATTCAACTCATTGGCTTGCACCGTCAATCCTCCCTTCTTGGGAACCACGTGGATAGGGCTTACCCATTCGCTATCAGCAATTGGAAATATAATTCCCATTTCTAGAATTTTTATAACCTCATCCCTAAC
This sequence comes from Gentiana macrophylla, assembly GCA_026214975.1. Taxonomy (NCBI): domain Eukaryota; kingdom Viridiplantae; phylum Streptophyta; class Magnoliopsida; order Gentianales; family Gentianaceae; genus Gentiana; species Gentiana macrophylla. The sequence continues at coordinate 90,012,169 of CM047817.1, forward strand.
CACGTCCTTTAATTGTGGGGTTAGACGCCTCTGAGGTTGTGCAACCGCTTTCTTTTCAAGATCCACGGAGATTTTGTGCATACATACACTAGGACTAATGCCCTTAACGTCAGCTATGGTCCATCCAAATGCTCCGCGGTACTCTCTTAAAACTCTCATTAGTTTATCCTCTTGTAGATCCGTCAAGGAAGAAGATATAATTAGTGGCAAAGTCTCATCTTGCAGAAATACATACTTCAAATTTGCAGGAAGAGGTTTTAAAGTCAAATTAGTGGGAGGTTCTTCCAAAGAGGTCTTCAACTTTTGACCAGTGAGTTTAAGTTCGAAGTACTTATGCCACGTTGGTCTATGATGGAATCTTTCAATCTCTGCAGCACTTACTTCCTCTACAGGCCTAAGGGTTCCTCTACTACATCCTGGCCATATCATCTTCTCCTCCTCACTACTCACGTACTTGACTTCATCTTCTTCTTCCAAGACAAAGATCCAAGAAATCCTTGATACTTTCATGTTGTTGAAATTCTTGAACGATCCTATCAATGGAATCCAACATGAAACATGCATCCTCTCCATCATCAAAGTTGTTTCATAGTGTCGAAGACATTGAATGCAACTCCTCTTCGCTTCACTCTAACTCGCCTTTGTAAACATCAATTAGCGTTCTACTAGTGGCCATGAAAGGTCTCCCCCCAATATCAAGGGCACTTCATAGTTAGCTTCCATATCTAATACCACAAAGTCGATGTGGGAATACAAACTTTTCAACTCTTACTAGCACATCCTCAACCACTCCACAAGGTTCTTTGACGAACGGTTACGCTAATTGCAGTGTGATTGAGGTCTTCTTAAGATCTTTCATGCCTAGTTTCCAAAAAATAGATAGTGGCATCAGATTCACGCTTGCTCCTAGATCACACAAAGCTTTGTTTAGACATACGTTACCTATAGTGCAGGGAATGAGGAAGCTTCCCGGATCTTTGCATTTTGGGGGTAACTTATGTTGAAGAATGGCTGAGCACTCCTCATTAAGGCATATGGTCTCTAAATCTAGAAGTTTCCTTTTAGTAGAGACGGCGTCTTTTAAAAACTTAGTGTACTCAGGCATTTCAGCTAGTGCTTCAACTAGGGGTATATTGATTTGTAACTTATTGAATATATCCACGAACTTCTTATACCTCTTATTATCAAACTTAGGCTTCGGCTTTGGTGGAGGATAAGGTAGAGTTGAAGGATCGACATCAAAGTGAAAATTGGATACTTGTTATTGTAAAGTTCAACTCTAGTCCAAAGAGTTCTTTATAAGTTCTTTGCTCAGGCAAAGTTTCCGAAGTATTAGTCTCATTGCTTGGCTCACCATCCTTATTCTTTGTGACTTTCTCTTTCTCTTGCAGGGATGGTGGACTTACTTCTTTTCCACTTCTTGTCATGATTGCATTCAAATCCTTAGGGTTCTTCTCAGTGTTGCTTGGCAACCCTCCAGGAGGTCTAGTTGAGACTTGCTCAGCTAGTTGTCCTATCTGGTGAGTGAGATTTTGGACTAGAGCTTCTTGGTTGGTAACCTTAGCATCGGTCTTCTGACAATATTGGCTAAAGTTAGTGGCTAAATCAGCCATAGATTTTGAAAGTTGTCCCATATTTTCAGTAACGACATTACTCAGTTTTTCTACTGCAGCTTCCCAACCGAAAGTTTTAGTTTGCTGGGGTACATAAGTAGTAGGCGGTTTAGGCCCTTCTCCTGCATTGGGGTCACTATATCGAATCGGGATGGTTATGGTTAGGCTTATATCCTCCCATTGATTTCCTTGTTTCCTAATATAGTTGGCTTCTTCAAGATACCAACATTCTCATTTTGAGGGGTTACCTCGATTCCAGTCCCTTTCTCTACTTGCCATCCTCTCTTGCATTCCATCTACCTTATTGTTGATAACAGAAAGTTGTTCTAAGATTTTGGTAGATGCACTATCCTCAAATATGTCAGCGGCTATCTTCACAGTAGCTATGTCATTGCCTCCCCATTGACTATTCATCGCTATTTGCTCCATTTTTCCTTGTGCCTCCTCAGGAGATAAAAGAACAAACGCCCATTGCTAGAGGCGTCTACTCTAATTTTCTCGCTCTCTCAATCCATGGTAAAAGTTTGCATTAAAAGCCAAAGAGAGATATCATGATGAGGACACTTCCTCATAGCTTCCTTAAAACGCTCCCAAGCTTGATCAAAACTCTCCCAGGTTGTTGCTTAAATCCTAGGATGTCTTGGAGTAACTTAAAGGTTTTTCCCAAGGAAAATACTTATTCATGAATTTTTGCAACAATTGTTCCCAAGTAGTGATAGATCCAATTTCTAAAGAGAGAAGCCATTGCTTAGCTTTATCTTTCAAAGTGAAAGGGAAAGCTTAAGACGAATGTTCCCTCCGGGATTAATTATGGTTTCACACAGTGCTAACGATTTCCAAGAAATTTGTCACATGAACACCGGGATCCTCGCTCGGACTCCATGAAAGGTGGAATAGTTGGTCACCATTTGAATTACATTAGGCCTAGGGTGATAGACTTCCGCAAAGATCTTGCAAAGTTGCTACGATAGCGAGAATGAATTGCTCAATAGTGGGTGTTGCATAACTTTGCAAAGTGCGCCTCGCGACTTGGTTTCCATTATTAGCATTAAGATTGTTCGCATTATTAACATTATTGGCATTATTAACAACTTCAGGATTAAGTACCTGGTTCGGATTGACCGGAATGCCTTCCATTTCTGTTTCAGATTCGAAATTTTCGAATGATCGGTTGTATGTCCTTTTTCTCGATTCGTGCTCGCTTTCCTCAAGATTTGGATCCTCTTCTCCTTGCTTAGCCAGTTCTTTAGCTAACTTTCTATTTCGCCTCGCAAATTTCTCTATTTCAGGATTATATGGCTCAAGCGGTTCCTTCGATTTCCGAGTAGCGTACTATAAAATAACAAAAACAATAAAACAATAAAAACTTAAAGGCTAGGCCTTTAACTAGACTAAATAATAAAAACGAAACTAAAACAGACTCGAAACAAGTTTGAGAAAAAAAAAACGTAAATAAAAGCGAAGCGAGAATCTTGTAAAACTAATACGTAATGTAAAAAAAAAAAATTTCTCGGTCGACCGAGAACTGTGGTTCGGTCGACCGAACTCTCTCTTTCTTTTTTTTATTTTTTTATTTTTTATAAAGACACTGTTTAATATACAGACTCTTATTCACAGAATGTCCACGAATCCAGTTCTAACAAAATAAGCTATATTTTAATTTAATGACTCGAGTCCCCGGCAACGGCGCCAAAAACTTGATTGCGGGTCAAGTTATAAAAATAACTCGATACCTAACTAACACACTAGCAAGAGAACTAGGTTCAATCGTAGTATAGCTAGATAGAGTCGAGGTCGATCCCAAAGAGACTCGGCACAAACAAAACACAACTTTATTCCATTAGAACTAAATTGAAAGGGCGGTCTACGACCAACTAAACGTAGTAAATAAGATAGTGACAACCACAAAACACAGAATACCACAAAGACAAACTAAAAACTACTAAACAATGACAAAATTATTGATATTATCTAACAAAGAATATTAAGAATATTGATTACGCTAGTAGCTAATGACTCCCCCATGTGAACTAGATTGACAACGAGACAAAACAAACGTTAAAGTTTAATTATTATGACTACGGGAGTCATCCCCTAAGGTAGATTTAGCTCCGATTAGGCCATCTAAATCATTGTGCCTCCATTACGTGACTTCGCCTTTTAATGCCTCCATCTCATATAACTTCTGACACAATTACGAAACTAGGGATATAAACCGTAACCTCATCTAAGCAACATTCCTAGGGTAAGGCGTACTTCTTAGATGCCGATTCAATCTAGATCCTAAGTAAAAATCACTTTTTAGGTTTCTTGTTAAATTATGATGACAAATAATTAAGTTGATCAGGTTTAATTACTCGTTTTAATTCCAAATCAGAGAATCTAACGTAGTCGAAGCCGGTCATAATTTTGCCCTAAACTTCACCACCCTCGGTCGACCGAATGACATGTCTCGGTTGACCGAGTGACATGCCTCGGCTGACCGAGTGAAGGTCTGCGTAGGTACAAATTATGATTACTTCTTAACGTTTCTAATCTAAACACATGGGTTCGTAAATAGTCTACATCGCGAAATCAATACAAGAAAACTACTCCATAATAAAATAAATCAGATCTACGAATAAAGATTGCATAATTGAAAATTCATACCCTCGAAGACGAGAATGACTCCCAATCTTTAATGCGCTCCCTAACCGGAGAATCCGACGACTCTACAATGAGCGAACATAAAAAAAACTAAAACTTAATAAACTCAAGGTATTGTATATATTGTATCTTGTAGACTGTTCATCGTTTCAATTTCGTAGCTGCTGCTTATATAGAGGCTATTGCCGACCTAGGAAGGATCTAGAAGATATACACGCGTTTTCTTCTGGATAAGCTTCGGGTGACCGAATGAAGTGGCTCGGTCGACCGAGCCTCTTTTTTGCACATGTTAAATGCGTTTCTCGTCTAACTTGCTCCCCACTGCATTCTTCCGTGCTGATATGATTTCTCTAACTTATCCCTTGATTAATGCTCCGATTTTCTTCCTTATTATCTTGAGATTCACTGATTGAATGACATTTATCCTCCCGATTTATCATGATCTACAAAATCAGCATTTATCGCACAATAAATTGGTCTTTAATAATAAAAACAGCTAAATACCAAAAATCATATTAATAATCACTTAACATTAAATAATAAATAGAAACAAGTGATTAAATATGAAATATATATAGTTAACTCCGATTTAAGGTTAGAATTGATGACATAAATAGGTATATTTTAACCGTCATCAAGGAGTTCTAGTGGAATTTTCCTCTTACATCACAGCGGAAGAGTGGACTGACAGGATTACACCACCTGGAACCACTATAATTCTTGCTCTACTTACTTTACGCATTTACATTTTGTTATTTACTTTTACAGCATTTATATTTGATCATACAACATACTGAAACTGATTGTTATAAGTATACACATCTCACAAACTGACATTCACCAGAATTCGGTTTTGCGTACTCAGTTTTTTCTTATAGAATCAACAAGATCCAGATAAAGGCTAAAACTTATATCTACTGCCGGTTGACTCAGTTTTGGCATAAGTCAGTTTGACTTAAGATCAGATTTGTCAGCTCAACTCCACACAAGTTTAAAATTGAACCTTAATTGTGATAATCTAGTTTTTGAGTGACAAGTTTATTCACCCCCCCTCTAAACTTGTGTTCGCCTTTCCAAGGGACCAACAATTGGTATCGGAGCAGTGTTCTTTAACAATTCATTGTTGAAAACTCACTTGCTCTGGTTATCTCCTCTAGTTGTTATCTTGAAAAAGCTCAGTTTTCAGTTTCCAGTCTTTGCATTATCTAGTTTTCACTCACTATCACAATGGATAACAATCAGTATGCCAGACAAATGCTGATATGCAACATGGATAGATTTGATGAATACAGATGTCGTTTGCAGGCCTTCTAAAAGCCACTCATGATGAGATGATGGACGTACTTACTGACGGACCCATCCAAATCACTCATATGCAAACTGTCGATGCTGATCAAGTTAGAGTCCCCAAGCCTAAAAGCGAATTGAACAACGTGATCAAAAATGGAACAATCTGAATAACGTTGTCATGGATATCATACTCAGAACTCTTGACAACAATATGTTTCTGAAAGTCAAGGATTGCACTACTGCAAAAGAAATGTGGGAGAAACTCCAACTGGTTTACGAAGGAACTGACTCCATTAAAGAAAACACGATCTCAGTTGCAAAACAGAAGTTTGAAAATTTCAAAATGAAGTCACGCGAAAATATTGATCAGATGGAAACAAGATTCAGTGCTATCATGGATGAACTAGCTCTACTCTAGATTGAGTACACCAAGAAAGAAATCAACACTAGAATCTTGAAGGCCTTACCAATGTGCTGGAAGATGAAGGTCACAGCAATGGAAGAATCAAGGAGACTTGACATAGAAGACTCCTTCAAAATCTTCTCAGATCTTAAAGCTTATGAATTCAATGAAGATTTCACTATGACAACAGCTCTAATCAAAGCCATGGAGGAGCCTAAAACAACAGTTCTTGCAGCAGCAGCCACAAATGATAACCAAGAAACCTCATCTAGCAATCTTCAGTAATTGGATGAGATGGAGGAGCAGATGGCCCTAATGATGAATAGAATTTGAAGAATGAAGAGTGGACATCCAGTCACTCAGAAGTTTATCAAGAAGACTCCTGAAAAGAGGAAAGACGATGAATATCTTTGCTTCAACTGTAAAAAGCCTGGACACTACAAAGCTGAATGTCCAGAGCTGACTGGTAAGAAGACTCGGCAACGAAGAACTGGAAGAAGAGCACTTTTAGCCGGAGATGAGTCAGACTATGAAGCTGGCACTGAAAGATTATCAGATGACACAGCTCTAATGGCTCATATGGAGGATCCTAATGAGGTATGTGAATCGAACTCCAAATATTCCTCACCTCAGATTTCCGTACAAAATGCATGTTCTTCGACTGCTGACTCCAATCCAAAAAATCTGGAATTAGAAAAAACACTTGACGAATTGATGAATCAGCTGGTAACCATCCAAGCTGGTTATGAATCAATCAAAGCTGAAAAAGAAGCTCTAATTCTTGAAATTAAAAGATTGAAGTCTGAACTAAACATGATGAAACTGACTAGAACTGATAAAGAAAAGAATCGATGTCGACTCTTGCATCGCAAAACATCAATCGAATTTTTGCTCAATCAAGTTCGACATCGGATTCAAATCCGGAAAGCCTTATGGAGATAGAACTGGCTTAGGATTTGATACACAACAGTCTTCTACGGAAGGAACTAGCAAAGCTGCTGAACCTAATATCAAAACTGGTATTAAGTTTGTAGTTGAGCAACTTCCACAGACTGAGAAAATTTCTGAACTAGTAAAGTCAGCCTCACATAAGACAATTTAGTTTTCTAAGAAGACATCTGTACCTACCAACAAAGGTAAATCAAATGGTAGATCACCATACCTCAAGGAAATGAAATGGTAGATCAACTGCCAGATCTACAAAAAGCGAAAGCAAGTCAAGAACCGTAAAATTATAATCGAGTAAATCTAAGAATGTCAATCATTCAAAGATTCCACATCAAGGGAAAGGCATACTGCACTTCACCGATGATGATTGAATTTTATGAACCTACTATTAAAACGATAGAACAATCATTCTAGGCAGAAAAACTTATCACAAGTTTCAATCAAGAATCAAGAGAGAACTTATCCCAGCTTCAAAAGAACGTCTCAGTACAAAGGCTAGTCTAGACCTCAGTACAAAAGGAATGATGGTTATTATTCAACTTTTAATAATAGAAGATATTTTGGAAATCAGTTTCAACCAGAAGACCTGAGAAATCATATAAATGAGATACAATCTAGGAAAAGATATTATGGAAGTGTGGCTTATATATATGAGAATAAGTGCAACAATTTCCAGAGAAAACCTTATGGAAATATCCCTAGAGTTGTACTAACAACTGACCAATATGGACCCAAACAGAGTTGGGTACCTAAAGCATTTTAATTTGTTTTGCAGGATATTTGGTACTTTGACAGTGGCTGCTCTAGACACATGACAAAGAGCAATGACTGTCTCACTGATTTTGTAGCTAAGGATGGACCAAGTGTCAACTTTGGAAGTGAAGATAAACTAGGTTACACAAAAGGTTATGGAAACTTAATCAGAAATGGACTCACAATAAAAAATGTATCTTACGTGGAAGGACTTCACTATAATCTACTCAGCACAAGTCAATTCTACGATATGGGATACAAAGTGACTTTTGATAAAGATTTCTGCATTGTCGTCAGCGAAACAGCTTTCGAAGTAGTTCTTGCCGGAAGAAGGGAAGAGAACATGTATGTTGTAGATTGTTCTACAACAGTTTCAGAAACTTGTTTAATTGTGCATACCAAGTCAGAACTCAGTTGGCTGTGGCATATGAAACCGAGTCAACCTAAATTTTGATGATATCAACTTGTTAGTCAAAAAGAATTTGGTGATTGGACTACCATAGATGACATACAAGAAAGACAGCCTGTGTGATGCTTGTCGGCAAGGAATACAAACAAAAACAAGTTTCAAGACTAAGTCTCAACATTCAACAAACAAAGTTTTAGAACTGGTGCATATGGACTTATTTGGACCAATTACCCCAATCAGTGTTAGTAGCTGATGAAGGAATATTTATGGGATACTCAAGTGCCAGTAAAGCTTTCAGAGTGTTAAACAAGCGAACACTCAAGCATGAAGAATCTATACATATGGTTTTTGATGAACCAAAGTTTACTGGTGACACAATTGAAGACAAGGAAAAACCAATTTCTCAACCGAAAACAGACAAGACTCCAGATTCAGTTTTTATTGATATTGGAAGATTTAGGATCTCAGATTCTTCAGATCATGATCAGCCTTAGTTGCCTGTAACTGAACCTGCAACTGAACAACAACAAGAAGAAACTGATCCAACTGAAAATGATCAAGCTCAAGAAGAACCAGTTCAACAAAATGAAGACCCTTTGATGCAACCCCCAGTACATCAATGGATGAGAGATCACCCTGAAGAACAAGTGATAAGTGATTTTCAAGCTGGAGTTCGAACAAGACACCAACTAGATGCTATGATAGCTTGCTTTTTTTTTTCTCAATCTGAACCTAAAGAAATAGAAGAAGCCTTAAACGATCCAGATTGGATTTTGGCTATGCGAGAAGAACTCAACGAATTTGATAGAAATCCAGTTTGGGATTTAGTAGACAAGCCAGATCATGTCAACATAATCGGAACTAAATGGGTTTTTAGAAACAAGCTTGATGAAGATGGGAATATTATCAGAAACAAAGCTAGACTTGTAGCAAAAGGTTACTCACAAGCTGAAGGGATAGACTTTGATGAAACTTATGACCCAATTGCAAGGTTGGAGGCAATCAGATTATTTCTTGCCTTTGCAGCCCACAAGAAATTCAAAGTGTACCAGATGGATGTTAAAAGTGCATTTTTGAATGGGATACTTGAAGAATATGTCTATATTCAGCAACCCCCATGATTTGAAATTAAAGATCAAACTGAGAAAGTCATTAAATTGAGAAAAGCTCTCTATGGACTCAAACAAGCACCAAGAGCTTGGTATGAAACTCTATCTCAGTTTCCGGTGGATAATGGTTTGACAAAAGGAACTATTGATAAAACCCTATTCAGGATGAAAATTGAAGAAAGTACTCTTTAGTTCAAATCTATGTGGATGACATCATTTTTGGATCAGAAAATGCGCAACTCTGTGAGAAATTTGCAAGTTCAATGAAGAGCAAATTTCAAGTGAGCATGATGGTGGAACTGAATTACTTTCTCGGTTTACAAGTAAAACAGATGGACAGTGGAATTTTCATTCACCAAACCAAGTATACCAGAGAACTGATCAAGAATTTTGGGATGGAGAAATCAACTGGCATTGCAGCACCAATTGGAACCAACATCAGATTAGATGAAAACAAAGATGGCAAGGATGTGGATCAAACTCTCTATAGAAGAATGATTGGAAGTCTACTTTATCTCACAGCTAGTAGACCAGATATATCTTTTACAGTTGGTGTCTATGCCAGATTTCAAACTAGACCTAAAGAAAGTCATCTCACTGTTGTCAAAAGAACCTTGAAGTATTTGAAGGATACAGAAGGAGTTGGGATATGGTACTCAAAGGAAGGAGAATTCAAACTAATATCCTACTCAGACTCAGACTATGCCGGATGCAAAGTGGACAGAAAAAGTACTTCAGACACATGTTATTGGGAAATAGAATTGTGTCATGGTTCAGCAAGAAGCAAAACTCAATCTCGACATCAACAGCTGAAGCTGAGTACATAGCAGCTGTAAGCGGTTGTGCTCAAGTTTTATGGATAAGACAACACTTAAGAGATTATGGAATAGAAGAATGACTGATTCCTATAATGTGTGATAATACAAGTGCAATAGCTATAACTGACAATCCAGTTTTGCACTTAAGGACCAAGCACATTGATGTGAGACATCATTTTATAGGGATCACGTAAAGAAAAAGGACGTTACAGTTCTCTATGTTCCAACTGAAGATTAGTTAGCTGACATTTTTACCAAACCTCTAGACAAAGAAAGGTTTGCTAAACTGAGAACTGAATTGGGGATTATTAAAGTCAATTAAGCCAGTTTAAGCTTAGAGATTCGTCAAGAGGATTGATCTTTGTCATACTAGGTGAGCTCACTTGACAGATCAGTCATTGACATCAACAATCTCAAACTGAACTACTAAAGTCTTTACGCAACTGAATACGCCTTGAAACTGACCTCAGTCAGTCTTACACTCAGTCAAGGAAAGTCAAAAAGGGGAACGGATAAAACCGACAACGGTTACATCACAATTAATTACCGCCGTTTTTGTCAGAAGTTGTAGCGTGTATACCACCCCAAAATTTCAGATAGTACGCACATCGGTTATACAATCAATGATAGAATTTGAATAGTTGTACAAAATCTATCTGAAGATCGTGGATCAAATCACCAACCGTTCTACTTTTTATATATACAACCATTTTCATACTCCCTCTTTACAAAAAGAAAAATCAAAACTTTTCCTCTCTCAAATAGCCAGAAATTTCATCTTACACAATTTCATAAAATGGCAGCTTCCAAACAAACTCAAGAAGAAAGATTAATCACCAAACCAGACACGTTTACGTGTAAAGAATTTGAAGAGATGTACGGCAATACCCTTCTCTCCAGTCATATAAGCGAGAAGATAGGTAGATTACAAGGTTTAAAGAACCTGCTGGAATCAGAATTGCAAAAAGATATGGACTTGGAAGGTCTACTGCAATTTTGGGAAAATATGAAGATGCTGAAGAACTCTCTGTTAACAAGAGTTTGTGGACAGAAGATTTTCATCAATGAAGACATCATCAGACAGCTTTTTGGTTTCAAAGATCCCCTAGTAAAATCAATTGAGCTAGCCTATCTTCCACTCAAACGTGAAGCTTTTCTTAAGCAGATTCCAGCATCAAAACAACCAGCAGCTGTCGATACACATCTTAAGGACCTCAAAACTAAATTTGGTCTCCTCAGTAGATGGATCAGCAAACATGCCATCGGACAACACAAATGGCTAAATAAATTAAGTAAAGATGGTATTCACCTAATGAACATCATTTAGGATGGATTTGAGTTCAATTGGGCAGGATATATTTTCAATCAGATCAAGCAGCAACACTTGGCTGAAGTAGCAAGTGTCAGTAGAGCCCAAGCTGAAGGAAGACAATCTGAGGGAAGATTTTGACTGAAGAAATCACTTAGCTTAGTGATTCAATATTATTTGGAAAGACTCAGTGGTGGGAAGGAAGCAAAACAAACTGCTGCTTTATCTACATCAAGTGCAGCACAAGCTCATTCTAGGAAAAAAACCTCGAAGACTTCCCAACCTGAAGCCAATAAGCAAACTGTGTCCCAGCAGATCGTTCAGCAGAAAGGAATTAAAAGAAAAGCTGAGATACAGAAGAAAAGTCGGTTGACGCCGTTTGTTCCTTCCCAGTACTTCAAGTCGATTAGCACCAATCGAGAGGGGAACCACTACTCGACAATGAAGTCGATGGTCAAGAACTTGGTTCCTGAGACTGTTTCTCACCTTAAACAGAAAATATCCGAGAAACAAGTTTCTGTTATGCATGTTGTGCAAGAGGAACATGTAACTCAACAACCAAAGGAGTACATCTTTGATGCAGAAATGATCATCAAACTGATGAAGATGAAGCTCAAAACTGAAGATTCTCGTGAAGCTACTCTAACTAATGAAGAAAAACTATTGTTGGAGAAACTGGAAATACAAAATCTCTATGCCTTATTTCCAATGGAAGAGTTTCTCACCAACTACTATAATACATTCAAAGATATAGCTCGGAGAACTGATTCAACCACATCATCTATACCGAAGGAAGTTTTAAAGAAGAAAGATGATGATAAAGATGACGATTCAAGGAAAGAAGCTCAGAAAAGTACAGTTTTATAGTCAAACACTCAGCTTGAACAACAACTAGAGCAAATTGATACTAAGGCCGAAGAATTGACAGTTGGAAATCAGACAACTGACAACATAGAAGAAGAACCCAGAGCTGATGATAATCAGCAACTGATGTTAATTGAAGATGCTAGTCAGTCTAAAATCCAAGAAACAGAAGAAGATCCATCTGAGAAGCTTACAACCGAAGAATTGAGCAAAGTACAAGAAGGATTGAAGATTATGCTCAACCAAAAGGATGATTACAATGGTCTTCTATTACATATTTCCAGTTACTTGGATTACAGGAAGAAATTTGATGTTTCAGTTCATACTAAGTTGGATACTATCAAGAAATCCACTTCAAATTCAGTTTCAGAGATTCTCAGTCTCAAGGAAAAACTCAAAGTTACAACTATGGAAGATCGAGAAACTCATGCTCAAGCTGAATGGCACCTTAATCAACGCATTTATGCTCTAGAAACTCAGCTCAAAGAAGTTCTCACCTCCCAGAAAGATATGTCAACAGATCAGAAGGCAACACATCAGCTAATCAATGAGTTGCATGATGCCAAAAAAGGGGAAGTAAAGAAAGAAAATCTGAAGTTATGTGAAGAAAAACAGAAGCTTGAAGCTGAATTGACAGAATTGAAGAAATGCAAGTCAGCGGCAAATCCTTATGTCAGGGATGTTGTAGAACTCACTGATGAATAGCTCATTGCCAAGTACAATCAACCTGATGAAAGAAGAACTACTCTAACAATGGATATATGGATGAAATTTGTGCAAGATTACAATATTACTAAATTCAAGTACAAGCACAAGAACTATGAAGAATCTCTTGCCTATTTCTTATCTGATGTTCTTCACAATCAGAAGATGGTACATCACAAGAAGATCAAGAGAATTAAAAAAAACTTCAAATTAAAGACAATAAAGAACAACTGAAAGCTGATATTTCAGAATTTGAAGATTACTACAAAGATGAAAGACATCTTCCTAAGTTAGTTCTTTGGAGAAAGTGGAAACTTACAAGTCATGTGAATTATCTCAGAACTTTCAACAAGGTAGATACAAAGATCGAAGAAGAATATCGTCTTCACGATAAGAAACAGAACTTTATCAAAGTTACACAAAGAAATTTTTAGATCTTATTTCAGTTATTATTATTAACTATGTAACTATTCCAGTTTTTGCAAAATTCTTAATGAAATCCAGATTCCAATTTTACTTTGTTTTGCATTGTTATTATCTTTAAGCTTTTCTTTTAAGGAGGGTTTTGGCATCATAAAAAATGGGGAAATTGTTGGAAATAAAATTTAGTTTTGATGATGATTCATCTCATTTAAGTATATGTTTGTTTATACTTCATTGATGAAGTGCTGAAACTAGCTGTTATAGTGGAAAGCTAAAAGATGTCTAGAACAGAATGTATTAGTTTTACTAGAGTCTGATAATTGTATAGATTATATCAGACAAGCACTTTAATAGATAGAAGTGTCGTAAAACTGAAAACTGGAAATCATCTAGAAAATTGGAACTTAACATAAGACTGAAGATATACACCTAGAACTGAAGTTCACTCAGAACTGAAGAAGGTAAGTTCGCTGAGGGACACAGACTCGGTTGGCTTATCTAGAACTGAAGGCTGAGGGAACAAACTCAATATTTGAAGAACTAAAGGAAACAGACTCAGTTAAAGAAGATTAAAGAACTGAAGGTTCAAACTCAGTTATGAAGATTTTTTAGCCGAGACTGTAAAGTTAGAATTCAGGTAAGTCTGTGATGACCTGTACTGACTTTATGGATCTTGAAACAAGACCTAAGTATCATAAGGACAATGATATCTTAGATGATCTGTATAAGAAATGGTGTAATCTGATTCAGTCATATAAAATCAGATAAATAGAGTACTGGAATTTTGAAGAAGAGTAAATACTCAGTTAACTCTCTAAGTCAGTTAACAAACGGAAAACTGATACACTCAGTATAAAACTGAACAAGACATTTAGTTTTATAGTCAGCCATCCAAGCAACTGAAAGTACATTCGAACGTTGTAAATCAAGGATTTCTATTAGATGAAGAACTGACATGTCAGAACGGTCACTGACACCTGATATCTGAAAATATAGACGTTGATACAATTCAAATTCAAGCAAGATGAACGTTGGACCTGACACTATAAATAGAGGACTTTGCATCAATGATCAAAAACAACAACAACATCGATTTACAAGCATTTTTTATCACAAGTCTAGTTCATCTGAATTGCTATCAATTTTTGCGCTCAACAAGATCATATCTAGATTTCTTCAAGTGTTCAAACTACATTGATTTTATCCAGATTTCGACACTTTGAAGAACCACAAGCAAGAATCAATTTATTGATTCTCAGCCCAACTTTGATTCTTAATCAAAGGTTTAGACTGTGAAGCAATCCGGTCAAGGAGTTGCCAAGAACAATTGTGACATTTGCAGTCGGGTAGACTGTGTTTGTGGTGGTAGCCGGTGAAGAGGCAATACAACCCTCTAAGGACCAGTGGTTCAAGCAGTTGAAGTGCAGCAATCCAACCTGTTCTTTTGTTGTTTAGATAGTGACACTAGGGATTAGTCAAGGACTATCATTTAGGACTTTTTGTAACAGCGTACCTCAAAGAGTTCTAGTGGAATTTTCCTCCTACACACAGGGGAAGAGAGGACTGACAGGATTACAGCACTTGGAACCACTATAATTCTTGATCTACTTACTTTACGCTTTACATTCTGTTATTTACTTTTACAACATTTATATTTGATCATACGGCATACTGAAACTGATTGTTATAAGCATACACATCTCACAAATAGACATTCACGAGAATTCGGTTTTGCATACTCAGCTTTTTCTTATAGAATCAACAAGAACCAGATAAAGGGTAAAACTTATATCCGCTACCGGTTGACTCAGTTTTGTCATAAGTCAGTTTGACATAAACTCAGGTTTGTCAGCTCAACTACACACAAGTTTAAAACTGAACCTTAATTTTGATAATCTAGTTTTTGAGTGACAAGTTTATTCACCCCCCTCTAAACTTGTGTTAGCCTTTCCAAGGGACCAACACTTTTACATGCTTTTTGGAGCTGCTCTAATGCACAGAAGATATAGGGGCATTTTCAGAGAATGCTTAAATTCAATCCAAGAATGCAATCATGGAAAGTGTTTATGCAGGATTGGCTTTTTGTTGAAATAGTGTCCTAAATCCATTCGGGTTGGACCGGATCCGACAGGGTCGGATCATTTCTACTATTTCTTTGTGTTTATACATATATTAAATGGCATTTCTATTGTCATATATATATTCTTTTAAGGAGCCAATTATGAACTGTTATATGATAACGTCCTTAGTATTAAACTGTGGTAGAGAAACCATGATAGGCGATTATTGTTGATGAGATCTCTAATCACTTTAATAAGTTTGATACTTAAATATCTCTAGGCTGAAATACTATTAAACGGGGCATTGATAGTATAAAAATGCTAGCACGTATTAGATGTCTTCTGTCTTTAAGGGCAGGGATAGATCTCGTCTATCGAAGTGTAGAGACACTTGGACTGTACGTGGACGTGTATTAGAGAAGGCGTACGTTAGACTGACCCACTTACATTAAGTGTCGCACTATGTGGCAGTTTTGAAATTATCCTTAAGACCAGAGTCTACATGGCATCACGGTGTGGATTGTCATGCTTTGACACTATTGAGATTTCCCCTATCCACGGGGCGATCATGTAGTAGTGATTGAGTGTGATACTGAAACATGCGGAGTATACATGTTAGTTCGTCCGGGAATCACGTATCCTATGATTGGGATTGAATATCCGAAATGGCCTTCTTATAAGGAATGTCTAGCTCTCGTGAATCTTTACAAAGTGGGAGTAAATGTGTTACTTTAAGAGAGCATGATATCCAGATTATAAGATACGGTCGTTGAAATTTGACACTCGACGAACGACCGTATGGATATTATTACTGCGGTAGGATTGTAAGTTACATGGTAACTATTTCACATGAAAGGTAGTAGTCATTGCATTTGACTCTTCCGATGATTGGGGGTCACGGTGTGTTGCTAGATGCTATCCCGTGATCGTTAGGCATGAAGGGCATTTTCGTAATTTGCACTTTGTGTCTACGGCCAACATATTCGGAAGCCTATCGGGTCACATACATATGAGCATCTAGCCGGATTAAAATGTGGTTATAGCGATAACCAAATAAGGAAAGAATTTATCTCGTACTATAAAGGTTATAGTGGTAAATTAATATGATGGTAATTATTTATTATGAATAAATTAATACAAGATATTAATTATGATGATTAATTAAATATGTTTATTGATACATATAAATTTTGAAATATATATATATATATATATATATATATATATATATATATATATATATATATATATATATATATATATGATATACATGTATTTTGCAAATTAATTAATCATAGTATTATATTAATTAAAGAAAATCTCAATTCCCAAATTAGTTGGGATATGGGGCGCCACTTTCATATTGTATTGGATACATTTGAATTGTGCAATTTAATTAATAAGATTACCATAATATTAATATTAGATATTAATTGATTTTGAAAAATAGATTATGGTAATAAGAAATATAGTCAATATAAGATATTGACAAGATGTTATTGTATGGATTAGATATAGTAGATATAATATGATTATATGGACCCCGATTGATCATGGACTCGACCGATAGGATAGATGTGAATGATTTAAATTTTTCTGTTGTTTTAAAAATTGTCCTAGGCCGTTATGAAGAACGTGACCTAGTTTATTTTCTGCATTTACCCCATTCCCGTTAGCTCCCCCCCGTCTGCGGCGGGAGTATTTATTTTATTAGATAGAATTAAATGTAACAAGAATGGAGCAGAAGACGGAGACTAAAGAAAGAAGAATAAAGATCCCATTGGAGAATGGCGCATTAAAGATCCTATTGGCGGTTGCAGCTACCCTGAGATTGTGACCCGCGGTTTCATCAGTTTGTATTCGAAACCGCACCTAGGAAAAGTCCATGATCATACCGGTTAATTTACGCATTTATTTATTTTGTGCTTGTATTTATTTTATATGATACGATAGATGCATGATTAGGCACGATCTAGATAAATGTGTAGGATATATATCTATAGAGATAGATATATTTGATGAGACCATGATTAAAATTAATTAAGTGAATTAATTTACATAAATACTTCCACAACAAAAATCAAGTCGAAATATTGTCTCCCAATATTATAACGACGGTGAAGAGCCTCTTGTTCGGATCCAACTGATTGACCACCGCCGGGAGTTGACTGCCTCCGGGTATATCGTCAAGTATTGAGATATGATCGTATGAGATCTCGTGAATATTGGGTTATGACTTGACTAGAGTCTTTCGGTGATTGGCCACCGTCAGGACCGTCTGACTTTAGAGACAAGGGGTTGACTAACGCATAGAGATGAGTATCGCCAAAGAGTTGACTAGTCAACCACTGAGAATTACATAGTGATGTGATTGGTAAAGCGTTACTTACCTTTCAAAATTATCTTGATTGATCGACCACCGCCGGGAATCAAGTAACTAGATTGGATCTCAGCCACTAAAGAATTTTGAAAAATTCTTGAAAGTCAATTGGGAGTAGTTGACTAGTGGGAGCAAAATCATAAACCATAAGACCATTTTTGATTTTGCGTGTATAAACAACAACACTCTTTTATGTTTATTTTATGTTGTAGTTTTTAGCGAACTTTTATATTTATGTTTTTATTCTCGATTAATAACACCAAATCATGACTGTTTGAGAAACGTTCTCAAAATGGTTAAGTAAATTTTAATCCTTTTAAAAAATAAGCAATGACGTGAGCAACCTCGTTATAGTAGTTAGAGACATGGAGACTACATATTCAATGCAGTGCTCCAAGACTTTAATTATTAAAGAAAAGTGGCAGCTCATAATATTGGATAC
The DNA here is from genome assembly GCA_026214975.1 of Gentiana macrophylla. Taxonomy (NCBI): domain Eukaryota; kingdom Viridiplantae; phylum Streptophyta; class Magnoliopsida; order Gentianales; family Gentianaceae; genus Gentiana; species Gentiana macrophylla. The sequence continues at coordinate 90,030,341 of CM047817.1, forward strand.
GATCCAATATGATCATTCAGTCATACGATGACAAATTATTCAAACCTTGGATAAAAATGACCAGACCAAATTTTGGAAAGGTAGTTTTCAAAAATTGTAAGATTTAAGTATTAACTTAATTCTTTAATCATTGCACGAAAGTAAATTAAATAGTTCATGTTTTGAATATGATTTAAAAGGCTAAATAAACTATTTAATGAACTTTAGATTTTCTTTATGAAAGGAAATTAAAGACATAGCTTTTGTGATCTTTCTTAATTCTTATGAAGACTACACTAAGAAATATTTACAAGTGCTTAAAGGATTGAAAGGAAAGTTAGGGCATGTGCTTAAATAGAGAACTTATTGAAGTTTATATTCTAGGCAGGTGTGTTGATATAAGTCTATCTAAGTTCAAGTCAACTCTTAGATATATGATATCTTACGAGTATGATTAAATTAGAATGATTAAATATGAAATACACAAACATACGGGAGAGTGAAGTAAACGTTGCGACATTTTTGGTTTTGTATTCTGAATCTTGTAAACTGATAAGGGAACTAAATAAATGTTATTATGTTCTGGTTCTTATGAAGAACATACTTTCAGTTATCCGTTAGGATTTAATGGACAAATTCAATTGTAAAGAATAAATGTTATTCCGACAAAGTTGAAAGGTCACTGAATCTAACATACTAGATTGATGTCACTATATAGTTGATATATGTGATGAAATCTCAACTAAATGATTATATGGCTGTTATCATATTTGGTGATCATTCTAGACATAGTCTCTATGGAGGGGAATCGTGTGATCAGATGTCATTCTGATGACGTCTGAACCATGTGGTTATGAATCACGTGGGTAATACGTATATTATCTAAAGATGACTAAAATACCCTTTTAAGAAAAGGTTATAAATTCTAGAAAAAATTTCTAAAGCCTAAACATACCGATGTTTGTTGGCTTATGACAATTAATGCCACAATAATTCTTTGCTAATCTCTATGACTATTTTTAGAAATAGTTGAATGTACTCAGTGAAGTGCATAATTCGGAAAGCCCGAAAGTTCGAGCTAGTATGAATATGAGATTGATGAACTACTTAGGAATTAATCTTCAATTGGATTGAAGTAATTATTACTAGAAGGGTGTTTCAGACGTCGTCTGAAACGGAATAAGATTCTCCCTTGAAGGATACTATTTTTGGGATACACAATTAGAATGTGTTCCTAAAATGGAAACAACACTTATATGATAAATGTGCGACGCAAGCCATGCGAAGTATCTTTTACCCGTTTCGGGATAGTGCCATTATACTTAACCAAGTTCCAAAGAATAAAGGTTGAATAAATTCCATATTAGATATGGAAGGGGATAATGTCAAATCTATCTTAACCGATGATTTGAAGTTGTCACAGGCAAAGTCAGAAAGGCTTGAAGCCTAGTACGACATATGCAACTTTGTGGAATATCTTAGCAAGTACGCTAGATATTATTTACTTGTCCACGGAGCAAAAGGTGTTTGTCTCCAAACATGCCATCTTCTAGAGGAAGTGTTTCTTCCAAAAGAAATAGTGGGAGTAAATTAGATCTCAAAAGTAGTTTGAGAACCACAAGGAGATATTCAACCATAGGAACGTGAGCAGACGCCAAGTGCACACAAAAGTTCTGTAAGTGTGTGGATAACCTCAAGCCTAAAAAGGCTGCTGGTATGTTCATCTTGAAGAATAAATATCTCAAGACTTATGAAGGAATGTTTGAAACGCAAGATTGAGAGATATGGCCAGGAGCCATAATATCTGAATTAGATTCTATTAGTGACAAGCAGGTTGTGAACCTAGTCTGTCTTACCCAGAGGGGATGTCCCTGAAAGGCTGACATGGATAGTAATATGATTACCATAAGGCTATAGCGACGGTTGAAGGGTTCAGGGTGTAAACCTTGTAATTATCTTTATGCTGCCAGCTGAGCCTAGTTCTATTCAGACTATGCTTGTTATAACTTCGTATCATGACTATATGATAGTGTTGAAAACATTGGGCAACCAACCCGATGTTCATAGACGATAACATGATATGTGAGCCCACGAGATCCATTTATGGACTCAAACAAGTTTCTCTAGACAATTTCTTTGTTTGATAATCAAAGGAGTTTGATTTAGTCAAAAGAAGGGATATGCCCCATGTGCAATATGGATAGTGGGAGTGTGTTACGATTTTTGAGTAAGGTATTGGATATCTGTCTCGAGAATTATTACCCCATGTCACAGTCAATTAATGTTTGGTATTTCAAGGTCTTTACGAAAGCACTTGGATTAGCAGTTCTTATCTCAGAAAAAAGAATCTCTAGTGATAGATTTAACTGCTGTTAGATTATAGTTTACCTATATAGATGTGACGCTAAAAGAGTTTAGCATAGATCACGACAGGAGATACTGCTAGCCGGTGTTCTCAAGATCTATCTATGTTAGGACGTTAGTCCTAAAGATAAGGTGAAAGATGATGCTTATAGAAGGTTTCCTTTGCTGCTATGATAGGAACCATCATAAAAGTAATGCCAGAGTTCATAGTCCATGAACTAATCATGAGCAAGTATGAAAGTAAATCTGGTGAATGTCGAGAATATTCTTAAACCAGTTAAGGATGGTTTCCTGGTTTATCAAAACTTTGAATCAGATATATATAGTTATACAGACGTATATCCTAAGTCTAATGAAGGTGAGTGGGAGCTACAGTCTGGGTTTGCAGTCACTTTGATTAAGTGATACAATGAGCTGGAAATGTTCCTGGCTATGGGTCACCGTAAGTTCTACAACTTAGCAAAAACACAGTAGTGTCTTGGAGGCGCAGCAGGAGCAGTATATGGATCTAGGAGGTTCATTCCTGCACCTTATACGCTTCTTCCACCTTTTCTATATAGTTGATATAGTAAGTGGATTCATTGCTTGAAGCAAGGACCAGGGTCTCATCAGAGATTCATGTGTGTGTTGAGGTGGTTCCTTTGAATTGATCATTTGGAGCATGATATGAAGATAGTCTGAGTCCCCATGGATAGCGATCCGTTCATGGCCAGGGTTGGTTGCGGGTATTTCATGAGATTCTTATGTTTCAACTTGGTCTTGTGTGTACGAGTGAGTGATTTTAGGCTAAGTGGGAGATTGTTGAAATAGTGTCCTAAACCCAATTGGGTTGGACTGGATTCGACCGGGTCGGATCATTTCTACTATTTCTTGTGTTTATACATATATTAAATGGCTTTTCTGTTGTCATATATATGTTCTTTTAAAGAACCAATTATGAATTGTTATATGATAACGTCCTTAGTATTAAAGTGTGGTAGAGAAACCATGATAGGCGATTATGGTTGATGAGATCTCTAATCACTTTAATAAGTTTGATACTTAAATGTCTCTAGGCTGAAATACTATTAAACGGGGCATTGATAGTATAAACAGGCTAGCACGTATTAGATGTCTTCTATCTTTAAGGGCATGGATAGATCTCGTCTATCGAAGTGTAGAGACACTTGGACTGTATGTGGACGTGTTTTAGAGAATGCGTACGTTAGACTGACCCACTTACATTAAGTGTCGCACTATGTGGCAGTTGTGTAATTATGCTTAGGACCGGAGTCTACACGGCATCACGGTCTGGATTGTCATGTTTTGACACTATTGAGATTTCCCCTATCCATGGGGCGATCATACAGTAGTGATTGAGTGTGATACTGAAGCATGCGGAGTATACACGTTAGTTCATCCGGGAATCGCGTATCCTATGATTGGGATTGAATATCCAAAATGGTCTTCTTATAAGGAATGTCTAGCTCTCGTGAATCTTTGCAAAGTGGGAGTAAATGTGTTACTTCTAGAGAGCATGATATCCAGATTATAAGATACGGTCGTTGATGTTTGACACTCGACGAACGACCGTATGGATATTATTACTGCGGTAGGATTGTAAGTTACACGGTAACTGTTTCATATGAAAGGTAGTAGTCATTGCATTTGACTCTTCTGATGATTAGGGGTCACAGTGTGTTGCTAGACGCTATCCCGTGATCGTTAGGCATGAAGGACATTTTCGTAATTTGCACTTTGTGTCTACGGCCAACATATTCGGAAGCCTATCGGGTCACACACATATGAACATCTAGCCGGATTAAAATGTGGTTATAGCGATAACCAAATAAGGAAAGAATTTATCTCGTACTATAAAGGTTATAGTGGTAAATTAATATGGTGGTATTTATTTATTATGAATAAATTAAATACTAGATATTAATTATGATGATTAATTAAATATGTATATTGATACATATAAATTTTGATATATATATATATATATATATATATATATATATATATATATATATATATATATATATATATATATATATATATATATATATAAAAAATGATATACATGTATTTTGTAAATTAATTAATCATAGTATTATATTAATTATAGAAATCTTCTTTCCCAAATTAGTTGGGATATGGGGCGCCACTTTCATATTGTATTGGATACATTTGAATTGTGCAATTTAATTAATAAGTTTACCATAATATTAATATTAGATACTAATTGATTTTGAAAAATAGATTATGGTAATAAGAAATATAGTCAATATAAGATATTTACAATATATTTGCTTATCATAACGAGTTATGAAGAAGTAAGTAAGTTGTTCATACATATAAAAACCCACATTAGGGCAGGGCAAGTTACATAGAAATGACAAGTCATAACCCACATTTATTGTTCACACGGCCACGCAAAAAAAAAAAAAAAAAAAAAAAAAAGACACCAACCACCCATATTGCTCATAAGATATTTGAAATATAGTTTTTCATATATCGAAGAATATTATCTTATAAAAAGTATCCAAGAATATTGCTCGGAAATTCCACAAAGAAACCACTTTCTTAACAGTTGTCCTTAGAGCATATGCATTTACTGTTGAGCAACCAGCCCTTGTGTTTAGGGCCAAATTATATTGATTTTCATATATATTTTATGAATCAATTTCCCCCATATATGGATTATTTTCATAGATATCGGGCCTTATAGTCAAATGTTGAGTAAATGAGGTTTTTAATGATTAAATATGAAAACGTATCGATTTTTATGTTTATTTATTATTTTGGAAATTATTACGTTTTGGTATGTTTTTGATATTTGTAGATACCCAATTAATGATGGAAAAGATGATCCTAAAAGGCTAAATTCGAGATGGAAGAGGATCAATTAAAGATATGGAAGAATAAAAGAGATAAGGAAAGAAATAAATCAAGATAAAGATGGAAAAATCAAGAAATTCGATTTCAAGTCAATATGGACGAGTCCATCCATCCGCGACAGCGTTCAATAGTGGACGGGCGTTTGGTGAAGTGGACGAGCGTCTAGAAGAGATTTTACATTCGAGTCTCCAGACGCAAAGTGAACGAGCGTTGACTCTCCGTCGAAGGCAAATGGACGGGCGTCCATGTATTCAAACGGCGTCCGCCGCCGCTTTGCCTAAACCGACTTAATCTTCTATTTAAACAACCGTCGCCCCAACCCTAAGGCATCCATATTTTTCTTCACATCAAAAGAAGCGGCCGCCCCTTGGAGATTTGAAGGCGGTCACCCGAGCCTTGTGCTCGGGTGAACCGAGGTTAGATTAGAGTAGTTTAGATGCTTTTCTTTTCCGTTCTTGGATCAATCCTTGTATGAAACTATGTGAGTTCTCTTGATTAATTCAATTCCGCTTCTCTTCATGATTTGATTTCGTTTTGTATCTTTTCTATGTGTTTATGATGCCATGAGAATAGATTGAAAGATTTGTTTTCTATTGATGTTTATAATACGGAAGTTGCATAAACCTTAGATCACCATAGAAAGATAGGGTTTTAGCCGTTGATTATGTGACAAATTAATTGGTTAGATTCCTAGGTTGTTAGATTCGATTATACGAGAGTAACTTGAATCTACACCCGTTGTTTTGTTTGGTAAATCGGTCTCAACACTCGAAAGATGAGAGATAGATAATTGAATTCACTACAAAGTAGGCTTTCATAGCTTGAGAGATAAGTTCACTAAGAGATTAGGATTTGTGTCTCGTGAAAGGTGTAACCACAAACCTAATTAGAATCATGAGATTAACTAGAATTGAAATCACTTAGGTTTGTACTTTGGTTGTTCCCATGTTTCTTAGGTTAGATTTATTTTGATTGTTCGTTTATGTTTTTCTGTTTTTATGTTTTGTTCTTTCGTTCCTTTTGTTTATTCATTCTTTGAGTAACAATTGAGAGAGTTAATGAAATTAGATTCAACATCCCAATTCCCTGTGGATCGACCCCTTACTTATCTCGCTATACTATCAATTACCCGGTATTCGGCCGGTTAGGAGTTAGTTTTGCATGGTAGTTAGGGTTTATAAATTTTCTTTTGTTTAATGATGCAAAATCCCTCCAACACCTTGCATTTTCTGTCATTGAAGTTGTTGTTTTCTTCACCCTTGCAGACACCGGCACAGGTGGCGCTACTTGTGCATACCCCACTATATTTTGTGCTTTGTATATAGCATGTTGAGGCTTCTGCATGCCACCGTTGGTCCTAGTTCAGTTGAATTGAGGCTTCTGCATACCCTCATTTCTGCAAAACTCATCATACTCAGTCCAGCAGAGTTCCAGACCATTATTTGTATGAAGCCTCTTGATCTTCTTCCCCAACTAATTTTCAACTATAGCGTTCCATTGCCTGAAGTTCTTGAATGCCTCACTTTTGCATTTCATCATCAGCACCCATGTCATCCTTGAATAGTCATCTATGAATGACACAAAATATCTATGACCACCCAATGACTCCACCTTTGATGGCCCCCCAACAATCAGAATGAATGTAATCAAGTGATGACTTTGTCTTGTGTACCCCTTTTGAGAACTTGCCCCTATGAACTTCTCAAATACACAATGCTCACAAAAGTCCAGATGCTTGACCTTACACTCCCTAAGAAGATGTTTCTGAGAAAGAACCTGCAACCCATTTTCACCCATGTGACCCAGTCTCATGCGCAACGGTTTTGTATGTTGTGACTGATGTGTTAGGAAATCACTAGTTTAACGCAGCGGAATTTAAAATTTGATTTCCCTTTTCTAGATCGTTCTTCGTTTAATGCAATAAACACGTTAAGTAGTTTGATGGTTATACCTTGATGATCTATAAGATCGCCGCTTTGACCATCAACGGAGAGTACTTCAGTGTGCAAGCCGTCCACGCGTCCGGCCTCTATCGCTAATCCACACGAACCCCTTGCCGGAATCCTCCTTGGATTGCTATCGGAAAAACTCCGGTTGCTAGACCGGCCTTTTTCCTCCCTCACAAACTCACTATGGGTTGCTCTCTATTTTACACAAGTACTATGAGCTCTTGCAATTGTGATGTACAAAAGAGCTTGACACCCACCTCTTATTTATAGTCAAAAGTGGCGCCCCATATGTGTGTAGGAGAAGAAAACCTTTTCCCAATAAAATAAAGAAAATCTTCTAGATTGATTTATCTATTTAATGATAATTAATTTTGCCAATATCTTATATTGAATATAATTATCTTATTACCATAAATCTATTTTTCCAAAATCAATTAATATCTTATATTAATATTATGGTAATCTTATTAATTAAAGTGCACAATCCAAATATATCTCATACACTTAAAAGTGGCGCCCCATCAGTCAATTAATTGACTCTCGGAATATTCTTTAATTAATATAATTTGTATATAATTAATATCTTGTATATTATTTATTCATAATAAATAAATACCATCATATTAATTTACCACTATAACCTTTATAGTCTAGAAATAAACTTTCCTTATTTGGTTATCAACTATAACCGCATTTTAATCCGACTCGAAGTTCATATGTGTGTGACCCGATAGGCTTCCAAATATGTTGGCCGTAGACACAAAGTGCAATTTACTAAAATTCCCTTCATACCTAACGATCACGGGATAGCGTCTAGCAACACACCGTGACCCCCAATTATCGGAAGAGTCAAAAGCAATGACTACTACCTTTCATGTGAAGCAGTTACCGTGTAACTTACAATCCTATCGCTGTAATAATATCCATACGATCGTATCTCGAGTGTCGATACATTAACGATCGTATCTTATAATCTGGATATCATGCTCTCTTGGGATAACACACAAAGATTCTCGAGAGCTAGACATTCCTTATAAGAAGGCCATTTCGGATATTCGATCCCAATCATAGGATACGCGATTCCCGGACGACCAATCATGTATACTCCACATGCTTCAATATCATACCCAATCACTACCGCATGATCGCCCCGTGGCTAGGGGAAATCTCAATAGTGTCAAAGCATGACAATCCACACCGTGATGCCATGAAGACTCCGGTCAAAAGGATAATTACACAACCGCCACATATTGTGACACTTAATGTAAGTGGGTCAGTCTAACGTACGCATTCTCTAATACACGTCCACGTACAGTCCAAGTGTCTCTACACTTCGTATAGACGAGATATATCCCTATCTTGTAAAAGATAGAGGACATCCAATATGTGCTAGCCTGATTATACTATCAATGTCCCATTTGATAATATGTGAGACTAGAGACATTTAAGTACCAACCTTGTTATAGTGATTAGAAATCTCATCAACCATAATCACTATCATGGTTTCTCTATCACAGATTGATAATGGGGACGTTACTATATATGTACAACAAATAATATGAAAGTAAACAATATATAATAACATAAGTGCTTTTATTAATCATAATAAAGTTATTACATGAACTAAATAGACTGTACATGACCCGACCTGGTTGGATCCGGTCCAACCCGATTGGGTTTAGGACACTTTTCCAACATGATGAATCTCATCAGATGCCACAACATCAGAACCAGCAACAGATGACCTATGTAGTATATACAAGGTCTCTTTCTTGACTCCCTTGAGAACCAAAACTGAGTTTTTATAGACACTCAGCACTCCACCATCACCCTTAAAAAGCTCGAATCTCTTGCATGCAAGAATCGAGAGATAACAAGTTTTTGGTCATTTGTGGAACATGTCTAACTTCACTCAGTTTACAGAATCTTCCATCCTATGTCCTCAACTGAACTGAGCCAAACCAACTACCTTGCAGACCATGTTGTTTTCCATAGATATATGACCACCATCTATCTGCTGATAACTTGAGAACCACTCTCTGTGAGGGGAAATTTGAAATTATGCTACAGAGTCCAGAATCCACACATCAGTATGATGTACTGACTTTCCTGCCACTAGAACCATATTCTTATCTGAGTCATGCTCAGCTGCCATAGCAGCTGTGCCAGAACTGTTCTTCTGTTGTTTCTTCCACTTTGGACAATTGGACTTCAAATGTCCCTGCTCTTTACAATAATTGCAAACATATGTCGATTTAGGGCCTTTGGACCTTGTCTTTTTAGAATTTTTCTTCCTAGACAGACCATGCTCTTTTCCATCTTTGCTCATCGACTACTAGTCTAGCGACTGATTATCTGCCCAAATGCTGCCTGTATCGTCTCACTCTGGCATGCAAAGCTAACCTCACATCCTCCAAAGCAATTGTATACTTCCCAACTATGAAGGACTGCACAAAGTTCTCATATGAATCTGGTAATGAAACCAGAAAAATCAAAGCAACATCTTCATCCTCAATCTTCACATCAATATTCCTAAATTCAATTAATATTGTGTTCAACTGATCAAGATGATCTCTCAACTGAGTCCCCTCATGCATCCTCAGGTTGTAAAGCCTCCGCTTCAGAAACAACTTGTTGGTCAATGACTTAGTCATATCAAAGCTTTCAAGCTTCAACCATAACTTGGCAGTGATGTCTTCCTCAACAACTTCTGTGATAACATCATCAGACAAGCACTACGTGATGGTTGAATGCGCTTTCTCCTCCAGACTGGCATAATCTGCTGAACTGCATCCCCTCTATCAGATAAAGGAGTCCACAATCCTTGTTGCTCTAACATGGCCCGCATCTTGATTTGCCACAAACTGAAACTATTCATCCATGTATATTGATAAATCTTTACGTTCATTGTTGACATCCTTCTTGTTAAAGAACAGACCTTTGATCACAAAATCCTAGCACCGGTCACCGGTCTTGGTGAAGATCAACTCCGTTCAACCTGCAAACTCCTCTAGATCCACGAACCAACTCTTTGATACCAGTTTGTTGAAACACAGACGAGAAACTTGCAGTTTAGGAAAGATAAAACAGTATCAATGCAAACATAAAGTATGGCGGAAATCGATAAAACACAGAGACAAAGAGAACACAGTGATTGAACATGATGTCCGGCGTTGTGCCGACTACTCCACGGACAAAAAATGAGATATTTTACTATGCACTACAAGGATTTTCACACTTGTGAAAGACACACTCTGCATTGATTACAATAGATGGTATTTATAGACACAAATCCCTAACCCTAACCGCCAAAAGATCTTTGTCGGGATTGTCATAAATACCCCAAATATGGACCCCACTCTGCTTCATATCCACCAGATGAAAACTCAGCTCAAAAACTGACTCTTCCAGAGTTGTAATCAACTGCTCAGATGAGAACTCAGATGTACTCAGCACTAACTCAACTGCCAAAACTGAAAGCTGATTTCAAAAGAAACTCAGTTTGCACTTCACCACAACTGACTTTCACAGAACTGAATACCCTTACTGAACTGACCATCATTCTAAGTTCAGTTTCACAGATTAGTTCCACCATTTTATTCATCAGTTTAGAGATCAAGTCACTAAAACTGACACTACCATAAAAATAGGAGATTTTATTTAATTAATTATTACCATTTATTGTAACGTCCAATAATTATTCCATGATTTAGGCATCCATTATTACTACACAATTTTGATTTTAATGTAAAATAATTCTCATTTTATCTACAATTCTATCACAAAATTACTCCTCCTATGCTACTCGATCCATATTAATGTTACTACATTTTTTCCTGTAACTACTTCTAATTTACTGGTTGTTACTACTTTATCAATGTTACTATATTTTTTTGGATAATTATATCTATTTTATTATACATTTACTACATTTTTTTCGAGTGTTACTACGATTTTTTTGGTTGTAACTATATTTTATTGGTTGTTACAGCTTCTTTTTTTTATATGTTACTACATTTTTTATTTGTAACTACATTTTTTTGTAACTATATTATATTGGTTTTTACTACATTTTTATGTTAGAACATTTTTTTTTTTGTCATGACTACATGTTTTTTATAAGTGTTACTATATTTATTGATGTAAATACATATATACATACATACATACATACATACATTATGCATATATATATATATATATATATATATATATATATATATATATATATATATATATATATATATATATATATATGAAACTAGGTTAACTGTTTTGGGAAGCTTTAAATCCCTATAATTATTCCAACTTAATAGCCAGACTTAAATTCTCAATATTTATGTGACTCCTTTTCAAAAATAAATAAATAAAATAAAAAACTCATTTTTATTTTATCTTTTAAAGGTATTTAAGTCCATTAATAATGAAATTGTCCTTTTTAATCGCCAGAAAATGAAATTGTCCTTTGATCCTAATTTGTTAATTTCATTGTTTTTCTAGCCTCCTTCCCCTTATTTTTATCAACCTTTGTTCCTGTTATTTTAACTTGGCTTTCGATGATTTTATCATATATGACGTCTTTATCTGATTGTTGATCTGTGTTTAATCTATGTAATTAGTTTGCAGCATTTGATTTTGAATCTACATTGCATTCTGCACCCAATAGAGGTAATGAAGATAGGATTGAAGGGCTAGGTTTTCTTTTATTAAGTTAAATAATTTTCGCACATAATAATATTTAAATTGGCACATTAATTCCAGAAATTTAAGAAATTATTGTCATTATTATTAGGAAAAAATGCAAAATTTACGGCAGTTATAAGATTCGAGACTACCAACAAGTCGGCTGGACTACCAACGTTGCTGCAGGGTTGCCAATAAGTCGGCAAGACTGAAACTCATATCTGCTGAAAATTTACTCACAACACACGGTAATCGATGATAGAGTAGGGAGGTCGGAAGGATGAAAAAGATACAAAATAGGAAAAAGGACGAAAAAAAAAAATGGTTGAGAAGGACAAAACGCATTCATTACACGTGTTTCTACGTTTGGTTGTAGCAACGTAGTAATAACACATGCGTTTCTTCTCACTACTATTTTTTTCTTGTCCTTTTTCCTCATTTTAGATAAAAAACAGTCATTTACAACCTTTAACCTATCAGTATACTATCATATGGTGGGTCCAGTTAGCATTTATTTTGCAGTATACAAATTATTCATTTATTTAATTTAATTTAATGCAATGTAGAATTGTTAATTTTAATTTTATCAAATTAAATCGTCATACGATTGTCATTCATTCTATCATACAGTAAAAACTTAAGTTCTTTATTTACTTGTGATTTCATATATGTAAGTTTTACAATATAAATCTTTGTCCTAAAAAAAAAAATTTACGATGTTTAATTTGCTTATCATAACGCGGTATAAGGAAGTAAGTAAGTTGCTCATACATATAAAAACCCACATTAGGGCAGGGCAAGTTACATAGGAATGAGCATAAGGCTCATCCTGGTGGTTAAGCACACCAGGTTTCTACTGGCTGCAAGTGAGAGCCTGCAGGGTTCGATCCCCTTCCCGTTTCCTCCTTTTCGTTTGAAAAAAAAAAAAAAAAAAAAAAAAAAAAAAAAAAAAAGAGTTACATAGGAATGCAAAGTCCTAACCCACATTTATTGTTCTCACACACACACACAAAAAAAAAAAAAAAAAAAAAAACCCCACCCACCCACATTTTCTCATAAGATATTTGAAATATAGTTTTCCATGTCTCCAGGGAATATTATCTTAGGAAAAATCTCCAAGAATATTGCTTGGAGACTCCACAAAGAAACCACTTTCTTAACAGTTATCCTTAGAGCATTCGCATTCTCTGTTGATCCAGCCCTTGCATTTGCCGTTATTGAAGTTGTTGTTTTCTTCACCCGTGCAGACGCTGGCACAGTTGTCGCTACTGAAACATATCCCTTTGAATTTTGTGCTTAGTATATAGCATGTTGAGGCTTCTGCATGCCACCGTTGGTCCCAGTTCAGGAGGAAAATATATGTAAATAAATATATAAATACACAAGTGCTAATGTGTGTGTCTATATATATATATATATATATACATAGCTTGATCATTTGCAAGATGACAACAAGAAATACTTATATCTTTTGATCTAGATTTCCAATTGTGATGAAAATTTCATTGAATTTTTTATTTTTTCATTCTCTTCGTTTTGAGACTTGGTTCGATATAATTACATCGTTTTTCGTAAGATTTACTTGCGAAATTCACTTAATTAATCTTGACAGTAAATCCCGAAAAGAAGTGAAACTCGAATAATAGTGAATTTCGACAGTGGATTTTCGGAAATTACGTCGGAATATGGTGAATGTGGTCTTAACATAAAGAGTATGAAAAAAACAAAAAGAAGATGATGTATGAATTTTCAAATTTGAAGTTCTATATTGAAAGATGTGTTTAAGAAAGATGGATGAGAGAAATATATGTTTTAAGATTTTGGAATATTTCATTTTTTTTGAAGATGAGGCATCCAGGATTTAAAAAAATAAAATAAATAAACTCAAACTATGCAACTACAGAGTGGCGTAAATTTGATTTTTTTTTTTTAATGTTTGTGTGAATCATATTTTCACAGCAGTTTATTCTGACACAATTCGAATATGAAAAGATGATTATTTGGACTAAATTCGAGTAATAATTTTAGTGTTTTCCTTACCCAATAACAGTCCAAAAGATTTTCTGACTAACATTGAGTAAGGAATTAAAACATCCAATATTCAACCTAAAATTCGGTCAGTATCAATGATTGATAAATTTGTAGGATAAAACCAGAAACAAAAATGCTGCGTATAAAGGTTTTTTTGTACTGTGAAAAAACATTCACTATTAGCAAATTAATGAGAGAAAAGTAAGTTAATTAATTAAATACGTACCCTGAGCGAAGAAGCCAAAGAGAATGAGAAAGAGAAGAAACCCATTGATGAACATATTGCTATTGATGAAGCTCCTCATTGCAGATCTCTCTTCACACCAACACTTAATACAAATTGAGTACTTAAGTTTGTTTGTTTACAACGTTTCATAACAAGATCAATTTATAGAGAAATCTTTGTTTTTTTATTTTTTGTTTGATTCCTTCATGTGAAATAGAAAACTTTACTCCCAAGAATCTTTGAGACATTTTCTTCAGAAAAATACAATCTTTGAGACCTGTAAGTACTTTGTCTGCCTCTGGCTTAGCTTCTTTCTATAATATTTTTATTAAGATGACAAAATACACATGATTAAACTAAGACCAATTCCTATCACATCTCCCAACTAAATAAAAGTCCTCTTTTCTTCCTTGAAAGAAGTTGTTTGATTATACAGGAAATCTCATGATGATATGTAACGGTTTAATTACTTGTGTAAATGTGAAAAAAAGCTCTCCATATCTTAATTGCTTGTATTTTCAGAAGTTTTTATTATTCGTATTTTTAGTAGTGTTTTTAATAGATCCACAAACAAAAAATTCTATACCTGCCCTGTCTATTTAAATAAAGGAGCATAAGAAACTATTTTCGAAAAAAATAACGAGAAAAATAAAGAGAGAAGCTTAAGTTGTTGAAGTTCGATAAGCCAAGCTAAACACGAGTAAAGCTGCTTTTTCTTTCCTTTTGGATCAACCAGAATCAACAAATCCAAGTTCCAACAGATTTGGTTCTTGATCCGAATGAAAGTCTAGCTTTAATCTTGATCCGAATGAAAGTCTAGCTTTAATCTCTATGCTGACAGCATTCTCCTCAAAGAATAAATTTGGTCTTGTAGATGGTTCACCCTTTGTTGCTGCTTATTGTTACGCAGGCTCTTCTACCTGGCACCAGAGCAACTTTGTGGTAAAAGCATGGTTATTGAATTCTGTTTCAATAATTCAAAACACCAAACAAGGTGATACTTAATCCTTGTATGATATAATGTAAGAAATCAAAAACACCAAACAAGGTGTTCCGCTTTTTCTTTCTTATTTGATCTAGTCCATGTCAAACTGATTATATTGACTCCTCCACCTGGTTGTGGTTGTGGAAACTCTGGTATAAGGGCTTCAATGAATGAATGTTTTTCTACAATCCAGCCACAGGTTTTGATGTTGGTTCCTTTGCAATCAATTAAGGCGGTTTTCTTTATGGCTATTAAGAAAAGGCAACACAACTATGGTAATACTAACGGGAATAAGGTTGTTGAGTCTGCTGCTGTTTTTGGTTTAAGAAAACAAAATGGTCCGAATCTTAATTTTAGAAATGCACTTTCCAATGGAAATAAGAAACCTATGTCTACACATTGTGGTATGGTTGGTAACCCAGTGGATAGATGTTAAAAAAGCAAGGTTATCTAGCAAATTTTAGAGGAAAAGGCTGAGGAATAACTTGTTTTAATCCCCTTGCAAACAATGTTGTTGCTGATTCTTGGATCCCAGACAGTGAAGAAGAGGTGAAATTGGATCCTAAAGCACCTATAACTCAAGAACAGTATCAGAAGATTCTAAATGTATTGAAGGGATGTAACATCCCGACTTTTCATAAAAGGGTAAAATAGTCATTGGGCGTATTTGCTACGACCTAATTATTATTTATCCTATTTATTTGATTAAAAAGGATTTAATTAAAGGATTTAGCTATTAATTATAAAGGATTTAATTAATGACTATAAAAGAAATAAATTCCCAAATTTATTCATTAGTCTCAGTGCGCATCTTACGAAGGAAAATAAAGAGGAACGGCGCACAACAGAGAAGAAAAACAGCGAAGAGCGAAATAATAGGAAGAACCGTGTGATCAATCCGTTCATCTGATCAAGATGCCGCAGGAGAGAAAAGTAATCAGCGCGAGGAGACGCAACTTTGGAAAATAACATCTCTCGATTTCGTAAGTTTTCAGTTTAGCCCTAGCTTTGTATTCGTAGAGTTCGATTCTTGAGAAATTCGTATCTTTTAATCCGTAGCTCTGTTTCGCAGCCATGAGTAGTCGAAACGATCGTCTTGAAGCGTAGATTAATCTAAAAATAGTTTCACGGCAGTAAGCCCAGGTAATCTTCTGTTTTTCAGGCCCTTTCAGTTTCGGTTTTCAGCAAGAAATAGGATTTTAGGGTTTCTTGTTGATCACATAGGTTTTGGGGTTGAGGATCAACAATTGTTGCAGTTGCTAGGTGTTTTGCTGTCGGTGTTGCAGGCAATTAAGGTAAGAGGCTCTTCCTATGATTCCAATTATCGTTTATAAGGTTTAGATCAAGTTTTAAGGTGTTTAAGTGTTTTAATGCTAGGAAGATGTGTTTTTCGTTGATCAAGGATCATAGGTGTTCTTGGAATGGTTACATATGTTTATTTACGTTTTACTATGTTTAAATTGCTGTTATTTTGGGTTAGAAACTGATTTGGATCGAACTTGAAGATTTTAGGGTTTTAGTCGAACCCAGGTGGACGAGCGTCTGGCCTCTCTGGACGGGCGTCTACTTGGGGCACATTTCGGACGAGCGTTTGGCTTTCCTGGACGGGCGTTCGAAGTGTTGTTTTACATTCAAGATTGAAACTGTTTTTAGGTGGACGGGCGTCTGGGTATAGTGGACGGGCGTCCAATAAGCTTCAGACGGGCGTCCAGAGCCTTAAACGGGCGTCTAGCTTGTGTTGTCCTTCTTCCTTTGTAGGTCGTTGTTCACCCTTATAAGCACGATTTAGCTTTATGAAACCTTTATATATGACATATTAAATGGTATAAACTTGGACAAGCCTCGAATTGAGCTTCGATTCGTTCGATTAAAACACCGAATGTACTCTTAAAGGGAGTTGAAGTTCGGATCCGTCGGAAGAGCATGATAGGCTTGTGCTTTGATGAATTAGCATTCATCAATATCTCGTATAATTGCTAGGACTTGTCCGTGTCTAGTAACCTAGGAAGAGAATAGTATGTGTGAGGAGATTATTTGAAAACACTTGGGTGGCTAGTTAAGCATCCTAATAAACAACGTGCTTGACTAGTAAAAGATTAAACAACATGTCTCTCTTGGCTAGGCACCAGGCTAAATCGCGATGCATGTGCTACCTCTGAAGGTGGAGGAACTCAGTAGGTCAAAAAACCCCAAAGTCTGAGAGGACTCTGCTTTGAGGTGTCGCGTGTTATCGGAGTCTACCTTTCTAGACTTCGTGGATATTGGTGTGATCCACTAATATGTTGCAAAAGAGTGTCCTGAGGTGGAAGAACTCCGTAGGTCATAATGACCCTAAGTGCGGAGGGACTCTGCTTTGAGGTGGATGCGCGTAGTGCCCTGAGTGCGGTTGTAACACGATAAGCTAAGTAGAAGCGTTTAGTCAATTCATGTTGATGGACATGAAATGAACCACTAGATTGAGTCGGTCACACAAAGATAAACAACTAAACGATTAAATATCTTTTCTTTATAAATCTTAATTGTTGTCGTAGCTTCTCACTTTTACTAAGTACTTTGTACTTACCTCCTTGCATTTTCTTTTCTATGCATTGTGGGGTGAGAAGACGAACAGGTTGATCAAGTGTGTAGGCACGGCTTTTGAAGATTTAAAGTCTTGACGAGAGCTTAGATTATTTTCTTTGTAAAGGTTGTGTTAGGTCGGTTGTATTTCTTCTCTTAGACTTGTTGTACTTCTACTTTTAAGGCATCGTATTGTATAAGTCTTTGGGTTTTCATCGTTGTAATCTTAACTATCCATCTTTAGCATGGTTAATTTCTATTCATAGTAGCTTTTATGTCTTTACCCGAGTCTTTTTAGCTTCTGTTTGCGTATAATTTCTATTCAACCAGAATCAACAAATCCAAGTTCCAACAGATTTGGTTCTTGATCCGAATGAAAGTCTAGCTTTAATCTTGATCCGAATGAAAGTCTAGCTTTAATCTCTATGCTGACAGCATTCTCCGGCCTCAAAGAATAAATTTGGTCTTGTAGATGGTTCACCCTTTGTTGCTGCTTATTATTACGCAGAGCTCTTCTACACGGCACCGAACAACTTTGTGGTAAAAGCATGGTTATTGAATTCTGTTTCAATAATTCAAAACACCAAACAAGGTGATACTTAATCCTTGTATGATATAATGTAAGAAATCCAAAACACCAAACTAGGTGTTCCGCTTTTTCTTTCTTATTTGATCTAGTCCATGTCAAACTGATTATATTGACTCCTCCACCTGGTTGTGGTTGTGGAAACTCTGGTATAACTCAAGAACAGTATCAGAAGATTCTAAATGTATTGAAGGCAGGGCCGGGCCTTGGCAATACAAATGTTTTCTTTTAGGGGAGTCAATGCAAATGTGAATTCAGTGGTTTTAACCTCTAACTTTGGAAATGAAGGTTTAGATAAATATAGTGGTCTAAGGTTATATGATTAGATTGCGTGTTTTGGAGCAACGGATCATATAATCTTTGACAAAGTTTTGTTTAGTTCAAGTGAATCTTTGTGTGATTTAACTGTGAGTTTGTAACACCCTAACTTTATTTTTCTTTTGAGACGAGTATATCCGATATTTTATTACGAAAGTTTTTTTTTTCGTGATGTTGGAAATGTTATTAAAATAAATTCAAAAGCTCTAATTATATATTCTTTTATACATGTCTTCAGTTTATTAATATATCATTCTATTTATTAACCGAAAATTTATGTACTACAGTTAACTAATATAAAACGTTTTTGATTTTTACAAGCTTTTGAGTGGTGCATAATAAATGTAAACGTCAGAAGCGTTTTTCTTTTCATACAAATGTTGTTTTGCACTTATCAAAAGCCGAGAATGGGCTTCGTTTGGATATTCCACACGCCTGCCATTCTGACCGTAAATGAGTCCGGAAAATATATACTATTCGCCAATTTATGGTCAATTCACACAAAGCAACCATTCGACCCAATTTGAGTGAAATACGATCATTATCTTGATTTTATTCTAGTCGAATTTTGAATGTTTTTCATACTCAATACCGGTCGAAAAGACATTACGACTAAAATTGAGTACAAAAAACTTTTAATATTCATGCAAATTCGATCGAAATCAATAGTGTTGCTCTTATATTGTTGTTGTTATCCTGACCCAATTCTAGTTTGAATGTGTAGAGTATTCCGGACTCAATATTGGTCAGAATGATGCTCGACTATGTATGAGTTTGGAAAACTTCAAACATTCTACTTAAAATATGGTCGAGAATCAATCGATGTGAACTCTCAACACGTATATTCTGACCATATTTCAGTATGGATAATGTGTCATATTCTGACCAAACTTTGGTCAGAATGAACGCGCGTAAAATAAAAAAAGTAAGGGCGAAATTGGAAAAAAAAATTCAGTGTGGTTAGATAAAAATTTGTGTGAAAAGTTATTCCCTTATTTGTTTATTTATATTTTCTTTTTGAGTAACGTAAAATCATTTGTTGATAAATACTAAATGACAGTAATTGAGTCTTTTCAATACAAAAACGTGGGTTTTTTTTTTTGTGATTATGGGAAAAGATATTTATTGCATTAATAAATTAGATTATGGGTCACTCATATTTTGAAGGTTTTGTTTCACAAAAGAAAAGGGTGATACTACTAAAATATATACCACATATAATTGTTGTCCTTTATTTTCATCTATTTCTCAATACGCAGGTAGTGTAGATTTATTATATTTAAAAAACTATTAATTCATCCGTTACATTTCTGTAATTGCCACCATTAAATGGGTTTCAGAATTAATGAAAATTGCCTTCAATCAGCCTTTTGTCAAAAGAATTCCTCTTATAAATAGATTCAAATTTCATCTCTCTGCATAACATTCTTGTTAGCCTAAAAAGCTAATTTCTCAAATAAATTTCTTTCACACGTCTACACTGAGAACTATTTTACATGGTTGATTCACAAGTAGAAATAACTCAAGTTGTCAAAATCGGTATCAACGTGAAAAATGATGATATGTGAGTTATTTTCTTATAAAAGCTAATCGTGTTCTTTTAATTTTATTATTTTGAATAGAAATATTTATATAGATATAGCTTTGTCGTTTGTGTGAGCTCTTATTTTCGGTAACAACAAATATGTCAGTATTAATTTTACTATGGTGTTTTGTTTCATCAAGATCTCCGTATCATGTCCTTATTTTATATACAAGTAAAAGTGTGTCTTATCGATTTATTTTCAATATAGTACTTATATAGAATTGTTGTTTTCATCAAATAGACCTAAGGTCATATATTTTCAAAGCAATAATGTTTTTTTCTTCTGTATTATATTGATTTATCGACAAAACTCGAAAGTTACGTAGACTGTAATCATAAAAATAAAACTAATTGTAACGACTAAACTGATTGGTACTAGTGCACATTTTTCTTGTAAATTTAGACTTAATAATTGGACTTGACTTGCTCGCTTGCTAGTGGCACGAAAGTGTCTAACCTCTGGTGGCTAGGGAAATTAGAGTTATTGCTCTCAGGAGAACGGCTAGTCACCGGTCTCGGGGCCTCTTGACTCGAAGTCTTTCCGTCAGTAGCTAGAGTGCTCACTCGTAGGAGTGGGGACGGTACCTTTTCCCCCGAAGATTCATGCCACGGCCGGAAAGCAAGGCGGACGGTTGTGTCGTGCTTCGGAGGCGGTGGGGTTGGTGGAGCCGCTTTGGGTGAAAGTCTGATCCTTTCCCGACAATCGGCCGGAGTTGTCAGGTAAGAGCTTGCTTGTTGAAGTGCGGTGGAAAATCATGTTCACGTGCTGGAGTTCGGTTGGTATTGACTCATCGACTAGGCCAAGTCGGTGTCAAGTGACCTAGTAATAATCACCACATAAATTCAAGGAATAATAATGTAATAATGACACGACTTACATCTAAGTAATGATCAACTAGTGCATCTTTTGTTTTCATTGTATATATAATTATTGTACTAATTTATTATTATCATAAAGCTAGCTTTCTTGAAATTATATATTTTAAACTGTAACACTATCGGATGTGGCTCATACCAGCATTTTTGCTGACGATTCTATTTCTTCTGTGTTTTTTTTCCTTTTATTTTCTTTTTAAAATATAAATACAGGTTGTTGAACCAGGCTAAGAGATGGGAAAATAGGCACGACGATATTTATCAAGATCACTATGGTGGATGTGCTTAAGAAAATTTGATGACATGGTTCGTGTTGAGGATTTTAATAATTTGGGATTCTATTTGTTGTAATTCTTGATGTAACTAGTTAGTGAAATGTTGCAAGTGTTTTGATGGATTTATATCAATATTTGGGATTTATGGTATTTTATGGATGTCTATGCGAAAGCCTCGCAACCTGCTCCAAGAATTACCCTAGTAGACCTAGGGGTCGGGAGTGTGGTGTTACAGAGTTTGCCTCGTGGTAAAAGTACAAAGATTACTCAAATAGGTCAAGTAAGAATTAACAAAGATTTAGTTCATGATATGTCGTATGTGTCTGAGATTAACTTTAATCTTATTTCCATCTGTATACTCCTTAAGTCAAAGGTTTATCATGTTATTCTATTTGGATTTGTTGTGTCATACATGATAAAATGAGTTTGCGAGAAGTTGGTACGGGCCGAATTGATCAATGGCACATCCATTCTTAAATCGATATAACATGTTTTTATTTTGAAATTCTGATGTTAAAAGCTGTTAATATTGAGGATGATTTACAATTTTATGGCATTCTGATTGGGATTTGATCCGCGTGTAAGTCACTTCTACTCAAGAAATACTAGAAAGAGTATTAGGTCAATCGCAGATATAGCAAGGGTGAGTCAAGGTCGATCCCACGAGGCGATGCAACACGGATAATAGACTCATAATTTTGATTAAGAACACAGAGAATCGTCACTGACCAACATAAAGAACGAGAAAAGTAATTGGCTTTTCCTCCTCACCGATCTCCTAACTTGGTGTAACTAATCGTTATGTTTACTTTTCCCCGTAATTCCCCGATTCAAACATAACGTATGCTCTAATTCAGTTTTAGCTATGGGTGCAATCTCCTAATATTATGCTACTTCCATGGGAAGGACAATAGGTGCCTATGTGCAGTTAACCTCATTCGTTGGTTGTAATAACCCACACTCAATATGTTACAACAAGACCGCCAGGGATCAAAAATGGATTTCAATAATCAAGAATAAACGAGAAAGCATAAATCACTCAAGAAACAATAACACAGAATTTAACGTGGTTTCCGACAATATGCCGACTACTCCACGCGTAGAAAGAGGAGAATATATTATCACTGGAGATTTTACAGATTCTGCAATTGCATACGCAACTGCTGCTGCAAATATTCTAAGTTACAACAGATGAGTATTTATAGTCACAAAACCGTAAACCTAGATGACATAAAGACATGCTAGCAGATTGACTAAAAAACCCCAGATGTGAACTTAGCTCAACTGACTCCACCAGACGTAACCTGCTGACTTTTTCTCTGCACGACATTGCCCACCGTGCCGCTTTGCCTGCTTGACTTT
This sequence comes from Gentiana macrophylla, assembly GCA_026214975.1. Taxonomy (NCBI): domain Eukaryota; kingdom Viridiplantae; phylum Streptophyta; class Magnoliopsida; order Gentianales; family Gentianaceae; genus Gentiana; species Gentiana macrophylla. Next base: position 90,053,002 of record CM047817.1, read on the forward strand.
GTTCTCCTGACTTTTGCTCAGCTGACCTTGTCCTACTGATTTAGCTCCGCTTACTCAGCATATCTTAGCACTCAGCTATGATGAGATGTCACGTCACATTTTCTAACAAATCTCTACCTTGACTTGAACTCTCGTTCAAATAGATTATATAACCAGATGTCCTGTACCAGATGCATTCGTCAATGTGCAATGTATGTACCAGATTTCCCCACTTTCTTTATACTTTACAGCTTCAGACGTGATTCCTCCAAATGAGGGTTAACTCCAGATGATAAAACATCTTCAGATAAGAACCTTCTGATTCAGATGAGATCCTCTACTATTTACTGATTCAAACTTGATTGAGTTGAGAATAAGCGGTGATCAAAGACTTGATCATCGAGACAAGATGTGATTGCCGGTTCGGATGTAATCACCTCAACTGAGCACACTCGATTGAGTTCTTCAATTCAACTTCTACCAAATAGATTTGCAGATTCAGATTCTAAGCTGACCAGATGTGAACACAACAGACTTCAAGTGAGACTTCTCTATACGAGACTTAACTCCAGAAGAGAACTCCACCTCAGACTTGTTCACCAGATGCTTAGGTGACTTTACTCAGTTGAGACTTCCAGACATAGTAGAACCATCACAGACTTGTTCAACATATTCAACAGATGCCACTCCACTGACAAATGGACTTGGCTGACTTCCCGGACTTGAACACCCCACTCTACTCACCCAACCTTCACTTAGCTGTACTAGATCAGCAGACCTTCACCCAGCCGACCTCCACATTTTGGTTCCACCAGATTCAGCTCTTGATTCTTCAGGTTCAGATGCACAACCAAGTGCCAGATTAGTGTTGAGTATTCTCATCTGAGTTCTGAAAACTCAGCTGAGTATGGACCTGAAGCTCCACATGCTTGTCAACACTCCAGATTCAGATTCAGACCTGATTTGCATTAGGGTCTTTGGAATCACCCTTCTTGAATGTCTTATTTTTAGGATTTCCATTCCCTTTACAACTGCTACTACCAGCTAAACCAATAGCTTGATTGTCTGTACCTGTGCTAGCTGCATTATGCCTTGGCTCTTGATTATAGAGAGATGCCTTAACATCCTCCAATGACACTGTGTCTCTCTCAACAATAAAAGATTGTACAAAATTCTCAAATGATGCTTGGAGTGATACCAACAAAATTAGAGTTGCATCCTCATCTTCGATCTTAACACCAATACTCCTTAAATGAAGAAATATTGTGTTTAGATCTTCCAGATGATCTCTGAGAGGCATTCCTTCATGCTTGTTTAAACTGAACAGACGTTGCTTTATCAACAACTTTTTGGTCAACGAATTTGTCATATACAGACTCTCAAGCATCAGCCACAACCCTGTTGATGAATTCTCTTCAGTAACTTCATTGATAACATCATCAGACAAACACAACAAAATTATTGAATTTCATTTCTCCTCCAAATTGCCCATCTAAGCATTTCCAGCATCCACCGCCTTTTTCAATGGAGTCCAGAGCCCTAGTTTCTTCAACAGAGCACGCATCCTGATTTGCCTCAGATTGAAATTGTTCCTTCCTGTGTATTTATCAATCTCTACATCTAACCCAGGCATATTGATCTTGCCGGAAAGTTAGCGTTAATCCTAGAACCTAGCGTCAATTACGACCTTGGTGACAATCAACCTAACTCAAACAGATTTTGGATTCCCAATGATAACTGCTCTCGACCGATTTATTATAACAAGACCGTCAGGGATAAAAAAACAGATTGCCATAATCAAGAATAAAAGAGAATGCATAAATCACACAAGAAACAATACACAGGATTTAACATGGTTTCCGACAATATGCTGACTACTTCATGGGCAGAAAGAGGAGAATATATTATCACTGGAGATTTTACAGACTCTGCAATTGCATACGCAATTGTTGCTGCTACTTCTACTACTGCTGTTGTAAATATTCTAGGTTGTAACAGATGAGTATTTATAGTCACAAAACCCTAGACTTAGACTACATAAAGACATGGTAGCAGATTGACTAAAAAACCCCATATGTGAACTCAGATCAGCTGACTCCACCAGACGTAACTTCCAGAATTTTGCCCTGTTGACCTTGCCCTGCTGACTTTTGCTCAACTGACCTTGTCCTGTTGAGTTAGCTCTACTTAGTACTCAACTCTGATGAGAGGTAAAGTCATCTTTTCTAACACGATATGTTCTAGAAAGTGCCGGCTCAAGACTGAGAACCTCACTAAGCAGCTATCGTGTATTGACTAGCACGTTCCTGAGGATTGATCCACCTTGTAAGTCCTTCATGATAATTTAAAAATACAATAAGCAGATTGGCCAGATCTAACATATAGTTAATTAAACCTTTTGATCAACGTAGCTGATGTTGAATCTTCATATTTATGGTGACCTAAGGTGGCTCGCAATTGCGATAAGTACTGTCGCAATTGCAGGGGCCGCGGTTCCCAATTCTGGAATATCGTCGATCTATTATGCTTAATTATGGTGAATTACAGCTCGTTTAGACACGCAGATTAATTACATCGCTTAAGTCAAACTAATCTACCATGATAAAAACATAAAGGAACATTCAAAGCTTCATACCTTTATCAATGGCGGATCTAGCTTGATCAACTCAAGCTAGCTGATGACTTTAGAGAAGAAAACCAATGGAAAACAAACCAAAAACAAAGAACTCTTTTATTTCATAAAACTTAATAATGAATTGAGATATTGTATTCACGGGATAAATGTATAATTGCAGAATTTGTGACCAAGAAACATGCACTAAGCAATTGACATATAGTTCATACAGTAATCGAACTATCTTTCAGGGAAAATAATGGTGTAGTTTATAGTACTAAATATGTTGTGATCAGGATGCTCCTTTGATCAAAGATTGTAGGTTCTATATAGTCATAACATAGATATTAAGGTTCTTCAAGGAGAATTTTGCGATATATGTCTTTTAGCTGATCAGAAGAGACTAAGTTTTCCTTTATGTCTTTCTGTTACCAAAGAGTTGTTTGATTTGGTACACAGGATGTCTGGGGCCTTATAGAGTCATAAGTATTCATGGACATAGGTTTTTTTCTTACTATACATATAGTTGATGATTTTAGTTGATTTTGTTAGGTATACTTGTTGAAATCTAAAACTGAATGTAGATATATTGTTAACAAATATTGTAACATGATTGAGACTCAGTTTCATACAAAGATAAAATTGTTGAGACGTGATAGTCATCTTGAATAAAAGTGTGATAGTCATCTTAAATTTTAAGACAAGACAAATATTTATTAATAGAGATGTCAAATTTTATGAGTTGTCCATATATATTAAGGAGAATGGTAAGGAGGATCAAGGTGGTTTAAATACTATTTCTTTATCTCTGCTCTTCATGGATCACGATGAGGAGATAGGTCAAACTGATACACATAATACTAATCTTGATACACCTACACATGAGCATAATAAACATGATGAATATTCTTTACCTGATCCTTTGGACTTGAATCTACAGAATCATGTTGATAACAAAGATCCACCTCCCGTTGAAATCATGAGATCCACAAGAACATAAGGTGCACCTTCTTACTTAAATGAGTACATCTATGAATACTCAAAAGTAAAAAAATCACCTCATGTTATTCAAAATGATGATAGTTTATCTAGTTTGTCTTCTATTTACAAAAAGTATGTCATAAGTTCTCAGTTTATCAATGAACTAAAGTCATACAATGAAGCTGTGAAACATGAAGAATGGAAACAAGCTATGAAAGTGAACTTGATGCATTACAGATGACATGAACATGAGGGGTAGTGCCTTTACCAAAAGGAAAAGTTCATATAGGTTGTAAATAGGTATATAGAATAGAAATGCGTGCTGATAAAACAATAGAAAGATTCAATGAAAGGTTGGCAGCCAAAGGTTACACAACAACTTGGATTGGATTATGTTGACACATTTTCTCAAGTTGCTAACCTCTCAATTGTCGGAACTTCACTAGCTATTTCTGCAACAAAAGGTTGGAATTTACACCAATTGGATGTCAACAATACTTTCTTAAATGAATAATTGGATAAGAAAGAGTACATGAAATTCCTCAAGGTCTTAGCTCTAAACTTGGCTTGTGTGTATATATTGAAGAAGTCCTTATATGGCCTAATTAAATAGACTAGCAGACATTGGAACATCAAGTTAACCTAACCCTTGATTGATTCAGACAATCTAAACAAGAATACAACTTGTTCATCAAAGGATCAGATAAAAACTTTATTTTTTCTGGTATATGTAGATGATGTTTTGGTCTCTAGTCCAGAAATTCATCTGATAAAAGATTTAAAAGGGTTTTGGACAAGAAATTTGGCATCAAGGACCTTGGAGAATGTTAAAGTATTTCTTTGGTTTAGAAATACAAGATCAAAGAAAGGAATTATTTTGTCACAAATGGAATATTTCCTAGAACTACTTGAGGAATATGGATATACTGATTGGAAACCTGCAAATACTCTAATGGATCACACACAAAAAACTACACAGAAAGGATACTGATCCATTAGAAACTAATACTTACTACCGAAGTCTGGTAGGGAAATTGCTATATCTAGAGATAACCATACCTGACATAGCTTTAGCTACTCAATTTTTAAGTCGATTTCTTGAATAAACTACATAATTACATCTTAAGGCTGCTCATAGACTCTTGAGATATTTGAAGAATTCACCTGGACAATTGATTATAGTCAACTTAGCTATAATTTTAGGCGTAATTTACCCCATTGTTAAGACTTATTCGATGTGGTTTTAGGATAGTTTAGTGGTATTATAGGCACGTTTCACAACATCACGAATCACGGGACAAGACGTTACGTCCGGAAATCTCCTTATTTTTGGGTGAATGATGTGCGTATTATTGTAATTTGTCAGGTTGGGTATGTTTTTTTATTTTTGTTATAGATATGTCATGATAGAGACGCAACAAGGAGTGCAACGTGATGAAAATCAGTTAAAACGGAGATCGAGAGTGAAAACGATGCAAGAATTAAGTTCGGCGTGCGCCGGACCAAAACCGACAAAACACCCTGGCGCACGCCGGGTAAAAAGGGGCGAATCGGGTGAGCCAGTAGATAAGACAAGCACATGCCGGCTTGGGGCCCGGCGCACGCCCAGCATGATGGCGATAAAGGACGCACGAAGCAGTTAACCCTGGCGCATGCCGGGATGGACCCGGGCTGGCAAAAGGCGGGTGCCCAGGAACATGAAGCTGGCAGCCGCCACCTAGAAAGCGGCGCGACGCCACCGACTTCATCAACGTCTGAATTTCTCATTTTACCAATTCCTAGGCGGTTTTGGCCTATTCAAAAGCCACATAGGTCGAATTTTTACACACAAACTTCCTAGCATATTCTTATTTTCATCTCAAGAACCACTTTTAAACTTCCATTAGAGTTAGATCTACTTTTTCTTAAACACAATTTCTGCAAGAACTTGATTTATTTTTCTTCCATTATTTTGCGATTACTACACAAACGGATTGACGATTCGAGTGATGATTTGCAATTGCTTCTTTTGGTAATTTTATTTCTACCTTTTTATCATGTCTATTGTTGTTTTCTTAATGAATTCATATGCTTTTATTTCTATAATGAGTAGCTAAATTTATAATAGCTATATTATGTGATAAAATTGTGTAATTAATGCTTTAATGATGACCTAGGGATGAGTAGTGCCTAAAAATTAAATCTGTTGAATGTTTGTGTTTTAAAACATGAACCTAATGCTTTCAGTGGATTCATGAACCATTAATTGATCGAACTCACGAACTTTATAAATGTATGTCGTGACGGAGTGTGTGAGCCAGTGTTTTAGAATTTCCATTCACGACTAGTCGAGTTGTTCGAGCCTGTTCCTTGGTAAGGTTATTCTAGTTAAGCCGTGAAGTTGGTGGTTACGGAGCATCTCAATGTTTTTATTCATATTAGGCCAATTAAATCCCAAGTAGAAGACCGTTGAACCGAGTACAGGGTAACTAGGTTGTGGTATTAGTGCCTAGGGACCATTTTAGGAGATTGCACCCACAAACACTTTCATTAGTAGTATTCTTGATCATAGTTTAGCCATTCCTTTATCATATCGTGTAATTCGTCATATTTATTCACTTAGTTATAATCAACATCACCCCTATTTGTGTTAGAGAATTAAATCAATTATTATGTTAATTAGGTTGTTTTAATTACCTAAGGCTATGTTAGCCAAGTTACTTACGATTTTCAGCATACTTTCCATTATTAGAGTAGTTGTGATGGCTTATAGCCATGATCCCATGATCCTTGTTTATAGGAAGATTGTGAGTAGTTATTTTAGATTAAGGCCATAATCCCATGTTTCCTATTTTATAGGAAGTTGACTAATGGGTAGTTTATTAATACTTGTATATATATGTTTGATCCATCAATGAAATTCTTAAGTTTTCCTAAAAACTATCTCTTCCATAAAAGTTAATAGTGGTAGCAGAGTCATATTCTCAACAGCAGTTGGAGAAAGATCCATGGCCGAAACAAATTTTGTTCAGGCTTCCATCCCAAAGTTTGATGGACAACATTATGATCACTGAAGCATGTTGATAGAGAACTTCATACGTTCTAAGGAGTACTGGACCATCATTGAGCAATGAGCGGTTTAACCAGCAGGCAATCCACCCCCAACTGAGGCTCAGAGAGCAGATTTTGAGAGCAAAAAACTCAATGATCTAAAGGCCAAGAACTATATGTTTCAACCAATAGATAGAGCCATCTTGGTGACCATTCTCAGCAAGGAGTCATCAAAGGATATTTGGGATTCAATGAAGAGGAAGTACCACGGAATACCAAAGTGAAAAGATCACAGCCACAGGCCTTAAGAAGAGACTTTGACACCCTACAAATGAAGGAGGGTGAATCTGTCTTAACTTATTATGCCAAAACCATGGAAATCTGCAATAAAATGAGATTTCTTGGTGAAAAGATGGAGGATGTAGCAGTTGTGGAGTAAATTTTGAGGTCACTAACCTCAAGATTTGATTATGTGGTGTGTTCCATTGAGGAATCCAAAGACATTGATGCATTGTCTCTTGATGAATTGCAAAGTTCTTTGCAAGTTTATGAACAGAAGATGAAGAGAAGCTCAGCAGCATCAAATAAAGAGCAGGCCTTGAAGACCACTGCCTATAATAGCAATTAAGGGGTAGGGTAGAGGCAGAAGAAGAGGTAGATGGAGGACTACCAGAGATTCTGACAGCGGGGACAACTCTCAGGCATCCAAGAATGGAGATGGTAGAGGTACTGCAAACAAAAAGAATGTTGAATGCTTTAGGTGTCACAACACTACCGGTCATAATGCTACACCAAATTGCCAAAGAGACAAGGAGAAAGGGACTCAAAGAGAGTCACTTTGGCGACAAAGAAGAGGATAAGACTCTGCTGATGAATACTCAGCATGAGCAGACTTCAGCACCCAAAGTATGGTATGTTGATAAAGGATGCACTAATCAAATGTGTGGTAATAAGGCATTATTCTCTTACTTGGATGAATCTTATCATTCAAAGGTGAAGTTTGGAGATAACTCCTCAGTAAGTGTTAAGGGAATAGGAAATACATGCATCAGATCCAAGAATGGGACATCTGAAACCATTTCTAGTGTTCTATATGTTCCTAATCTGAAGTGCAATCTGTTGAGTGTTGGACAGTTACAAGAAAAAGGATATGAGATTATTCTGAAGAATAAGGAGTGTGAAATCAAGGATTCAAGCAATGAAATTATAGCTAAAGTTCCTATGAATGCCAACAAATTGTTTCCTTTGGAAATTAAGGAGCCACAAGTATGTCTTATGGAATAAGTGAAAGATGCATGTTGGTTATGGTATTATAGATATGGACATCTCAATTTTGGTGGTTTTAAAACACTTCAGCAGAAGGAAATTGTTAAAAGGCTTCCACAGATCCAGACTCCTCAACAAGTATGTGAGGAATGCACTTAAGGAAAGCAACAAAGGCATCCATTCTCAAAAGGAAAGTCCAGGAGGGAAAAACAAGTGTTGGAACTCATCCATTCTGACTTGTGTGGCCCAATCAACCCATTATCCAGTGAAGGTAAGAGGTATTTCATTACATTTACTGATGATTTATCTAGAAAAACTTGGGTTGAATTCTTGTCAGAAAAGTCTGAAGCATTGAATGCATTCAAGAGCTTCAAAATGTTAAGAGAAAAGAGACAGTCAAAATGTTATGTTTCTGAGAATAGATAGAGGAGGAGAATTTTTCTCAGTAGAGTTTGAGGATTTCAGTACCGGTAATGGAATCAGATTGGATTTGACAGCGGCCTATACACCACAGCAGAATGGTGTATCTGAGAGTAAGAATATGACAATTCTAGATATGGTAAGAAGCATGTTGGCCTATGGAAATGTGCCTAAAATATTCTGGCCAGAGGCAGTAAGTTGAAGTGTGCATATTTTGAACAGATGTCCAACATTCCCTGTTCAAAAAATGACACCAGAAGAAGCATGTAACTCAATCAAACCATTTGTAAGCCATTTTAAGATATTTGGATGCATTGCTTATGCTCATATTCCAGATACAAACAAGAAGAAGCTGAGTGATAAAGGAGAGCAATGTGTTTTCTTAGGGATCAGTGAAAAGTCCAAGGCATACAAGTTGTTTAGTCATATAACCAAAAGGATAGTGATCAGCAGATATGTAGTGTTTGATGAGTTGAACAGTTGGAATTGGGAAGCAAACAATGCTCAGTTCCATCCAATCCAGAATCTAATAGATGAAGAGCCTACTGAGGACCAGCAGAGTCAGGATCAGCAGACTCAGAATCAGCAGAGTGAGATTCAGCAGACTCAGGGTTAGCAGACTCAAGACACTGAATTGACAAAGATAGGCGAGGTTTCAAGCAGACCCAGTTCCAGCAGACTCAAGTCATGAAATAGCAGCTGAGGGTTCAATAGACATACCTCAGAGAACCAAGAAGAGGCCAGGCTGGATGACAGATTTTGAGGTAACAGGTTTACCACAGTAGATGAGGCCACCTACTATGCTCTATTTTCTAGTGATGATCCAATCACTTGTGAGGAAGCAAAAAAGAAAGAAAATGGAGACAGGTTATGGATGAATAAATCACAGCCATTGAAAGGAATCAGACTTGGATTCCTACTGATCTACCAAAAGGACACAAGACTATTGGTGTCAAGTGGATCTACAAGACAAAATTGAATGAATATGGCAAAGTCAGCAAGTACAAGGCTAGACTAGTAGGCAATGTATACAAGCAAGAGTATGGGATTGACTACAATGAAGTGTTTGCCCCAGTATCAAGAATAGAGACTATTAGACTTGTGCTATCTTTGGAAGCACAGAAATAGTGGAAAGTACATCAAATGGATGTAAAATCAGTATTCTTGAATGGTCAGCTGGAAGAAGAGGTATCTGTGGATCAACCACAAGGCTATGTGAAACATGGAGCAGAGAACAAAGTATATAGGCTTAACAAATCCTTATATGGACTCAAGAAAGCCCCAAGGGCTTGGTATAGCTGTATTGATTCTTATTTTGTGAAAGAATGTTTCACAAGGTGTCCATACGACCCTACCTTGTACGTGAAAGTTAACAGCAAGGGAAGGCTGCTGATTGCTTGTTTATATGTTGATGATCTTATCTTCACCAGCAGTGAACTCAGAATGATAAGAGTTCAAGAAGGCAATGAAGAACAAATTTAGCAAGACAAATATGGGGCTAATGCAATATTTTTTAGGCATTGAGGTTTAACAAAGCGAGTCAGCATACTAATTTCTCAAAAGAAGTATATATCCTAAATTCTCAAGCGAGTTTGGGATGAAGGATAGCAATCCAGCACTCACACCCTGTGAAACTGGTGTGAAACTTACCAAATAAGGAACAAGTAGTAAAGTGAATCCCACCTTATACAAGAATATGATAGGGTGTCTTTTATACTTGACAACAACAAGACTTGACATTATGTATGTTGTAAGTGCAGCAAGCAGATATATGGAGACACCCTCAGCAGACCACTTAAACTATGTGAAGAGGATTCTAAGATACTTGAATAGAACCATCAACCTTGCCATCAGGTATAGTTAAACAGAGAAGGCTCAGCTGACTGGATACTCTGACAGTGATTATGCAGGAGACAATAATGACAGGAAGAGTACTTCTGGTTTTGTGTTTATATGTGGAAGAAGTGCTATCAGTCGGTCCTCAAAGAAGCAACCAATAGTCAATTTATCCTCAATCAAGCGAGTTTGTTGCAAAGAGCACACTGCTTCATGTCAACTAATATGGTTAAAGAGGATGCTGGAAGTTCTAGGTCAAGTTCAGCAAACTGGGAATTTTATGTACTGTGATAACAGTTCAACTATCAAGCTATCCAAGAATCTAGTGTTAAACAACAGGAGCAAGCACATACACGTGAAGTATCATTTCTTAAGAGACCTATGTGAAGAAGGGATCATTGAGTTGCAGCATTGCATGGGTGAAGATCAAATAGCTGATATAATGACAAAATGACTCAAGAAGGATCAATTTTTAAAGCTCAGAGGCAAGCTGGGCATGTGTGAAGTAATTTGAACTACCAGATCAAATTAAGGAAAAGAATGTTAGAGAATTAAATCGATTATTATGTTAATTAGGTTGTTTTAATAACCTAGGGCTATGTTAGCCAAGTTACTTTCGATTTTCAGCATACTTTCCATTATTAGAGTAGTTGTGATGGCTTATAGCCATGATCCCATGATTCCTTATTTATAGGAAGATTGTGAGTAGTTATTTTAGAGTAAGGCCATGATCCCATGATTCCTATTTTATAGTAAGTGGACTAGTGGGTAGTTTATTACTACTTATATATATATGTTTAATCCATCAATGAAATTCTTAAGTTTTCCCAAAAACTATCTCTTCCATAAAAGTTAACAATTTGTTGGTCTGAACTAAATGTGAATGTGGTTGTGATACCTTGCTCGTCACTATAGTGCTCCCGACCCGGTACTCTACCAGTTAAAATTGGCCGTCACTGTTTTGGACATCACTGAGGAATTCTATTTTTAGCACAAGTAACTTTGGAATTGAAACCATACGTTGACTCAGATTGGGCAGAATATGAAGACACAAGAAGATCCCCAACTGGATTCTCTACTTTCGTATTGGATTCACTAATCAGTTGGAGATCAAAAAAGCCAACCACGGCCTTGAGAAGTTCATCTATAGCAGAGTATAGATCCATGGAAATGGCATCGTATGAGTTGCAATGGCTGACTTATCTGCTGGAAAATTCAACATAAAACAACAAAAACCTATACCTCTATTATGTGACAATATGAGAGATTTATATATTTTTGAAAACATTGTTTTTCATGAAAGGCCAAGAATGTTGAAATAGAAACTTTTGGACAAAACTAATCTTCAAACTATGGTATCAACTATCCTCTAACCAACATCTACATGCCAAAGTGTTTAGCTTGAGAGGGGTGTTGAAGTTCAATAATCCAAGCCAAACACAAGTAAATCTGTAGAATAAAAGGACAGCTACGCACCTCAATGTGTTGCTAGCAATACATTGAACACCTTTCACAGAAGTTGGTTAGGGGTCAGTTACAGTTAGTTAAGTTTGTTTGCTTAGTTGATCATGCAAGTTAACTTCCCCTGATCACTATCAACTCTACATAAGAGATGAACTTACACGTTTGTGTACTACTATTTTTTAAATAAGCAGCAATTCTATTAAAAGATAGAAATATTTAATTAAAATTCACAAGCCGAGTTTCATAGATCATACTACAAAATCATCAAGGTAACGCTTATTTTTTTTCCGTTCATCATATGTATATTTTCAACTTCAAATGTTTCTTTTTCTAGATCCGATGAGTAGTTTTTCTTTTTTTTTTTGATATCTCCAGGCAATGCATTCAAAATCTTTAGGAGTTTTCTATCTTTGTCCATTGAAAAACTCGTCTTCTCGGTGATAGTGTCCTTTTAAGTTGGCTAATTTAATTCTTGTTGAGCTGTATTTGGATCTGAGCTAGCCGCATTTGGCTCCTCTTCTATAATCATGTCAGAAAGGTTGTCTTCCATTTTATCATTACTATCCTGAGCGACTTCTTCCATGCTCTGGGTGCATAATTAAGCATGAGTTTTACAAATGGCCAACATGCCAACCAGTGACGGACTTACATACAACTAGTGGGGGGGGGGGCAACTCTGCGCCTCTTTGATCCGAGAAAAATACACTAATATATATAGTATGCATCTAGTTTGCCCCCTTAATTTTTTTCATTTGCCTTTAAATATTTTATTTTCCCTTACCCTGAGATCCTGTGTCCGTCATCGATGCCAACAATAGTTGCAAGAAGACGCGAAGATTTCCTTCCACAACCATTGTCTGTAAGAAACCATTACCTCTTTCTCTTTGAATCCATATCCTCGTTGGTGTTGGTTTAAGAATGTCAACCTTAACATGCACTCTAGCTGCTAATGGCCTCCAAATAGCAGTGGCGGCAACATCAAGACGCAACGGTTTTCGAAAGATCGACACCAGTGAAAAAATAAAACTTAGGTTGTATCAAATGCATCGGCATCTTAGGAAGAGTTAGAATTAATAGAAAATTCTTTATCCACGTGAACATTAGGTGTCCATTTATACAATCGCATAGGTTTACTTTCCACATACCATATAGGTTTTGAAAATAAGCGTATATAATCAAGGAAAATGATTAGTACACCGAATTGTGTACCAAACTCATCCCCGAACTGTGAATTTGTGGTCCAGAATTTTTGTATTATTTTTGTTTTTGCTTTAAAAGTTAAAATGTGTGGTTATAAAGTGTTGTGTGGATCATTTATGTGGATGAGGATGGTGCCTAAATCACTCTCCAATCAAGGAAAATACACTCTAGGGATTCTTGACAACAAACATGTTGTAGCGTATATAATCACCTTCAAAATCAAAATTGATTACAACATGTTTGTTGTAACGCCCCGCTCCCAGATACCGAGTCCTTATCCGGAAATGAAACGCTCGGCACATATAATATTAAATAAATTCAATATTATATGTAAGCCTTTACTACGTCGTATCGAGCTTAGCAAACGGAAGCAAAGGGACTCGGGTAATTTTTTTTTTCAATATCCAAGAATAGAAACAACTAAAGATAGAAAAAAATGTAAATACTTTTTACATCGGAAAACCAAACGAATCTCAAAACTAAAAGTAAACTACAAGTTCCAACAATAATCCAAGTCTATGAAATAATTAAAATGAAAAAATAATCAAGGCCTCAACTCCGCGCGTCCTCAAACGTCGTCATCAAAGTCCTCTTCGCAATCTTCACCAACTGTTGTTCTCTTCTCTCCCCAAACACATAAATAAACATGCGTTTGAGGTAAGTACATTGTACAAGTAAGTAAGTAGAAGCTACAATACAATTAAAGTTTATTATCAAATTTTAATAAAAGATTATCTTGGTGAGACCGACTCCATCTAGGGTTCATTTCATGCTCATCAACATGTCGTGACTAATGGTTTCTAGCTTAGCTTATCTTTGTTACATTATCATTCAAGGGCACTACGCATGGTGCTACTCACCATGAAGTATCTGTGTGCAACATATTGGCGGATCACACCAATATCCACGGGGGAAAGCCCGATAGTGTACACGCTCGGCGGAGTCCCTCCGTACGTAGGGTCTTGGATTTACGGGGTGGTATTCCTCCGTACTTAGGATCCAAAGACTTACGAAGTTATCCACTTTGTCTGAACGCCCACACATCGCGATATAGTCTTGTGCCTTACCAAGAATGGAATAATGTTTAATCTTTTTACTACACAAGTATGTTTGTTATTATGTTGTTAATTAGCCACCTAAGTATTTTCAAGTAAGCTCCCTCACATAGACTACTCTCTTTCTTAGACCCCTAGACACGGACATGACCTAGCACATACACAGACATTGATGAATTCTAATTCATCAAAGCACAAGCCTTTCATTCTCTTCCGACGGTCCCGAACTTCAACTCTTAGGAAGAAGAGTACATCCGGTGCCGGAACTAAACGCATCCGAAGCTTATTCGAGGCTTGTTCATGTTCATTTAAAGTTATTAGATCAAGACACGTGTCCCGGATTTTATCAATACAAAACAACAAGTAATAAACCGGTTAACCTCAAGTATAAGGATCGTAGTATGGAGGCTAATGCCGGGTCGATCTTACGGGGAACTAGACGAATGTGAATCCTAGCTTTTGTTTTCAACTAAACTATTGTCACGAAACTAACCTAAACAAATATGCAGAAAAAGTAACTAGACAGAGGAGATTAATCCAATGCTAGGAAAGATTGAAAGCGATAAACTAAACTAAAATAAAGTGCGAGAAAAGTAAACTAAAGCTAAACAATTCAAGGTTAAAGGATTAAATCAAATTATAACGAACGAACAAGCAATTGATCCACCTATCCTATCAACATTCAATTCTAACTCGGATTAATTCGTGATCTCTACTCAAGTCGTGATTCACCTAATCAAAGGCATAAACTCCTACTCTAAGTAGACGAGTTCGTTTTCTAATCTTTTATCTTTCGATGTTAAAGATTACGTCTTTCTACCCTAGGCGTGAAATCTTTCAATTTCTAATCTGAGATTCAATCTAATAACTTTCGTTGTGATTAGATTAAAGGTCTAAACTTTTATCATGGTGTTCTAAAGTTAACATGACTTTCATCAAGCAAACAATAAACAAAAGCACGGATCTTTCGATATAGCATGCAATCAACATATAAAAACATGATAAAAGTAACAACTTTAATAGATACTCACAAAATAATCACGAACTAGAGATCAAATCTGTTGAAACGGACGGCTTCACAACGCTTGTTCAAGGAGGATTTAGCCTCCTAGCATCCTTATGCAAACTCGAATTGATGGAATAAAGAACATAAATCTAACTATCTAATCTAGATGTTTTATTGCATAAAAATCGGAAAATAAAGGAGTAAAAACGCAGCCAAAGCCGCTCCCCTAGGGTTTAGGGATCGAATTGTATGATTAGGGTTTGGGAAATCGCGCTATTTATAGATTTTTAGGTCGGTTTCATTTGAGTCGGTGCCGTGGGCGCCCGTCCACAACCTTGGACGCTCGTCCAGCCTCTATGAACGGAGAATGAACGCTGCTCGTTGACGCCGTCTGAACTCTCTGAATGTAAAATACGATTCTGGACGCCAGTTCACTTTTATGGACGCCCGTCCACTACCTTGCTCTAGTATTTTGCTCATAACTTCACTTCTAGGGCTCCAAATGAGGTGATTCAACATGCGTTGGAAAGCTATTTCAATCCTCTACAACTTTCATCAAGACAACTTTCCCTGAAAGTGCCTACAAGTGTGGACAAAATCCCCATGAAGTGCCTGGTTCCGGTTTCTTCAATGATTCTTCACTTAAACATCTTTCAACTCTTCCATCTTCATGTGATCATCGTTTAAGCTCCTTACTCATCATGAAAACGTACCTAACAACATGATAGAAACATGCAAAATGTAACATCATACGAATAAATATAAAACACCGATAAAATCACGTAAATATCTCGATTTTGCATTTAAACACATTTAAAACTCGTTTGCTCAATAAATCTAATAAGCACTTACTTTTCTATGCAATTTATCAGATTATGGGAGAAATCGTTACGAAATATAACGGTATAAATCATATAAAATCACCCTTAACAACACGTCGTTTAGAACTCACCTCGTAGCTTAAAATATAAGAAATAATCATTCATACAGTGTTGGGGGGCGCCAACACATTTGGCGTGCGCCAAAATGCACCAGAGGGTGCTCTAAACTCTCTGTTTCAGGTTCGGGGCGCGCCAAAGATTTCGGCATGCGCCAAAACTGCTCCAGAAGGTCACTAAACTCTCTGGTTCAGGTTTGGGGCGCGCCAAAGTGTTTGGTGGGCGCCAAAAAGGACAAAAACTGCTACAATGTGATTTTCTGCGCTCTATCGATTTCTACTCAAACCCAAACATGTTCTAAACGGTTTTCCTCATAAAACACCAGAAAAACACATCCTTTATGATCCAAAACAACACTTAATCCTAACATCTTTTAGGCACAATCCTTGATACAAAACGCATAAAAAACACAACCTAATCACTCTAAACCATAACCGAATTGTAGGAAGAGCTTCTTACCTTTAAGAAACCTAAAAAACCAGTCCAAAACCCAGAAAAACAGCAGGAAACGTTCCTTCCTCTCACAGAAAACCTATGTGATTAATCCAAAATTCGCATTAGAATCAATCACAAGATTCGATCAACACGAAACTATTTAAAAGGCATGAGTTTTGATCCCCAAAACTCATCCAAAACGCAGGGTAGGTCGAAATCACATACCTCAACAAAGCTCAACTTTGAGTATCAAAACGATCTCCTCTTCCGCGATTCTCGAATCTTCAAACGTTTCGAAAACCGATCACCGACTTGAGAGAAATCGAAGAAAGTATGTTTGCCCCTTTTCTTGTTTTCAGCTTGTTCTCTCAAATTCTCGCCATAGATCGACTAATGCTCTCTTCGATAACCCCTAGGCACTTAATGGGTAGTTATTCCCAAAATAAACCTCCCAAGATAATTAATTACAATTAACCTCCTTTAATTATAATTAAAATCCCAAAATTCCTTTAATTCCTTTAATTGCAACTTAATTCCCATTAAAATATATATATGTATTTCTGATATACATACATATAATACACTTAAATCCACAAATAAATAAACATAATATACCGAACGTTACAAATTGACACGTGCGCTCTTTCCTAAAGTTCGGGATATTACATTCCTCCCCTTAAGAGGAGTTTCGTCCTCGAAACTTGAACAAGCTCAAATTGTAGGTCTTTCTCTAGCCTCTTCTCAAAACGAAACCAAGACCGAGGCTTCACTAGTTTACAATTGGATCACAATCAACAACTCTGGTCTTGATATTCACAGAACCAACTCTACGGATCCCAGACTGTTCCAACCCTTGCACACTTAACCCAGAACTGACCCACCAAATCTTGAAATTCAAATCACACTAATCAAACTCCTAATCAACAAAAAGCCCTCTATACACACTTACCGGATGGTGTCCAAAATGTTTTTCTAAAGGTTGAGGGTAGGCTTAACTTCTTAGCTATCTTATATAACACAAAAGTTTGACATCTTGTTTTTAAACAAAGTTGACATAGCTAATTGGTCCATTAATAATGTATTTAGAGTTAGTTCATTACTTATATATAATTACAACGTGAACTCAGTTCATGTCATAAGAATACTTTAAGAAAACAAACAAACTAAAAGATACCTGGTACGGCCACATCCAAAGCAAAAACTCTTGTTGGTCGACTTGCTCTTCCTTGGTTGTTCCCTTGATTCCTTCTAGCATTCCTTACAGGGCAAGTTTTTGTAAAATGTCCCATCTCACCGCAAAGGTAACATCCATTTGAATCTGCCCGACATTCCCCGGAGTGATTCCTTTTGCACTTTGAGCAAACGGCTACCCCAACTGTTGACTTGGCTGCAAGTGGAGCGACGATTCTTTTCTCATCTTGGTGCTGAGGTGCTTCCCGATCTCCTTCAAAGCTGTCCTCAAAAGGTCTTTTTACTCCAATAACTATTGAGGGTCTGTTCTGAAACATCTCAACTTCCAAAGCCTTATTCAGCAACTCCGCCATGGTCCTTGCCGTGAATCCCAACATCCCTGCTTGAATTTCCCGAGCCAAACCGTTCTTGAACAAAGCCATCTTCTTTTCTTCAACACTTAAAATCTCGGGGTAGAACCGACCCAACTCATTGAACCGATTGGTGTATTGTGAAACCGTCATGTTTACACCTTGGCTTTGAGTTTCAAAAAGCGATTTGCTTTATTTGCCTGAACCGCAGGTGGAAAGTATTCATCGTAGAAAAACTTCTTAAATGCTTCCCAATCCGTGACCTTACCGTTGCTGCTCTCAAACGCATCTATCCAACTTTCTGCTGCCCCAAGAAGGAAACTTACCGCCAACTGTGCCATCTCTGTTTCAGGTACATTCACATTCCTACATGCCTTCTCAAAGCTCCTTATCCATACTTCGGCCTTGCCCGGTTCCACATTACCGGAGAAGTCTTGAACCCTGTTTCTCTTCAACCTCGTATACCAATCAACCGGTGGAAACTGATCTAGAACTGGAGGATAAACCGGAGGATAAACAGGTGGGTATCCAAAGAGTACTTGAGGTGGGTATGGAGGTGGGTAGTAAGCTGCTGAGGTTGAGTCACTGGTGGTACTTGGTGATAGGGGTAGTATCCTTGGTGTCGAGGTGGAATGTGGTATGATTGATGAAGTCCATAGGGTGGATAACCAAAACCGTAGTGATGGTCAACTCTTGGTGACGGTGGTATGGGAGGTTGAGGCGGATAACTTGTAGTGAAGGGTAGAAGGTTTGGCCGATCGGTGGGATACTTGAAAATGGTGGGTGGCTTACCGGTGGTGGTGGAGGTACACACTTATCGCTGGAGAATGCGTGCACCGGTGGTATATCACCTACTATGGTGACTCGCAAAGGTTCATCATCAGGTAGTCCATCATTCCGAGGTATCTCTTGATTAACTTGGGGTAAGGTTGTTCTTGATGAAGCATCTCATTCGATTCTCGATTCGACCACCACCTTTGCCCAACTCTTGAACTCTCACCTCTGAAAATGCCTCTGCAGTTTCCTACCATTCTGAAGATCAGGAAAGATCAGAATGTTACTAAGTAGTCTAAAGAAATCTTATCTTAAGGAAAAGACGCCTAGCAAAGCAAGGAACGCTTCTCTCTGATACCATTCATAACGCCCCGCACACAGGCGTCTGGTAACGCGCACATGAGCCATAAATTGTCCGGTCAATCGCTTGACCCGTCGTCCTCGCTTGGTCTAAAAGGGCTAACCCGAGTTGACAAGATATTTTATGTCTCACACTTATATGGAGGTGAGCTTTCTGCTAATTTCCCGATGTGGGATTTTACATTTGTTGTCAAGAATCCCTAGAGTTTAAAGCCCTTTATAATTTTGCTCAGATAAGAACCTTTTAATCACATCTAGATTGGATCTTACCTATGAAAATTTTCCAATCAGGGATTTGTCGAAAGATTTTGGAAATTACATACCACAATTTCTCGGATCGATTCACGGATGGTTTGCCTTTGAAAGTGTAGTGAGGAAACGCAGATATAGGGTAGGATGTTGAAAGCTTCGGCGCCCCGTCCATCGTCTGTGCATAGGTTCGTGTTGGAGAAGGGTTTTCCGGCGTCGATTCCGGCGGCTGGACAACCATTGATACGGCTTAGAAGAAAAGAAGAGGATGAAACCATAGAATCCATATTTCCCTAGAGCATCTGTCATATTTCTTGTTTTTTATTTTATCGTAAGTGATATGATTACACCTTTGTGTACGGTATTATTCTATTTTTGTGATCATTCAAGTTGATTTTGCTTTTCTGTTTTTCTCTTTTCTATTCTGATTTTGTTCTTAGATTTCAGTCTTGAATTCATGTTGAAATTTATCATATTTGAGTGTTATTGCTTTCACTTCTATTCTTGTTGAACTACCATGTCCAACAAAGCTTAAGTAGTTAAGGTAATTGTTGGGAGGTAGATAATTAACGTTTTATATACACGCTCCCTCAAGTGTGGGCTATTATATTTTTAGACGGGCCCAATATTTGTTTTTTTTTTTTGCCTATTATATTTTTAGAGAGGCCAACATTTTTTTTTTTTTTTGCTTGGTTTGAGCAATTTGGATTTCAACCATCGACTCTCGCCTGATACTACGTTGAACTATATTTCTACCAAAAATTTCAACAATTTTATGAAAAACAATGAAGATTGAATTAATAAAAGGGGGAATTAGGAGAATGCCAGAAATATTTTATCAATTGAGTAGAATGACAATCTTTTGAAACTTTTGCATAAAAGAAAAAACTATTTATTCACTGTCGAAATTCACTTGTATTCGAAATTCAATTGCTTAAATTCATCATTAAAATTCACTAATTTTCAAAATCCATTGTCGAAATTCACCGATTTTTTGATTCACCGCCAAATTCACCGATTTCGGGATTCATCTGAGGAGATTCACCGATTTTCGGGATTCACCGTTTTATCATTCCGCTATAAAATTATGCAGTTGTCATTCTCCCTATAAAAAATATGTAGCTGTTGTGTTACTTAAAAATATTCCAGATTGTGTACTTATCCCTAATTTTAATATGAAATCATGAATTATAAGCATTAATCATACAAGTAAAAATAAATAAATTAATCTTTCTTGCAGAAAGGGAAAAAAAAAATATTAACCAAAGCTTCCACGTTCAATAATCAAGGTATTAAACAAAATCAAGTGGGTTGTCATCTCGTTAATAACGAAAAGTTGTCAAACGATTTCCATATTGTTTCTGTGTATCATTATGTGGCCGGCTTGTGGATTTCTCGTTACCTTCTGTTTTGTTTTATTGAAATCGTCCACCCACACAAAACTTTGAGAGTCTATTTAAAATTTTATATTAAGATTCCATTGAGTATCAATATTTTTCTTTTAAAATCAATAAATATACATCACTTACAGAGATTTTATGGTGTAACCGTAATAGAAATATTATATCAAATGACAAAATTAGAGTCAATTTTTTACTCTTTCATACGGCGTGAATTGTTAACAAAAACAAAGAGACAACTACAAAAACATGGAAAAAATTAATAGTAAAATAGGAAAGAAAGAGAAACTTCTATGCATAGTCATTAGATGCGGTCTGATCATTGATCCGGAAAAAACATTGAGTCATTAAATCACTGGTTCAGCCAGCGGTTAAACTGGAAGATTATATATATTAGTAAATAATAGATTATATCATGAAAAATACAAGTTTCTATATATATAAAAGTAAATAATGATATTAAATGAAGTATCACCTTGTTATTAATTTATCTAATTAGAAACTTAAAGTATTGTTGTTGTTGTCGCTGTTAAAATCTTTTTTTCTGAAGGGGGAATGTTAAGGGGCTTTTTTTTTATTACATTGGGGCGTAGACAAGAATCGAACCCTAGTTCTCATCACGAAATACAATAAACTATATAAGGCTAGATCCGATTCCCAATAGTTTTTAGGGGTTGGTTTAAAAGGTAAAAAAAAAAAAAAAAAGAAAAAAAAAAGAAACACATGACAGTGAAAATAAAAATTAGGTGATAAGAACAAATCCACTGTTTATGCATGCATAACCTCCAAATCCACGGTTTGCTGAAATAGAACTGATCTCAAATCCAATATTTCACTATTCCACTGTTTATGTGTTTTTTACAAATATGACCTCAAAAATAATGTTGAAAAAAATATCAAATTAGATGTTTAAATAAGGAGGACGAAAAAAATAAAAATGTAATGAAAGAATTATCATCTTTTTACAATCATATCAAAAGATAAAGAATTTAAATCACAGTGAAATAAAGACATGTCTTTTTTATCCAATAAAATATTTCACTGTTATTTTTACATATTTCTATTTACAATTTGTCATTTTTAACAATAAATCCTAGTTTATATTATTATTTTGAATGAATAAGTTAAGAGATTATAATTCTCAAATTTATTAATAAATTTTAATTACTTTTTAATACATGTGGACATTATTTCTTGGGGGAATGAGGGAGAAGGACAGAAATATTTCATCAATTGAGTAGAAGGGCTTTTTGAAACTTTTGCATAAAGAACAAAACTATTTATTCACTTGTCGAAATTCACTTGTGTTCGAAATTCACGCTTAAATTCAATGTGATTTAAATTCATCATCGAAATTCACTAATTTTAAAATTCATCGTCGAAATTCACTAATTTTCGGATTCACTGTCGAATTCACCGGTCGAAATTCACCGATTTCGGGATTCACCGGGAGATTCACCGATTTTCGAGTCATTGTTTGTCATTCTCGCTATAAAATTATGCAGTTGTCCTTCTCCTATAAAAAATATGTAATTGTCTCCATTCTTAAAAATATTTCGATTATTGTGTCCTTATCCCTAATTTTCCATTATTTCTTTGCAAGGTGATGCACTTATTGTTTTTCATAATGGAAAACACACATTATTACTAATTCAAATTTGACAAACACACAACCACAACATTCGAAGGGGTGTTGTGTCCCAATTAACTAAGCCACTCGCTGACGACAAATTTTATAATACAACCGTTGTAGCAAGGTTGTATCAAGTGACATACATTACAACCATTCATTTCTAACCTATCACACACGATAAAAGTGTATTATGTGAAAAAGAGTAAAAATGAGAGGCTCTAATGTATCTGCCACTTTGCACAAACTTCTGACCGATTCTGACCATAAAAATCTCTCCTCGCTGACAGGCATGTCATAGCAAGTAAATGAGCAAGCTTATTGTCAATACGCCAAATAAAATAAAAAATGCAAGAAGAAACAGCCCAAGAAATACTGCCGCAATTAGAAGCCAAGCACCCAGTGAAGAAAGAAAGGATGGCCGGCCGGCGACAAGGTCTTCCAGAGAAAATAATTCAGCGAATAAAATGAGTTACACAGCGGAAGAGTTGGTGGAGCAAAAAATAGGGTTTTAGCCGCATGCTCCTTGAGGCTTGGCCTCTCCAACGCCAGAACCCACACCGGCGGAGCCTCCTTCCACACGAACTTATGCACAAGCTGTTGGTGGTGCAGCGAAAACAACACCAACGATATCTATAAATTCTTTTCACCATCTCACCTATAAAGGTGAACCTGCAAATAGAGTACTGGGGATGTCGAATTAACAATGGAAAAATCGTTCGATCGCTCTCTGGTAGGGAAATTTATCAGGGAAGGACGAGCATGGAAGTTATTCGAAAATTTCTAGCCGTGCAAAACTTTAAAGGTAATTTTTCTGCTGGTTTGTTAGACAATAAGCACATTCTAATGTGATTTGATATTCATGAAGATTATATTCGACTCTTTTCACGATCAATTAAACTGGAACGTGGGGGCAGAGCTACGCGATTGTTTAAATGGACAACGGATTTTCATGTGGATCCAGAATCATCAATTTTTCCCTTATGGATTTCTCTTCCTAAACTACCAATTCATATAATTAATGTTGATTTTATTTTTGCGATGGTCTCTTCCTTTGGAAAAGCCCAACGGCTTGATATGGCTATTAGCACTTTAAGGCGTCCTTCTTTAGCTAAGGTACAGGTGGAGATCGATCTTCTTAGTTTGCCGCCATCGCGAATTTGGATTTAATGAGGTGATGGACAGGGTTTCTGGCAGCCAATTGTAGTAGAAGCTTCTTATTGTTGCCACTGTTGGAATGTTGGTCATGCTGAGAAAAATTACACCATAAGGCATCTAAAATTAAAACAACCTACAGATTCAAGAAAGAAGTAGGAATAAAGCCAATCGGGGTTGATGAAGTAAAGGATTCAAGCTTACCCCTCGATGATAAAACTAATGCAATTCAATCAGAAGTTGCTGGTGGAGTTATTGATGCTAACCATGTCTCTACACAGGAAGTAATAGCAGATATTGTGCATATATTATGGGATATTTCTATATACAACATTCATTGTAATTATTCTTTTAATTATTGTAGGATTCACTAGACTAGCATAGAATGTTCTATAGTTACTATATACACCTTGTCCACTGTTCTTTGGAAAGTGTGAACTATATACACCAAAATAATTACTCAATCTATTCTATCATGGTATCAGAGCTTTCTTATTCTTTCTTGCATTGACTCTCCGAAAATCAAGCCCTTCCTTTTTTTTTTTTCCTTTTGCTGATTTCCTGCCCCAAAAGAATTCTTCCTCGATTTGCGGCTAATCTACTTCCTCCCCCGTCTCCGCTCACCTCTCCTCATTGGCGTCCATGGCTTCTCAAACTACTACTACTCTTGTCTCGGCCCATAGCAATCCTGTTCCATTTGCATGTACTCTAACAGGCCCACCTCAGGCTCGTCAAACCCAGCTCGACCTAGAAAGCCCTACCTCGGTAAGTGCCAATTATGTGATACTCATGGTCATTGGCTAAATTTTGTCCACAGTTTTAGGTACAACCTTTATCTCCCTCACCTTCATGCCATCAAGCTCGATCATCTCACAACCCCTTCATCAAGCTCGGTGCCTCCTACATCGGCTACTACTCCATGGTTACTTGATAGTGGTGCCAGCCACTATGTGACCCCAGACTTATAGAACCTGTCACTCCACACTCCTTATTCAGGGACTTATATATGATATTATTGTTGGTGATGGTACCGGCCTGCCTGTTACTCACACGGGTTCTACTTCTCTCCCTCTCTCACTATCTAAGTCTTTTAATTTACATGATGTCTTATTTGTTCCTAGCATGTCTCGTAATCTATTGTCTATTTCCAAAATATGCCAGTCAAAAAATATTTATGTTGAATTCTCCCCCTCCGAATTTATTGTGAAGGATCTCCAGACGAACAACATCCTGCTCCGTGGTCCGGTTAGAAACTGTCTTTATGAGTGCCCTTCCCAACCTCTCCTTGCCATTGCTTCAAATAAAGCCATCTATGATGTGTGGCATTATCGCTTGGGTCACCCAACTAGTCATATTTTGAATAAGATTCTTAGTACTTATAAACTTGATATTGTCTCTTCTGCTTTACTTCATTGTTCTGCGTGTTTAGAAAGAAAAAGTCATGAATGACCATTTCATGTTTCTACTTTAACTTCATCCCATCCCTTAGAAATTTTGTTTTTTGATGTCTGGACTTTGCCTATTAATTATTTGTCATGAGGCATTTAAATACTATCTTATTCTGGTTGGTCATTTTACTCGATATGTGTGGTTTTATCCTATTGCCCGTAAATCTGATTGGCTACTACTTTTATTCTTTTTCTCTCTATTGCCGAAAAATATTTTGAACACCATATTAAAATATTTTACTCTGATAATGGTGGTGAGTTCATCGCCTTACATGACTACCTTGCTTAAAATGAAATTTCCTTCCTCACTACACCTCCCCATACACCTGAACACAATGGCCTCTCTGCACGCTGCCACATGCACATTGTTGAAACATGCCTTGCTTTGCTTTGCCATTCATCCCTAACACCCACCTTCTGGCCTAATGCGTTTGCCACTGCTGTTTACCTTATTAACCTCATGTGTACACAAATGCTCTATCTGCAATCTAACCAAAAGACACCCCTAGACACGGTTATAGGAGTTTGGAAATCCATAAGCATTAAAATTTGAGAGACCCAACAGGTCTAACAATCATATCATAAGAATAAATTAATGATGAAAAAATCAATCAGGTCTAACAATCATATCAATCAAGATTTCAACAACACTTTAACGGTAAATAAACAAAATTATAAACTAATCATTTTAGCAAATAAAAATAATTCATCAATTTCGCACAATTCAATGGAAAGAACAAATCACAGACATTTCTATTCAATCTCATCTTCTCCGTATCCGTAACCTTGCTGTCTTGATAATTCCCCCGTTCTAATGATAAATAATTCATCATTTGGTTATCACCATAACCACAATTTAATCTAGGCTCATTGTCCATGACCCGATAGTCTTCCGAATATATCGGTCGTAAGAATAAAGTACATTTACCAAATGCCCTTTACACCTAATGATAATGATCAGTGTCTAGCAACACGTCAGGACCCCAATCATCGAAAGAGTCATGTTCATTGACTACTACCTTTCATGTAAAACAACTACCGTGTAAATAGAATTCTATCGTTGTTATAATATCCATACATTAACGACCGTATCTTATAATCTGGATATCCTACTCTCTCAAAGTAACACATTACTTCTGCTTTGCAAAGACTTTCGAGAATAAGACATTCCTTATAAGAACACACTTTAGGATATTTACTCCTACCATTATGATACGCGATTTCCAGACGAGCAACATAATTCCTACACATATTTCAATATCATACCCCAAGCACTACCGCATTATCGCCCCGTGATTGGAGGAAACTTTAATAGTGCAAAGCATGACAATCCACATTGTGATGTTATGAAGACTCCGTTCCAAGTATAATTACAAAACCGTCACATAATGTGGCACTTAATAAAGTAAGTCGGTCAATCTAACGTAGGCATTATCTAATACACATCCACATACATTCTAAGTGTCTCTACACTTCTACAAATGAGATCTATCATTATCTTCACAAGATAAAAGACATCTAATACGTGCTAGCTAGTCTAACCATACTATTAATGTCCCATTTAATAATAAATACGACTAGAGATATTTAAGTATTAACCTTTTAAAGTGAGTCGTGATCTAATCAACCTTAATCACAATTATATTTCTTTATCACATTTTGAAACTAGAGACGTTATCATATATACAATGTTATAATTGGTTCATTAGACGAACAAATATATGATAACAGAAAGACATTTATTATATGCATTAACATAAAAACGTAGTAGAAATGATCTGACCCGATCGATTCCAGTCCAACCCTACCGGATTGGGTTCAGGGCACTAAATTAACAATTCATTGTCAAGGTGACTTGATCTCTGTGTCTGAAACCGGCATAGCTGAAGTCTTGGATCAGCTGAATGATGGTCAGCTGAGTAGAGTGTTCAAGTCTGGGAAGTCAGCTGAGTGAAGTGTCAGTTGAGTAAGAGTCTATTGAGTCCGTTTAACATTGCTGAAATAGTTTTGCATCTAAGTTGGTTACATCTCGTGACTCAGCTAAGCTGAGTCACATTTGGGGTATTTATGGGTATTCAAACATAAGTCATTATGGCGACTAGGGTTAGATTTTCAAGGCTATAAATATTTGAATTTATTATAACCTATGTGTGAATCTTTTTGTAATTCTGTACATAATAAAGTTCTTCTTTTATGTCCGTGAAATAATTAGGACAATGCCGAAAACCACATTAAATCTCTGTGTTCTCTTTGTAGCTTGTTAATTGTTATCACTTTTGAGTACCAACATTGCCAGACTCGGCAACACCGCCCTTTTCCACCATCTCATTCTTCAAACTACTTCCCACTCCATACCTCTTTCATCCTATTTTAAATCCAACAGGTCAAGCCGCCAAAATCAAATCGCAGTACAAGCCACCAAATTCCCTCGTTTCTCAATCTGCACCGGCGAGGCACCATCGGTGGCAAGATGAAACGGGGAGGCTCTTCTTTTGAAACAAAGGAGGTCATGGTATTAAGAAATATAAAATGTTAATTATCTACCTCTCATCAGCTTCAGCTTTTGGGAGAAAATGCATTTATATATGGTTCAAACCCCTCTCACAACGAAGTTTTCCAAAAATATATATATAAAAAAATTATAAAAAAAAAGTGTTGGGCATCTCTCAGGCCCACGCTTGCCCTAAGCACAATTTTCCAACAAAAAAAATGTTTTGGGCTTCTCTTTACTCTTAAAAACAACAACTTAGGGGATCAATTTCCTCACCGGAGCAGGAGGAGCAACAGGAGCAGAACTAAAATCCTCGGTAGGCCAAGTTACGGGACAATTTTTCAATTTTGCCGGTTTTTTTTTTCTTCTTCTTTAGAATTTCGCATGGATTGGATCTATAACACTGATGATGACGACATTGAGTATTTCGAGGCAAACTTTTCAATTTCACATGAATCGGTTTGTTGTTTTTTGGGACTAAATTACCGTGCTAATGTAGAAATAATCCTTACATAGACCTGGGAACTTTGAATGAATTTTTTCACTTTGGGAGGAGACTAAAGAGTGGCGGGAGAGAGAAATACCATGTGTTGAGGAAGCTTTTGAAATCAAACAATTTTTGGAATTTTCCATTATGATTTTTTTTTAACTTGGTTATATTTGTTCAAATCCATATATATTGTGGAATTTATGGTTTTGGTTTGTTTAAATTTTACATTAATATTTTGTTTGATTTTACATATTAAGGGCCCTGCCATGTATATTTGGCTTAGTGCCCCAAAACAACAGGAATAAAGGTTGTGCCATAACGAATAAGACGACATATTTTAGCACAATTGTTTACAGTGAATCGATCTATATTACAATCCAGAGGTGAAAATGTGTATTGTGTGACTCGATCGTTATGTGCTGTAGCATTTCTCTTTAAGCATACAGTAAAAATTTTACAATGTTGTTTATTTAATTATGATTTTTTTATTTGTAATTTTACGATCTTAATTTGCTTATCATAACACATTATAAGAGAATAAATAAGTTGTTCATACATATAAAAACCCACATTAGAGCAGGGAAAAGTTACATCGAAATGGCAAGTCCTAAGCCACATTTATTTATTGATCACAAACACACACAAAACAAAAACACCACATTAATTGGCTCTTAAGCTATTTCAGATATAGCTCCACAAATCTCCAAAAATATAGCTTTGAGACTCCACAAAGAAACCCCTCTCTTAACAGTTGCTCTTGTAGCATATGCATTTTCTGTTGAACACGCCCTTACATTCCCCGTCATTGAATTCGTTGTTGGGTTCAGCCTTGCAGACGTTGGCACAGTTGGTGTCATTCACACAATACCCTTCGAATTTCAAGCTATCTTGAGAGCATGCTGAGGCTTCTGCCGCCATCGGTCCCAGTTCAGGAGGAAAATTTAAATAAATAATCATATAAGTACACATGCAAGTCTATATATATATATATATATATATATATATATATATATACACACACACGTAGCTTGATCCTGTATTCATAAAGTGGAATGCTGAAATTTAATTTGTTAATTATTTTCTTGAACAGTGTGATGCTCCAGCCATATGGTTGGATTGTAAAGTGTGTGAAAATATTCACATGTGGGTTGAAGAAATAGTAAAACATGACGTATAATATTATAATAAACAGAAGAAAGAAAATGAGAATGTGAGAAAGGTAAGCTAATTAAATACGTACCATTAGCGAAGAAGCCAAACAAAATGAGAAAGAGGAGAAACCCTTTGATGAACATATTTCCATTGATGAAGCTCCTCATTGATCTCTCTCTTTTCTCCAACACTTGATACAAATTGAGTTCTTGAGTTTGTTTACAACGTTTATATTGATCAGAAGGTCAATTTATAGGGAACTGTTTTGCCTTTCTTTCTTTTTTTAATTCTTTTTCTCTGTATGTGAAATTGAAAACTCTACCCATTAAAATATTTGAGTCCTGGAAGTACTTTCTAGCATCTTTCTTCCTAATATTTTTTTCATATATATATATATGACAAAAGACATGTCCAACATGTTGTTTGTGTATGCGGGGAATGAACTATTAGAGCAGATAAATCTCATTAAATATGAAATGATATCGAATGAAATATATGATAGAGTTTATGATATCAAAACAGTGTGCGAGTGATTCCTGAGCCTTAACAAAACGAACCATTGTCCGATCTTCTTCTCTTCTTAAGCTAATTTTTTTATGATCGTACAACCCCTCCACCTTTTTCTGATTATAGACCCATTAGTCTTATTGGATCTATCTATATATAAGATTATTTCTGAAACTTCTTGCACAAAGGCTCAAGCATGGCCGGCCCACCCATCAGACGGGCCAGGCGACCGCCGAAAACCCACTGTCAGGGCGGACACCCAGTTGCGTGTTTTACGTAAAGATTTTTTTGTAGGTCCAATCCTAACCAGCCCGATATAATTTGTTACAATAAAAAAGAATTTAAAGGCCCAATAAATCAAGAGCCCCTATAATGTGTATTAATTAAATACAAAAATAAAATAAAATGCAGAACCTTATAATGTGTATTAATTATAAATAAAAAAGCTTTATCAAAACATTATGAAGCCAAAAAGAGACCAAACCTACTATGTTTTGTGTATATGTGATCGCACCATAATTAGTACTATAAATACACCTTTACCTATCCCGAATTATGCTCCAATAATAAGTGATGGTTCGATTATTGTATGAAATACATGTCATTTGCTTAGTAACGGCTCCTCGGTCATTAATTCTGCATCTACGTATTTTATCCAGTGATTTGGTACTGTTTCGTCTCATTTTCTATACTTTTCAGTTTTCAGGTGTACCATATTATGGAGCTGAAGATATCCGGACTAAAAGAGAAGATTGGGCCGATGTTCAAGAAGAGTCTGGAAGAGTCTGCTGGGCCAGAAAAGGAAGAAATTGGGCCGCTGATGAGCTAAAATTTACCCCTCAAAAATACATTTATAAAGACTCGCAACTGTGGGTAAACTAACTCTCTAACTGGCAGAGTACCAGGTCGATTGCTAGGATAGCTATAGGAGTACGAGGTCGTCCCAAGAGAAATGTGGTTGTGAGTACCAAAATGAACGTCGAACTTAGTCTAGGCGATCAAAGTTTAGGTGGAGTGTTTTATACTAATGCAAAAAGTAAAGTTTAACTAACGATTGTAGTTCTAGTGATTAAAAGGTATAGCCGAATTATGATCCAACGAGTTATTTTTACCCCTGGGGAAGACTTGACATGGAGCGTGTTTTAACCAACCTACCTTTCCACAAGATTTTAACGACATCCACGGGTGCCAACTCCTATTTCTCGTGTTAAGATCTCAACAACTCTCACTCAACACCCTATGTGAAGTTAATTAATTTTCCTTTAGAAAACCGATTAACCTAACATGATTACGCTCTTAGAGTCGCCGAACAACGATGAGAAACCTCTGTATTGGAAACGGTCCTAACAACTAGGCCGAATCTACGCAACGATCCCAAAACCCCTTTTCCCACATCTCACCGCAAAATACATTTATAGGTTCGATATGTGTGACAGTGAACTAAATGATCAATTTAATTCAAAGACGTTCAGATTAAGTTTTAGGACGTGGATTACTCATTAAAACATTATTTTACGCGCTACACAACTCCCGCTTAATCCTCCTTTGGGCGTTTTACTCGTTTTTACATAATTCGACTATACGTAGATTTAGCTACTCATGATGATACTGAAATGGAAATTAAAGCATATATATATACATATACATATATATAGTATATACTATCGTAATTAATATTTATATATATATAAGTACTAGATAATTTACATATATATATACATAAGTGCGTAAAAGTAAATATAATATATATAAGTGCGTAAAAGTAAATGCGTAAGTAAATGCGAAAAAAAAGCAAATGCGTAAAAGTAAATGTGTTAAGTAAATAAAAGCTCGAAAACAACAAATTATTGATAATTATCCCATTACAACGGTATTTTAGCTAATTTATATAAAAACATATACATAGACATATATATATATATATATATATATATATATATATATATATATATATATATATATATACATATAGATCTACTTATATATAGCCCAAAAGATGAAAAGAAGATGGAAGAAGATGGAAAATGATGGAAAAGAGATCTATATAGTTATATATATCAACAAAACAAAAACAAAACAAGATGAAGATCTTGATGATGATGATCATGGATGAAGATGATGGTTGACGATGAAGAAAAAAAAAATTGAAGATGGTGATCATGGAAGTTGAAAGAAAGAGATGGTGAAAAGAGATACATATATATATATCTCTCAACAAAAATCAAAACAAAAACAAACAAAAATTGATGATGATGATGATGATCACGATGAAGAGAAAAAGTGGAGAAGATGAAGATGGAGAAGAAGAGAAGATGGAGAAGAGAAGAGAGCTATTCCCTCTCCCAACTCAAGCTTTCTTTGATGCAATTTTGGGGTATATATAGGAGAATTTATGTATATATAGATATATATATATATATGTATATATATATATATCTCTACGTATATATGAGTTTTCAGATGCAGATCTGCTGCAAAATACAGTCCGGATCGATCCGGTGAAGTCCCGGATCGATCCGGATCTGCTTTCACTGATCCGAATTGTCAAAATTCGCCTACACACGATATCGCAGTTCAGTAAAATGGCCATAACTTGAGTTGTAGACATCCGATTGACGTGATTCAAAATGCGTTGGAAAGCTCTTTCAAAGATCTACAACTTTTATGCAGGACACTTCTTCAGAAAATGCGTTTTTGATGGGCCATTTATTCGTAGAAGATATAATTCGTTAGTGGCACTACTGACCACCTGAAACCACTTGACCTTTTAAGCCTAGCCGACACACTTTATATCCCTAAAAACACCTCTTTTAGGCCTCAAAACGTGTCGTCACTCGGGCTTTTGGTCAACCTATAATTACGCAATAAACCACCAAAATACCAAACGTAAATCCGACCACGACAATCCGGTTACTAAACCGGTACAAAAACTAGTAAAAACACATAAAAACACGATATTTTACAAAATAGTCACGACTTATATATTTTTATGAAATTTAGGAATTAATGACTTTAATTGTTATAAAAGTGCTCAAAATGATATCAAAAGTGGGGTAAAAGTTATAAAAATAATAATGAATTTTTCCGTCATCACAACCCCCACTTAGCTTTTGGTCGTCCCTCGAACAAAATAAGCGATAAAATAAAATGAATGAGGAAAAATTCTCAAAGATAAGATATGAATGACAATCGGATGATGCAACCATTCGAATCATAACTACACGTTAACCGCAATATAAATGTATAACAGAGTGAGTGTGTGACAAGTCTTTTCAATTTCCACTATCCTCTCTTGAATAATTCAAGCAAACGCACAAATATCCATTCAGACAGTCCTAATGACTTTCCTAGGTATGAGCGAGAACAATTCCACACAAAGTCCTCCCGTGTACTTATTAGGATAATCCCTAAAGCATATCATTCGATTTTATACTTGGGGATAGTTAGAATATAACTTCTCTTTTTTTCTTTTTTTTTTTTTTTCTTTTTTTTTTCCATAGAATACTAACATATCCGAACTCATTGCCAAAATCGACTATCTTTCAAGCGTCATGAGGTGAGATTGAATACATTAATACCTATCTAACTCTTTTTTTTTTTTTTTTTTTATTATTATTTTTTATGTGTAGCATATGCCCTCATTCCCAAAGAATAGGATGTTTCGTGATAACACCCTAGCTGGACTACTATCATCAGCGATCGGGAGCTTTTAAACCTCATAGTGGTATAGGGCGTTTTGTGATAACGCCTACTACCGCACTCAAATCATTGGTAGCTACAACCGACATATAGATAGCTCACTTATTTTGATATTCTTTCTATCACATTCAAACCTTGAGATAGTCACAATTACACGTTTAGAAGTTAGGTACTAAGTTACTACTATCTCTGGATAAACCACTAGAATCTTGAATGGATACAGATTTAAAATTTTCGCTTCAATATCAAAGGCTTACGTGAAGGAATTCATGTTATACAAATAAATTTCCGTTAAAAATACACTTGCGGTTCACATTGGTTATACATATCCAAATTGATCATTACATCTTTAAATCCATGAAATATATACCTTATACAAATTATTTTAATCAACTAAATAATGCTCAAAAAGATCAAAAACTAAGGGTTTAAACACTTACGCCATTTCTAAACCAACCGCACTCTACCCCCACTTACGATTTTGCATTATTCTCAGTGTAAATGAGATAGAGAGGAAGACTTAGCTTATAAACCAGAGCGAAAGGTGTTATCGAATCCCGTGAATGACCATGAGAAAGCACATCCCGAATCCTGTGCCAAAACAACCAAAACAAAGCCAACACGGGACATGGTCCTCGTGCAAAGTATGTAATAGGGATATGGGAATAATAAGAAAATGGCCCCATTACGTCGAAAACTCGATAGCATATCACATAATAGCTTTAGATGGAAAAATAACCTTAACGGGTAAAACACGAACATCTAAGCATATACGTATTATAGAAAGTATCACAAGAGCATATATCACAATCAAGTCATTATTCTTAGTTTCATTTTTATTACACACACGCTTTATTAAAGCGGGAATACTCACCACTCTACTACAACGACTAGAAATTTGAAACAGACTAGATCATGAAATGTAATGTAGTGAGTCTTTTATACCCAGATCATCAAGGGTTCAATAACCTAAGTCCAAGAAATGATACATTTGAATTTTTATCTTTTTCTCCATCGGGATTTTCGGATAACCACTTAATCATTCCCTCTTAATGAAATTCAAACATTCATCCTGAGACTTGGTTGTGCTTTGTGTTCATCTTTCATACTGATTCTACATTTCATTAAGACTAGTCTTATTCAAATTATTTATTTAACGGGTCGCCTCCGGTAGCGCTTTTTGTTTAACGTCGTTAAGCTCGACGGGGTGACTCTATCTGAGACTCAATTAACCAAAATCCGAACTTAAGAAGATCAACAGCTTAAGAAAAGTGATCAAAGCGAGAACCATCGAAATTAAATTGTCTAGAAACGTACCTCGTTTGGTTCTCGATGCTATCTCCTCCCAGCCGTCGAACCTTCTTTTATCAGCCTGTCGAACCATCTTCTTTTGAAAATCACCATAAAGCTCATCCATTGGGGAGTATACAAACTGGACCGCAGAAAATTCATCCTCACAGAGTGGACGAATGTAGTAATCCGGGACCAACATATCTACTATTACCAACTCTCCCAGTGGCTTTACTAAAGATGGCCAATCAATCTCTCGCTCCTCTAACTCTGTCATCTCCAAATCTTGCACTTTTTCTTTGCAAACTGAATTATCAACCTCATTCTCACCCTGAACTTTTTCAGTGATAACATTTTCATCCCTAACCACCTCACATGTCTCTCGCCTCTTTCATATACCTCACTAATTCAATCAATTCCCCACCTTGTCTTGAAGATTTCTTATGGCGGAGTCGGTGATTTCACCTTGAACTCCTGCATGTCCAACGATCGCTCTTCCAAGATCTGGTTCAATCGCTCGAAAGTTGCTCTATTTGACCGTCGGTGAATTCTTCTTGTGGCATGGGGAAAACGATCGTATTGACTTTGATATATTGGAGGTGAGTAGCAGTCCTCTTGCCATTCCAGACACTGATTAGGTGGCTGAATCTGGTTGAAGCTATCAACATGCTGAGTATGAACACCATAATCCTGATAAGCACCAGGGTTCGAATAACCCTCATAATATCGTGGCTCATAACTCGAATAACCATAATTTTGGTCCTGGTATGCATTTGGGCAATTATAGGACCAAGAACCCTGGTTATTCTGCTGTTGATATTGAGGTTGAGGCACGAACTGTTGATGATAACATTGTTCCGGTGCCTGTGGTTGGTAGGAATATTGTTGTTCAGGTGAGTAGTTTTGATTGAAAAATCTATCCATTTAAACTCAATCTGCAAGATCTCAGAAAACAACAGGAAAACAATAAAATTCTTTTTTTTTCTTTTTCGTTTTTTTTTTATTTTAATTTTTATAAAACCTAGGCCCAAGCCTTCGGTTCACTTACAAGATATCACAACAATATCACACATTTCCCCGGCAACGGCGCCAATTTTTGATGAGCTAAAATTTACCCCTCAAAAATACATTTATAAAGACTCGCAACTGTGGGTAAACTAACTCTCTAACTGGCAGAGTACCAGGTCGATTGCTAGGATAGCTATAGGAGTACGAGGTCGTCCCAAGAGAAATGTGGTTGTGAGTACCAAAATGAACGTCGAACTTAGTCTAGGCGATCAAAGTTTAGGTGGAGTGTTTTATACTAATGCAAAAAGTAAAGTTTAACTAACGATTGTAGTTCTAGTGATTAAAAGGTATAGCCGAATTATGATCCAACGAGTTATTTTTACCCCTAAGGGAAGACTTGACATGGAGCGTGTTTTAACCAACCTACCTTTCCACAGTATTTTAACGACATCCACGGGTGCCAACTCCTATTTCTGGTGTTAAGATCTGAACAACTCTCACTCAACACCCTATGTGAAGTTAATTAATTTTCCCTTTAGAAAACTGATTAACCTAACATGATTACGCTCTTAGAGTCGCTCGAACAACGATGAGAAACCTCTGTATTGGAAACGGTCCTAACAACTAGGCCGAATCTCATATGATCCCAAAACCCTTTTCCCACATCTCACCGCAAAATACATTTATAGGTTCGATATGTGTGACGATGAACTAAATGATCAATTTAATTCAAAGACGTTCGATTAAGTTTTAGGGCGTGGATTACTCATTAAAACATTATTTTACGCGCTACACAACTCCCGTTTAATCCCCTTTGGGCGTTTTACTGCTTTTACATAATTCGACTATACGTAGATTTAGCTACTCATGATGATATCTGAAATGGAAATTAAAGCATATATATATACATATACATATATATAGTATATACTATCGTAATTAATATTTATATATATATAAGTACTAGATAATTTACATATATATATACATAAGTGCGTAAAAGTAAATATAATATATATAAGTGCGTAAAAGTAAATGCGTAAGTAAATGCGAAAAAAAGCAAATGCGTAAAAGTAAATGTGTTAAGTAAATAAAAGCTCAAAAACAACAAATTATTGATAATTATCCCATTACAACGGTATTTTAGCTAATTTATATAAAAACATATACATAGACATATATATATATATATATATATATATATATATATATATATATATATATATATATATATATATATATATATATATATATATATAGATCTACTTATATATAGCCCAAAAGATGAAAAGAAGATGGAAGAAGATGGAAAATGATGGAAAAGAGATCTATATAGTTATATATATCAACAAAACAAAAACAAAACAAGATGAAGATCTTGATGATGATGATCATGGATGAAGATGATGGTTGACGATGATGAAGAAAAAAAAATTGAAGATGGTGATCATGGAAGTTGAAAGAAAGAGATGGTGAAAAGAGATACATATATATATATCTCTCAACAAAAATCAAAACAAAAACAAACAAAAATTGATGATGATGATGATGATCATCACGATGAAGAGAAAAAGTGGAGAAGATGAAGATGGAGAAGAAGAGAAGATGGAGAAGAGAAGAGAGCTATTCCCTCTCCCAACTCAAGCTTTCTTTGATGCAATTTTGGGGTATATATAGGAGAATTTATGTATATATAGATATATATATATATATATATATATATATCTCTACGTATATATGAGTTTTCAGATGCAGATCTGCTGCAAAATACAGTCCGGATCGATCCGGTGAAGTCCCGGATCGATCCGGGTACTGTTCACTTGATCCGAATTGTCAAAATTCGTCTACACAGTATCGCAGTTCAGTAAAATGGCCATAACTTGAGTTGTAGACATCCGATTGACGTGATTCAAAGTGCGTTGGAAAGCTCTTTCAAAGATCTACAACTTTTATGAAGGACACTTCTTCAGAAAATGCGTTTTTGATGGGCCATTTATTCGTAGAAGATATAATTCGTTAGTGGCACTACGAACCACTGAGCCACTTGACCTTTTAAGCTAGTGACACACTCTTATATCCCTAAAAACACCTCTTTTAGGCCTCAAAACGTGTCGTCACTCGGGCTTTTGGTCAACCTATAATTCTGCAATAAACCACCAAAATACCAAACGTAAATCCGACACGACAATCCGGTTACTAAACCGGTACAAAAACTAGTAAAAACACATAAAAACACGATATTTTACAAAATAGTCACGACTTATATATTTTTATGAAATTTAGGAATTAATGACTTTAATTGTTATAAAAGTGCTCGAAATGATATCAAAAGTGGGGTAAAAAGTTATAAAAATAACAGTGAATTTTTCCGTCATCAGCCGCCACTGCAGAAACCCTTGCCGCAGCTGTGCCAACTTGGAGAGCAAGAAAACAAAGATACCGTGTTTTACCATAAGTCGGTTATGGTTAGGAAAATTAGGTCGGTTTATGTGGCTATATAAGGGCAGTATCAGAACTAATATTGTAGACAAGAAGTAATACAATGTAGACAATTATTTTGATCTAAGCAATAAAGAGTTCATGAGTCTATTTTAGTTCATTCTTTGGTTTTTCTCCTCCGATCCATCAACTAGCTTGAGTTGATCAAGCTAGATCCATCATGGGAAAAGGTATGAAGCTTTGAACGTTCCTTCGTATTTTCATCATGGTATATTAGCTTAGACAAACGTGTTGTAATTAATATGCATGTTTACATAACTCTTAATTCACCAGAATAGTTAGAACAGAATGATGATATTCCAGTAGTAGGAACCACGCGCGCGCAATTGTTGTTGTCTTTACCGCAGTTGCTCCGCACCTTTAGGTCACCCTAAGTCTAGAGATTCAGCGTCAGCTACGTTGGTCGACAGATCTAATTTACATGATTTTAGCCTGATCACCTAATTGTATGGCATCGTAAATTAACATGAAGGATGATAAAGTGAAGTGTTAGTTTGAACATAGTCGCATCAATCCCTAGGAACGTGCTATTCAATCCACGGTAGATGCTTAAGGAGTTTTTCGGTCTTGAGCCGGCACTTTCTAGAACTTATTGTGTGTGGGTTAATACAACCAACGAAGGAGGTTAACTGCACATAGACGTATACTGTCCTTTCAATAGAAGTATATAAGAATAGGAGACTGCACCCATAGCTAAAACTGAATTAAACACGAGTTCAGATTAGATCTGGGGAATTACTAGGGAAAAGTAGACACAAGGATTAGTTACGCCAAGTTAGAAGATTGGAGAGGTGGAGGATTACATGTTTTGTTAATTGTTTCTTTTATGTTGGTCTAATGATCACTATTTGTGTTCATAGTTAGGTTTATGAGATATTATCTGTGTTGTATCGTCTCTCTGGGATCGACCTTGACTCACCCCTACTATGCTACGATTGACATAGTAATCTTGCTAGTATTTAGTGAGTATTGGTGGCTTACACACGGATCAATATGTATGACTTTGGATTTTGTTTTTGAATATACTAGATAAGTGATGTTGAATTACTAGTTTGTAGGTACGTTTTATGGCTATCAATGAATTTTAATTTTGTATCTACGAATGTTAGAAAAACGATATTGAAGTAATATTTTGTGGGGGATGTTTTCGAGAAAAAAAAACTTTAGAACTATAAGGCTCATTCAGCAAAGTCGCCGAAGGCCCGAAAATTGCAGGGCTGGCCCTTGGCTCAAGACTGGGTATGTGTTTGCTTTGGGTGGTTCTTTGGTAAGTTGGAAGGCAACTTTACAGGGTACTGTGACATTATCTACTACTCAAGGCGAGAATACATGGAAGTGACAGAAGCAACAAAGGAGGCAATCTGGTTAAAAGGGCTAGTCAATGATTTGAGTCTGCATCAAGATCAAGCCAGGGTGTGTTGTGACAGTCTTAGTGCGATATGTTTGGCAAAGGATCAGGTTAATCATGAGAGAACCAAGCACATTGATGTTAGGTACCATTTTCTTAGAAATGAGAAGATAGTTAAAGTGGAGAAAATCGGCATTGATGTCAATCCTGCTGATATGTTTGCTAAACCAGTTCCAAGAGCCAAGTTCCAGTTGTGTCTGGACTTGCTGAATACCCAAAGCTATTAATCTGGATCTGGGAATACTCAGCTGTAGGTGGGGTCCTGCTGAGGTGTTCAAATATGAAGACAAAGAGGAAATCTGGCCTTTGGTTGTGCATCTGGTCAGTTTGCATGAAGTTGAAGTCAAGGTGGAGATTTTTAATAATGACTTGAACTATGCTGCTGAGTCTGTGGGAACTATGGTTTAATCAGCAGTGTGTGAAATTCATGACTGGATGGTACGAAGCTTTCCATTAATTCTCTTTGATTTATTTTCATGCCTATCTATCTTCTGATTTAATTTTAATCTATGATGGCAGTGTTGTTCTCTTATCTGGGACCATGCCATTTTATACCACTTGGTGGATATTTCAGTGTTTAGAGGATTATTTAACCCTATCTATCAGAGGCTTGGCATTAAGATATGTGGAGAGTCACGTTTTTGCCCACTAGCTTCGTGGCCAAATTTTAGTGCATGTATGTTGCTTTCTTAGTTTTTACCTGGATCCTTCCTTTTTTTCAACTTGGGGCTGACGTCTTTACCTTTCCTGCCATTGTGAAACTGAAGACACATGTTCATTAGATGAATCTGTAACTTCCAATGTGTGCATTATGCCAGTGTGATATGCAAGTTCCATGTTGGTATTTACTTAATGTTCGAAACTGCAATTCATTGTGCTACTGTGTTTGCCTTTGATCCAGAGAAGCTCATTCATTTTGCAACTTTTGAGATAAAATAATCTGATTAAAAGGTGCTTCTATTAAAAACTGTGTTCCTTAGTGCTCATTTGATGTCTTCAGTTGTGTGCATCCCATGTTAGCCTCGTAACAAATAAATTCAGTCTAACCTTAATATGCATCCCAATAATGCTCACATCAAATTCTTCTCTGCGATTATTGAGTTACGCAGATGTTATTCGATCCAATTTATAGCATTGTTCCATTGTTGCTTTTGGTATTGCTTCCATAAAAGTCCTGCTTTAGTCTTGATTTTCTCCAGCGTGTTGTCTGAAGTTGTAATTGGTTATGTTTGAATTATTATACTTCCCAGATTCCCGATCACCCTAGACCTGTTTGTTTTATGTTTGATTCTCTTTTGCTGATTATTTCCTTACGATTGATTACTTTCGTCTTTATTATTGCTTTTCTCAACATGTAATTCAAACTAACGACAGATTTCTTCATCTTTTACGAATCTGATATGACATCAACATATTGGAGAATGTCAGATGTCTCTAATCAAGGATAATGAAGTTGGTATACATAAGAGACCAGTCATCTGTTTCTTGAAGTACTTTGACATGACGTCCTCAACTACCTAATGTTTAAGCTTTATACACAAGCTGAGCTCACAACTTGAGGTTAGCTCAGGTAAAAATGCTCCCACAAGAAAGGAGAAAGTGGAAGCGGAACATTTTTTAAATCCATCAGCAATACAATGCTTGAAGAAAAGGAAATTACCTATTGTCCTAACATTGTAGCCTGTAGGTATTGTCCCAGCTTCTTTTTTAAAAGACCCTTCACATTTATATTGTATTATGTACTCAGGTGAAATAATCCTCTAGAATTTTTCAACTATGTATAGGAAAACATCTATGGTTGTTTTATGTTGGTTGTACTGTATTTAGCATTTGGTTTTGGTTATTGGCAGACAACATTGTCATTAGTTTCAACTTTCTTGTGATCATTTTTTATTATTATATAACCTTTGCATTTTGCTTTAACTTGAGGGGACATGTCACCATCAAATCATGATCTAATGAGGTAAAATGAACCGTCAATGAGGGGATATATCATTATTAAATGGTGGTTTATTGAAGAGAAAATGAGCCTATAATAAGTGGATATGTCGTCAATAAATCGTTATTGAAGAGGAGAAAATGAGCCAAATGAGGGGATGTGCCATAAATAAATGTTATTCAATGAAAGGAAAATGCGCTTATAATGACCGAATATGTCCTTGTTAAAATATGATTCAATAAGGGAAAAGACCCTATAACAAGGAGATAAGTCGTTATTAAAAACAATATTTAATGGCGGGATAATACCATCATTGAATGTGTTATACAATTAATGACAGGAACCACTTTCATATCATTATAACCTTTAACCAGAGAAGCAAGCATAACATAAAAGTTCCTATCATTAAATGCCGGTAATGACGGAAATTGGACATTTAATGAGGATTCCCGTCAATAAAACACGAATTTCTTGTAGTAGCCGTGTCTTCCTTGGGATCATCTTATTAGCTGGCGCACCAAGCAACATTTGACAGTTTCCAAAAGCAGCACTGAGGCTGAGTATAAGACTCTTTCGAATACCACTTGCCGAGATTCGGTGGCTTTGCGCCTTCTTCGTGATATGCAACTTCCTCTATCCTCTCCATATACTCTTTGGTGTGACAATATTGGTGCTACTTACTTAGATCATATTCCGGTCTTCCATGCTCATACAAAACATATTGAGATTGATTTTCATCATGTTCGTGAATTAGTGGGTGCTCGTAAGCTTGGCATTTCGTTCAATACTTCTAAAGACCAATTGGCAGATCTACTTACCAAACTGTTGGCTCAACCTCATTTTGAAAGTCTGAAATCCAATCTCCGTGTTCATTCTCTTCCCACGAGATTTAAGGGGCGTGTCGAGAATATTATTAGTAATTAGATATATATGATTATTTTGTATTTATCTTAGTACGACTTGTTGCCTAAGTTAGTCTAGGCCTATATACTGTAGCATTTCTCTTCAATCATACAGTAAAAATTTTATTTAATTATGATTTTTTTATTTGTAATTTTACGATCTTAATTTGCTTATCATAACACATTATAAGAGAATAAATAAGTTGTTCGTACATATAAAAACCCACGTTAGGGCAGGGCAAGTTACATTGAAATGGCAAGTCCTAAGCCACATTTATTTATTGATCACAAACACACACAAAACAAAAACACTACATTGGCTCTTAAGCTATTTCAGATATAGCTCCACAAATCTCCAATAATATAGCTTGGAGACTCCACAAAGAAACCCCTTTCTTAACAGTTGCTCTTGTGGCATATGCATTTTCTGTTGAACACGCCCTCACATTTTCCGTCATTGAATTCGTTGTTGGGTTCAGCCGTGCAGACGTTGGCACAGTTGGTGTCATTCAAACAATACCCTTCGAATTTCAAGCTATCCTGATAGCATGCTGAGGCTTCTGCCACCATCGGTCCCAGTTCAGGAGGAATATTTAAATAAATAATTATATAAGTACACATGCAAGTATATACATATACACACACACACACAATTAAGTAGCTTGATCCTGTATTCATAAATAGGAATGCTGAAATTTAATATGTTAATTATTTGCCACCTAATCAACATAAGCTTGCTTTCAACAACAACAACAAAAATTAAAAAACAATCAGCATAAGCTTATCTCAGGATGCAATCTAGTATTCAAGGCCAAGATGACAACAAGAACTTAATTTTTTTTGAGAGGACGATGACAACAATAGCTAAAACATTCTTACACCTAGCTTCAACACACCTGCATATCCACACCATGATAATCATATAGATCCCATGAACTAAAGATACACCAAGCACCCGACTACACGTATGGGCATCCACATGCATATCACGCATGCATTTTATAGCTCAAATGTATTTTCGGCAAGAGCAGTTTCAAAGAATGAAATAGAACACATACCAACAAGAACTTTAGTATGGTCACTATGTCTAGCTGTAAATCTAGAGCTACGAAGGTATGGGTTCGAAAGGATTTTCTGAACACTGATTTTAACCTTGAACAGTGTGATGCTCCAGCCATATGGTTGGATTGTAAAATGTGTGCTAATTAAATACGTACCATAGCGAAGAAGCCAAACAAAATGAGAAAGAGGAGAAACCCTTTGATGAACATATTTCCATTGATGAAGCTCCTCATTGATCTCTCTCTTTTCTCCAACACTTGATACAAATTGAGTTCTTGAGTTTGTTTACAACGTTTATATTGATCAGAAGGTCAATTTATAGGGAATTGTTTTGCCTTTCTTTCTTTTTTTAATTCTTTTTTCTCTGTATGTGAAATTGAAAACTCTACCCATTAAAATATTTGAGTCCTGGAAGTACTTTCTAGCATCTTTCTTCCTAATATTTTTTTCATATATATATATAAAAGATTAAAGGTTGTGGAAGACTGTTTTTTTATCTAAAATGAGGAAAAAGGACAAGAAAAAAAGATAGTGGTTGAGAAGGACAAAAATGCATCTGTTACTACATGTGTTACTACATGTTGCTACAACCACATGTAGTAACATGCGCGTTTTTGTCCTTCTCAACCATTGTTTTTTTTTTCTTGTCTTTTTTTTCCCATTTTGTATCTTATTTTGTCCTTCTGGCCTCCGGTCCTATATATATATATATATATATATATATATATATATTTGAAAGGACCCAATTACCCAATTGACCCGCTTCATACCCGAAAAACCCCCACTGCAACCCTACTAAACAACACGCGAAACCTTTGAACATCCCTTCTGGAAATCACTCAAACAAACTTATACCGTAACCCTTTTTCAGTATCA
Organism: Gentiana macrophylla; assembly: GCA_026214975.1. Classification (NCBI taxonomy): domain Eukaryota; kingdom Viridiplantae; phylum Streptophyta; class Magnoliopsida; order Gentianales; family Gentianaceae; genus Gentiana; species Gentiana macrophylla. The sequence continues at coordinate 90,097,106 of CM047817.1, forward strand.
AATCAAAACAAACTTCTTCAAATTCAAATGCAAAGCAAACTCCTGCTATCTGCTTATCTGATATTTTTATTTGAGCAATTAGGTGTATCTATCTCTTTAATAGTGTAGAAAATCATTGTTCAAAGCTACGGATATCAATTAGGAATTTCATCGGTATCGATCTCTTACTCTTGGTGTACTTATTTGATCAATTCACTCTTAAACAGTGAAGAAAATCATCGTTCAAAGCTACGGATTTCATTTATGAATAAAGGTCGCAGAGGAATTTCATTAAAACGATTGAGCAGTTCAATTTTCGGCAGTTTTTGTGAATGATTCATGCTTCACACATTGCAGCATATCATATTAGGAAGGCTGAAATCATGTTGATGATGATGTTTGAAGAAAATTGCGCGTAGTCATTGATGAGCGTTTTTTCTCACCGAACAAATTTATAAGATACTCAAGACAACGGTGACTAAACAAGCTCTCTAACCGGCAGTGGACCGGGTCGATTGCTAGAATAGCTACAGGAGTCCGAGGTCGAACCCAAAGGAATTGTGCTTGCAAGTACCAAAGTAAACGTAGTGCTTAGTCTAGGTGATCAATCTTTTTTAAAGTGTTTATAACTACAACGACACTAAAGCGATCTATACTAACGAGTCTAAAGATAAAAAGAACGGAAGAAGATTAGACTACTAGATTTGAAAGATAATAAAGAGACATAGCCGAACCATGATCCATATGACTAATCTCAACCCTAAGGTAGACAAAACCGGGAGTGTGCAACAACAAACGAACTCTCACATTCAATCTCACGGGTGCGAACTCCTAAACCCGGTGCTAGCGTCTGAACAACTCTCTTCTAACACCTTATGCCATGTTAAGGTCTGAACAACTCTCTCCTAACAAGTCATGTTTTGCACTCGAGCCGCTTAAACGTACAAACGAGTAACCTCATGATGAGCTCGGTTTAACAACTAAAACGAGACTACATCACGATCCTAGAACCCTTTTCCCACACCCCTCTCTCTGAACAACTCTCAAAAGTGATGTGTGTGATTTTTGACCTAGGGATCAATCTAGCCCAAATTCGTTATAACAAGTTCTAAGACATGAAATGCGCAAGATACAACAATAAAAAGCACTACCCACTCCCAATTTCATCACCCAAAGGGTGATTTCACCAAATTTCACATGATTCGGCTATGAAGATGTTTAGCTACTCATTATACTAATCAAAACATGCATAAAACAAAGAAATAAGAGCCATAACAAGTAAAAGAGAAGAGAAATATACCATAAGATTGCAGAAATTGAGTTGAGATCCAAAAGTACAAAATATAGAAGTAATTAAAGGTGGTCTCTTAGTGTTAGAAATGAAAATCTAAGCTAAGAAATGGAAAGATTAAGCTAAGATGTTGTTGATTTACACTAAGAGGGAGTATTCTAAGCTATTACAAAATTCGAGCTATGAAGGGGGTAGAGTTTGGCTAAGAAGATGAATAATAATCCCAAAATGGACTAAGGGGGGTATTTATAGGTGGAGGGAAAATCCTGCAGATTTTGGTTCGAACGCTGGTTCCAGATGAGTGGAACGTGCGTTCTGCTTGAAGTTCTGGGCAGCTTAGGGCTTTTGTCTTGCGAAACGCTGGTTTACAGGCATGGAACGTGCGTTTAAGAGGTCTGGAACGCACGTTCCAAGGTACAGAACGTGCGTTTGAATGGCCTGGAACGCACGTTCTAGGTAATTGCTAAACCGGCGCTTGAAGGAGAACTCGAACTCTGTATGACTCGCAACTCGGAACGCCGGTTTGAGGGTTGGAACGCCGGTTTGGAGACTGGTACGCCGGTTTGAGGGTTGGAACGTGTGTTTGGACCCCAATGCCACCAATTCTTCACTTTTCTCCCTTTTCCACCTCTTTTCGCCTCGGTTATGTTTCTCATTGTAAACCATTGCCTTTCGGGTCCTCGAGACATCAATACCCTACATCATCACAATGACCAAAAACAACCAAAACATTCCAAAGGGTAAACGTGCTCGGGAATGGGGTCAATATCATCAAAAAAGGGGTGGTAAACTATCAAAATGACGGAATTACCCCCCGTGCGAGGAACTCACAATATTACCCCAAAGTGGTCTAAATTATCCAAAAATGTCTTTGAAAATGTGGTAAACGGAGGCCAAACAATGTAGCGTAGTCACGTAAAGTTGACTCCCATCAACCACCCCACACTTAGCCTTTGCTCGTCCTCGAGTAAAATGGGCGTTTTAAAACAAACCAAGGGATTCAACTTTATGATGTAGGTGCTACTACTCACATTCTCAAGGTAACCACAAAGTAAGAAACACGAACATATACACATTGGCGCAACATTATCAAGAAAATGGAGTGTGTGTGGTGCAAAGCTAGAACCAAGTACTCAAAAAGATTGTTGGGGCTCGAATCCCAACCAAAAAGGTCTACCAACCGTTTCATAATCACAAGCCTCTCCACTAATCTGGTTTACTAAGTTTGGACACGATCGGGCAGGACTTGAGCGGTTATAACGTTAGGCTAGGGTGATTCCGGTTAATCGAATAGGATATTTTGGGAATTGGAGAAAAAGAAGTACGAGTGAACCTAATCAACAAGTGTACCACTTCATCTCTACTATACAAACCATCCAAACTCCTTTTGATTATTTTTAACACCTTGGGAACCATAGAATGCTAACATACCCGAACTCATTGCCTAATTCAACTATGTTTCAAGTTTCATAAGGCGAGGTCGAATACATTAGCACCTATCTCACTATCCCAACTCCAACATCATAAAAGCAACTTTTGAGCTCAACACTTTTGACTCCAACCCTTTATTTCTATAAACATCAACTTTTATTCAATGAAAGCTAATGTATTTTGAACTTTGTTTGATTTTTTTTTTTTTTTTTTTTTTTTTTGATAGAAAGAGAAGATAGAAGAAGGTTCTTTTCCTTGGCCCAAAAGCCGAACACCAAGCCCAAACGAGCTCCTCAACACCTTATAGCTCAAAACAAGAAACAACAACCCAATCAAAACATCATATTTCCCCCCCACACTTGTTTTAGCAAGTGTGCTCCAACCAAGGACTAGGTCCACTCGTAGGTTAAAAATGAAGGAAATGTGACCATATTTAAGGCTCAGGGTAGGTTTCTGACTAAGTAACAAAATGGCTCTAAAACGAATGGTGGTCAGACCATTCTATCAAGGCTGAGAGGGGTTACGAAGGGTAAATGTTCCGGTTAAGGCTTATTTGGCTATGGTAGGGTCAAAAGAACGCCAAAACCGTCATCCCATGTCCTACTTAGGTGTACCTTAAACATTTCGCCTCAAGACTAGTGATATGAAAGGTGGTAGCAATCAAATTGTGCACAAGGTGTAGCTTCGTGAAAGTAATAAACTTCATTCTCAAGATAATATCAAACCATGAATGCACATGTTCTGGTCCCGACTAAGGTGATCACCACTCAAATGTGAAAAGAACACATACAACACGGTGTTAAGACCCTTGAAAAATTTTAAAATTACCCAAAAATCGACTCGAGCCCGATCATAGGCTAAGCATACCACATTTATAGCACATTTAACAACGAAAACAAGAAAATAAATAAGTCTCCCCACCCCACACTTAAACGAAACACTTTCCCTCCTCGGTGTGTGAGAGATAAAAGAGTAAAAGACTTAGCTGCTTTGACCAAAACCCGCAGAAAGGCGCAACCGATACTCGAAACTCGTGACACCCTCGTATAAGTCCATCCCGAAACCTAAAGCGAGAACAAAAGAAACAAAGAAAGCGCGAGCACGGGAAAGTCCACGTGCTAAAGATCAAGCAATAGGCAAACGGGTGCGTAAGAAAACGAGTTTATGCCTCGAAACGATGTCAAAGCATGCCGAGGGGGATGGACTATGCAATGGACGGATACAGTATAACAATAAAACTCAGAACATCCACGCATGCGAAAATAGCAGACAAATATCACAATAAAATGTCAGTCAAAGGGGAGAAAAACATGCACGGTCAAACAGGCCTCAGGGGCTGAACAATGATTACATGTGCGTATCAAAAGTGAAGAATGTAAAAACAGCCAAAAGTCGAATCAAAAGTCAACTCGCCTCAAAGTGAATCACCAAAAGTACCCACAAATAAATGAAAAGCAGACTAGCCAAAATAAGCCGCACTCTCAAAAGAAAAGCGAAACAATGAAAAACAAGCTAGCCGCTCTCCGCCTCACATACATCAAACCTGGAGGATCTCAGTCTTTGGAAGATGGTGCGATCCACAAAGAATCGCACTCTCAGTTGTGTAGTCTCAAAGAAGACTGCCCCACTGCCTCGACCAGATCTCATCTGCCTTGCCTCGGGCCCTGTCTCTCTCTCTCACATCCACCGAGTCATCTGTCTCGACCTCTATCTCAACCTCTCGACCCTCATCGGACTCATCCTCTAGCAGGCTCTCGGTAATCCGCCGCAGATCGGCCTCTATCTCGGGTGTGTCTTGGAAGGTCAGAGTAGTATCCAAGGCTCAGTGCGGAAGATGGACTGCGCGAGCTTGAGCTATCGCCTTACAGTCTTCTTGCAGCCCATTCATCATGATCCATGGATCGTCCATCCAATCTCGCTGCTTGTGGGCTATCAACAGCCCCTGCCTCTCGCTCACCCACGGCACGGCCCTCCGGTGAAAGGTATGGTAGGTGTGGGTGGAGGTAAAGTGGTGGAGGAGGTGGAAGGTCCAGAACTAGGAGGTGGCGGAATGGTGGTGGTGGTGATAGTGGTGAGGGGAGGTGGTGGCATAGGCAGGGTGGTGGAAGTAGTGGAGGTAGGGGTGAAAGGTTGGAGGACCGTGTGGATGAGCCGTCTGGAAGGCCGAGAAGCAGAACGAGCATTGAACGACTTAGGCATGATAGGCAAAACTTTGCTCTTTCTAACTCGATCATCTGCATACTCTCACCAACTCGTGCATCACGACACAACCCGTAAATCAAGTAGGGGCACATAATCAATCGACGCTTGTTTTTCTGGTTCTCCCGAAACTCCGCAAAAATCGTCCTCCCCACGTCTACTTTCAACTTATAATGCAAGGCGTACAACAACTGTAGATCCTTAATGTGAAAATGTGTGATGTTGTCCTTAGGTAGTAGACGATTCTGGGAGAACTTAGCCTTGACTTTCCAGTCGTCGGGCCAAGTCGTCGTCAACAACTGACTGCGCGTGTTACCCCCTTTTGACATCCACTGCAACTCGGGGTTGATTTCTATCCTCATCCGCTCCAAGGGTCCTCGATGACTACCCCAACTATTCTTGTCCTGAAACCACTCCTCATAATGATCGCCCACGATAGTCGGTGTCCTATAAAAACCATTAATCGCTGCGACCGACCATGGGACATTCACTCCACGCACCCAAACAAATTCCTCTCTCTAAGTCACCACAGTAAAGTTGGCATACCATTCCCGGACTATCGACAAGTTCGAGTTGCCTCGGGTTCCAAGATAAGGTTATTCCAACCCCTACTCCTCAGATTATCCACAAACGATTTCGGTACCACCTTCAAATCTAGCCCTCTTTCAAAGCACATCTTTTTATCGACTACGAACTCCTCGTAATTGCTCAAGGCTTGGGGCGTGGAGAAACGCATGTCGTAAGGAAGAGGGTCAGATGAGGCGAGCTACTACTTGGGGTTGCGGCTCGGTGGAAGTCCGAGGAATAGGTTGGGTAGGTGGAGGTGTGGGGTTGAGAAACGGGGGACGAGCGACCCTGGTGTGACACGGGACAGGGGTGCCTCATCACAAACTCCATGCATCTCCCCACCGCTATCATCACTATCACTGCTAGAATTTCGACCTTCAGTATCGGGCTCGAAATCATCATCCGACGTCTCATCTCTAAGCTGTCCAGCCCTAATAGCTCTAGGGTTCGCGCTTAAACCTCTCCCTGGCTCACTGATTCTAATACCACCGCCTCTAGTTCGAACCGCTGTTTTTTGCTTCTTAGATTGGCTCTTACCAACAACAGGCATTTTCCCCTTCCCTTTATCCCCTATCTCCTTCCGTTTACCTCCCGCCATCTTCCTATATCAAGAGCAACGACACCACAACCAACACAAGGCAAACCGACCCGATTATCATCCAATACGGGATTTCAAAACAAACAACCCACAACAACCACAACGTCAACCACCACACATCACAAGGCCAAGAACACAACAAACAAACAAGAAACAAGGTACAAAATCAATGACAATTCACAAACGGGGTAGGGAAAAAATTTGAAAAAAATCAAAAAATCAAACCCTACTCAAAACGGAAATGTAAACCAAATAGTACCTGTCTTATGCTTAGATTGGCCTACGTGAGCGTTGTGGAGTGACTAACGAGCCCCGAAACAAACGAAAATGCGAATTCGACTATGGTGAAAAATTCACCCAAGCACCGATCGAATCGGTAATTTAGTGGATTGTTGTTCGGATTTGAGTGTAGAAAACAAAAGAGGGGATCAAGAGGTGTTGATTGCAACAAAAATCGCTCAAAACGGGCTGGAAACAAAGATTTTCGAAGCAAAAAAGGGGGGAGGGCGATGGAACGGCGGTTAGGTTTCAGAATTTTGAAAGTGGAACGCCGGTTTGGGAAGAAGGGGTATATATAGAAAAGTGGTCAAACGCTGGTTTGAAGAGCTTGGAACGTCGCGTTGCATGTTTCAAACGCACGCTTGAGAAGTGGGAACGTCGCTTTAGCATAGATGGAATCGGCGTTTGAACGAAACGTCGCGCTTGAACCGAGGGATTTGATCTCAAAAGAGGCTCAAACGCCGGTTTGGAAAATCTTGGAACGCACGTTTGAAGAAGGCTGGAACGCACGTTTGGACATTGGGAACGTGCGTTTGAGGGCAAAAACAGGGAAAAACAGGAAAGCGGAAATCACTCCACACTCACATCTAACCACCCCTAGACCACTCTGACTCTTACTCAATCAACTTAAACCACAAAAGGTGGGTTGCCTCCCACTAAGCGCCTTTGTTTTACGTCGTTGGCTCGACAAGATGGATTATACGGTGCCAACTTTTTCAAAGTTATACCGTTGGCACGGGCGAGGAAAGGATAGAAAGAACGGATGATGGGTCAAAGATTATACGAGTCAAGGTTTATAGTCCATGACAAGACTTGCACGATTCATCACATGGCACGGGGGTCTTGAGGGTCACTATTTCCAAGGCTTCATCAAAGGGTAGTCTCTCATACTTTTTCAATCTCAAGCCGTTTGTGGTCACAGTACCAAACTTGGGGTGAGTGATTTCGATAACTCCGGACGGATAAACTTTAGACACTATGTAAGGACCGGACCACCTAGACTTCAACTTCCCTTGGAAAAGATGCAAACGAGTATTGTAGAATAAGACTTCGTCACCCTCATTGAAAACACGAGGTTTGATCAACTTATCATGGAGTAACTTAGTCTTTTCTTTATACTTCGTGGAGAGGTCATAAGCACAAAGGCGGAACTCATCTAGTTCATTCAATTGGGCCATACGCTTCTCACCAATTAAGGTGTCATCGAGGTTTAGCATTTTGATGGCCCAATAAGCCTTGTGTTCGATTTCTACGGGAAGATGGCAAGATTTACCATAGACTATCATGTAAGGTGACATGCCTAGGGGTGTCTTAAAGGCTGTCCTATGGGCCCACAAAGCATCATCTAACTTTAAAGACCAACTCTTGACGTTCGTGTCTACCGTCCTTTCCAAGATACGCTTAATACCCCTATTCGTGACTTCAACTTGACCACTGCTTGGGGATGGTAAGCGGTACCTAGCTTGTGTTTCACTCCATACTTCTCCAAAAGTTTATCAAACGGCTTGTTAGCAAAATGGCTTCCATTATCACTGATTATAGCACGAGGCACCCCAAACCGACAAAAGATGTTTTTTCTAAGAAACCGGATAACAACATTCCTATCATTGGTGGGTGAAGCTAAGGCTTCGACCCATTTGGATACATAATCACATGCGACTAGGATATACTTGTTACCACACGAAGAGGGATAAGGGCCCATGAAATCAATGCCCCACACGTCAAAAATCTCACACACTATGATCGGTTTCTGAGGCATCTCACTCCTTCTATATATACGACCGGACCTTTGACAAGCATCGCAAGATTTCACATAAGCATGTGCGTCTCGAAATAGAGTGGGCCAATACAGTCCACTTTGCAATACTTTCAAAGCGGTTCTTTGCCCCGAGAAATGGCCTCCGGCCTCTTTGTCGTGACAAAACGAAAGAGCACTCAAAATTTCACTTTCTGGGATGCACCTCCTCAAAATGCCATCCGAACACAACCTATATAAGCAAGGATCTTCCCACACATACTTACCAACTTCACTGAGGAATTTGCGCCTTTGGTTCGAGTCAAGGTCGGGATCTACAAAACCGCACTCGTGGTAGTTGACAAAAGGAGCGAACCAAGGACTACCTTCCTTACCGACTTTTAGAAAGTTTCCTTTTTTAGCCGGAAAAAGGGTGTCAAGTGCATAGAGTTGCTCGTGAGGAAAAGAATCATTTATCTCCCTTTGTGCCTTAATCAACTCCTCACTAAGCTCCATACGACTTAGGTGGTCGGCTACGACATTCTCACAACCCTTCCTATCACGGATCTCTAGATCGAACTCTTGCAAGAGCAAGATCCACCTCAGGAGGCGGGGCTTGGCGTCTTGCTTGGCGAAGAGATAACGCAAAGCGGCATGATCCGTGTGGACAACTACCCGAGAACCTACGAGGTGAGACCGAAACTTATCAAACGCAAAGACGACGACGCTAAAAGCTCTTTTTTCGGTGGTGGTGTAATTACATTGGGCCGGATTCAAGGTGTGACTTGCATAAGCAATGGGCTTGAAGATTTTATCGATCTTTTGACCGAGGACCGCACCAACCATGTGTCACTCGCATCACACATGAGCTCAAATTCTTGATCCCATTTCGAGCAACTAAGATGGGAGCGGTTATAAGCAATTGCTTGAGCATCAAAAAGGCTTCAACACAAGCTTTGTCAAAATCAAACGGGACGTCTTTTCCAAGAAGAAGAGTAAGAGGACGGGCTATTTTCGAGAAATCCTTGATGAACCTACGATAAAACCCCACATGGCCTAGAAAACCCTAAAGAGTCTTTAGGTTGGTGGGCATAGGAAGCTTAGCTATCGCTTCAACCTTAGCCTTGTCTACCTCTATACCCTTACTAGATATCTTATGCCCTAAGACTATCCCTTCCGTAACCATCAAATGACACTTCTCCCAATTGAGCACCAAGTTTGTCTCCTCACATCTACCCAACACCTTTTCAAGATTATCTAGACATTGTTCAAAGGAATCACCAAACACGCTAAAATCATCCATAAAGACTTCTAAAAACTTTTCTATCATATCCGCAAATATGGCCACCATGCACCGTTGGAATGTCGCGGGTGCATTACACAACCCAAAAGGCATCCTACGGAAAGCAAAGGTACCATAGGGGCAAGTATAGTAGTCTTTTCTTGGTCCTCTAAAGCCACATGTATTTGGTAATACCCACTAAACCCATCAAGAAAACAATAAAAGGCATGGCCACTCAATCTTTCCAACATTTGATCAATAAAGGGAGGGGAAGTGATCTTTACGGTTTGGTCATTTAGCTTACGATAATCAATGCAAATTCTATGACCACTTACCAAACGCTTAGGTACCTCCTCACCTTTGTCATTGATCTCCACGGTCATACCTCCTTCTTCGGCACCACTTGGGTGGGACTCACCCACTTGCTATCCGAGATGGCATAGATAATCCCTAGCTTCAACATTGTGACCACGTCCTTTCTACCAACCTCTTGGAGGTGTGGATTGAGTCTTCTTTGGGGTTGCCTTACCGGCTTTGCTCCATCTTCCGAGAATAATCTTGTGTTGGCAAATGGTGGGACTAATACCCTTTAGGTCGCACATCTTCCACCCGAAAGCACGCTTGTGCTTCTTAAGCATCTTCACTAACTCATCTTCCCGCAAAAGCCGTAGTGTAGCGTAAATAATCAAAGGAAGTAAATCATTATTTTCAAGAAAAACATACTTCAAATGAGGTGGAAGTGGCTTCATTTTCAAATCTTTCGGTGGGTCCTCAATTGATGGCTTTTCTAGCTCTCCTTCAAGCCCAAGATCAATCTTCTCGGTCCACCTTTCACCCACGAAAGCCATCTTTTAAAGCTCTTTTGCTTCCTCTTCCAATTCCTCTTTCTCATCATGTTCCGTGACTTACTCTTTCCATGCCTTCATCGGATTTATCTTTATATTCCTGCATGTCAACATGTTCAAACGCAAGGATATATAGCATCAATAGAAAACAGTCCTCGGTGCTCTCCTTAGGATGTTTCATGGCTTTATAGACATTGACCGCGACTTTTTCATCTCCAACTCTCAATATTATCTCACCGCCGCAACATCTATCAAAGTCCTCCCGGTATTTAAAAAGGGGACGCCCTAACAACAAAGGTGTTTTGGTGTCCATCTCCATGTCTAGCACCACAAAATCTACCGGGAAGGCAAACTTATCCACTTTCACTATGACATCCTCTATCACTCCCATAGGCTCCCTAATAGACCTATCCGCCATTTGAAGGGTCATCCCCGTTGGCTCCAACTCTCCTAGGTTAAGACTCTCATATATAGCACGGGGCATTAGGCTTACACTAGCCCCCAAATCACACAAGACACTAGGAAAATGAGTCGTACTAATAGTAACCGGGATAGTAAAACTACCCTTGTCCCTAACTTTCGGGGAATCTTAGACTTTCCATTAAAAATAGCGGAACACTCTTCATTTAAACACACAACTTCTTGCATCTTACCCTTCTTAGTTAGTAACTCTTTCAAAAACTTACAATACGAGGGCATGTTTGCAAGTGCTTCAAGAAAAGGAATGTTCAAATCAATTTTTCGTAAAAATTTCAATGAATCGAGTTTGTGCCTTATTCAAGCAACTTTGTCTATGATTCTTAGGGGGATATGGGAGAGTACTCAAATCAAAATCTTTAGAAGGAGGAGGGATCATACCTTTCTTACCTTTGGAGCGTGGGGAAGACGGCTCTTTCATTGGCTCTTTCCCTTCTCTTCTAGTTGACTCCTCTTCTTTCACATCGATAACCACATAATCTCCCCGAGCTTGAGCTTCTTTCCTTTCAACTTCTTTCTTCTTGACATATTCCTCATGATCCTCATCATCTTCAATCCCATCTATATCACCATCCATAGCTCCCGCTTCCGACTCAATAGGTGCTTTTCTAGCTTTGTCCTCCCACAAGACTTTCTTTTCTCCATTAGTTCTCAACACTTTGCCACTTCGGGTTAAGATGGCGTTTACACTTCTCGGATTTTTTTCGGTGTTACTCGGTAAACCGCCCTTCAAATGAACATGTTCCACCACTTGACCAAATTGAGTCTCAAGATTTTTGATGGCGGAACCATGTTTGTAGTTCATCTCAACCATGTCTTTCTTAATCTCCGCAAAGTTTTTGTTCATTTGTTCCAAGATGACATCGGTTGAACTCTTTTGAGGTATAGGAGCCAAATGAGGAGGGTATTGATAATTGTTGGAACCTTGTTGATTGTACCCTCCTTGTTGTTGCCTTTGGTGTGGAGGTTGATAGACTTGCCCTTGTGAAGATTGACTTTGATTTTGATTTTGTCTATAACCTTGGTTTTGGCCTTGGCTTTGATTCCGATTCCAACCTTGATTATTGTTATGCCTCCAAGAACCATCACCTTGATTTACATAGTTTCCTCCTTGACCTTGTCCCACATAATTCACATCTTGGGATTCTTCATACGGTTGCCCACCTTGTTGCTCACCCATATATTGGCCTTGATAGGGGCTTTGAGATTGATTTTGATATTGAGGCCCCGTATTCCATTGCTCCATCGAGCAAATACTCATCATCCGCTTAGCCAACTCATTCATGTTATCTTGAGAAAGAGTGCTAGGTTGCCCTTGAGTCGAGGATTGAGGATAGGCCATGTTTTGGGCTTTGGTTGTCATCCTACAATCCTTTGCCGAGTGTGGTCCGCTACAAATTTGGCAAAGCTTAGCGCTCATTCTCCTTTTTCAATCTCCCTAATCGTTGTTCCATCGCTTGTACTTGAGCATGATATTGATCATTTGCTTCAACTTCTTTCACTTCAACCAAACCGGCTTCTTGCTTCTTGTCCCCTTTCTACTTGACGATATATATTGCCTCGAGGTCTCGGAAATCTTCTCAATTTGGTTCATAGCTACTTCGGGTACCATACTCATAATATCTCCATTGCATGAAGCATGCAACGTACTTTGATGAACTTGATCCAAACCCGGAAGAAAGCATGAACTACCTCATATGATCTCAACCCGTGCCCCGGCACTCTCTCAATAAAGCCTTAAACCGATCCCATGACTCATGAAGCTCTTCTCCTTCATATGCATTGAACGACATTATAGCTTCTTTCATATCCATGGTCTTCGACGGGGGGTAATATTTGAGTAGAAAAGTCTTTACCACTTCCTCCCATGTGTGTAAAGAGTCATTAGGCAACGAATCATACCACCTCTTAGCTTGCTCTTTCAAGGCGAACGGGAAAAGCATAAGTTTGAGTGCCTCATCACTCACTCCATTGATCTTCGTCGAGTTCACTATTTGGAGAAAGTGATCAATGAATAAGTGAGGATTTTCTAAAGCGGTTCCCTTGAATATAGCGTTGTCTCCCAACAAATGTATGATGTTCCTATTCAATTACAAGTTGTTGGCGGCTACCGGTGGCATTCGGATTGGACTATGCCCCATGTTTGCCGTAGGAGCTAGCACAAAATCTCTACAAGTCAAACCACCTTGGTTTTGCTCTTGTTGACCGTTAAACCAATTTGGCATCGCGTTTGCACCTTGATTGTGAGCTTGGTTTTGGTTTTGTTGAAACTGGTTCAACATCCATGCATTGAATTGTTGCATAAGAGCGGGATCCATTTGATTCCCTTGAGCCTCATGTTGAACATTTTGAGGTATCGGCCCATTTGCATTCACAACATTGTTTCCTTGTCCATTCCCACCTCCTTGTGCATTGTTGTTGACGAGAGGCGGGTTTTGAATTGGGACTCCATTATCATTTACCAAATTTCCTTCCAAACCTTGTCCACCTTGTTGTGCCATGTCGGATCCTTCTCCCAACTCACCCGAATTGCTCTCTTCAAAGACCGGAATCGACTCTTCCACTTGACGACCTCTTCTTCGTTGACTATTTCTACGCCTTGCGTAAGCTTCTATCCCGTCTATGTATGGCTCGAGTGGTGTTTGAGATCTCCGGGTCATGCACTACAAAAAGCAAACAACAAGAAAATAGTAAAATAAAACCTAGGCCCAAGCCTTCGGTTCACTTACAAGATATCACAAATAGCACACAATTCCCCGGCAACGGCGCCATTTTTGATGAGCGTTTTTTCTCACCGAACAAATTTATAAGATACTCAAGACAACGGTGACTAAACAAGCTCTCTAACCGGCAGTGGACCGGGTCGATTGCTAGAATAGCTACAGGAGTCCGAGGTCGAACCCAAAGGAATTGTGCTTGCAAGTACCAAAGTAAACGTAGTGCTTAGTCTAGGTGATCAATCTTTTTTAAAGTGTTTATAACTACAACGACACTAAAGCGATCTATACTAACGAGTCTAAAGATAAAAAGAACGGAAGAAGATTAGACTACTAGATTTGAAAGATAATAAAGAGACATAGCCGAACCATGATCCATATGACTAATCTCAACCCTAAGGTAGACAAAACCGGAGTGTGCAACAACAAACGAACTCTCACATTCAATCTCACGGGTGCGAACTCCTAAACCCGGTGCTAAGCGTCTGAACAACTCTCTTCTAACACCTTATGCCATGTTAAGGTCTCGAACAACTCTCTCTAACAAGTCATGTTTTGCACTCGAGCCGCTTAAACGTACAAACGAGTAACCTCATGATGAGCTCGGTTTAACAACTAAAACGAGACTACATCACGATCCTAGAACCCTTTTCCCACACCCTCTCTCTCGAACAACTCTCAAAAGTGATGTGTGTGATTTTTGACCTAGGGATCAATCTAGCCCAAATTGCTATAACAAGTTCTAAGACATGAAATGCGCAAGATACAACAATAAAAAGCACTACCCACTCCCAATTTCATCACCCAAAGGGTGATTTCACCAAATTTCACATGATTCAAGCTATGAAGATGTTTAGCTACTCATTATACTAATCAAAACATGCATAAAACAAGAAATAAGAGCCATAACAAGTAAAAGAGAAGAGAAATATACCATAAGATTGCAGAAATTCGAGTTGAGATCCAAAAAGTACAAAATATAGAAGTAATTAAAAGGTGGTCTCTTAGTGTTAGAAATGAAAATCTAAGCTAAGAAATGGAAAGATTAAGCTAAGATGTTGTTGATTTACACTAAGAGGGAGTATTCTAAGCTATTACAAAATTCGAGCTATGAAGGGGGTAGAGTTTGGCTAAGAAGATGAATAATAATCCCAAAATGGACTAAGGGGGGTATTTATAGGTGGAGGGAAAATCCTGCAGATTTTGGTTCGAACGCTGGTTCCAGATGAGTGGAACGTGCGTTCTGCTTGAAGTTCTGGGCAGCTTAGGGCTTTTGTCTTGCGAAACGCTGGTTTACAGGCATGGAACGTGCGTTTAAGAGGTCTGGAACGCACGTTCAAGGTACAGAACGTGCGTTTGAATGGCCTGGAACGCACGTTCTAGGTAATTGCTAAACCAAATATTTGAAGGAGCCGAACTCTGTATGATGACTCGCAACTCGAACGCTGGTTTGAGGGTTGGAACGCCGCTTGGAGACTGAACGCTGGTTTGAGGGTTGGAACGTGCGCTTGGACCCTGTGCCACCAATTCTTCACTTTTTCTCCTTTTCCACCTCTTTTCTCGCCGGTTATGTTTCTCATTGTAAACCATTGCCTTCGGGTCCTCGAGACATCAATACCCTACATCATCACAATGACCAAAAACAACCAAAACATTCCAAAGGGGTAAACGTGCTCGGAATGGGGTCAATATCATCAAAAAGGGTGGTAAACTATCAAAATGACGGAATTACCCCGCGTGCGAGAACTCACAATATTACCCCGAAAGTGGTCTAAATTATCCAAAAATGTGCTGAAAATGTGGTAAACGGAGGCCAAACAATGTAGCGGAGTCACGTAAAGTTGACTCCCATCAGTCATCTGTACTGATAAAGCTTATGTGGGTGAGGCTTTGGACTGTGTCCTTGCTGAATATCCCTTTCTTTTTTCGGGGTCGCTGAATTTCCTTTTAATATATTAATGGTATCAAAAAAGAATCAGGTACCTTCATTTGCTCATATTCTTATTCCTGTGTACTTTGGATCAATTTGTGTTTTAAGGAGAGGAAATATTACGCTGTTCGATTGATTCATGCAGTGTGTTGGTGGGTGGTTTGTTTTGTTTATACGAGCGACTATGATAACGGATGGTCATGATCCGGCTTGAAAAAATGAGGTAGCAATATCCTTCTTCATTTTCATAAATAGCTCTATGATTTCTTATTGCTATAGATGTTTTTTGAGCTACGGATGCCCTTCTGCAGAGGATTAGAATGAATGGCTAAAAAAGTCTGCTACCTTCAAATACGATGATAAGTAGTACAATATTGGTGCTACTTCAAAGCTAGCATCATTGGCCAAGCAAGACAAGGAACTTTCACACATTACAAGAAAAACAGTTTCTTGCTACATTATTGTTTGCCACACAAAAAAAAAAGTGTAGCTATATACTTACTTTTAGCCACATGAGTGTGGCAAAAGAGTCTAACCAAGTGCTTTTAGCTATACTTTTTTTATGTGTGTGGCAAAAACTAGTGTAGCAATAGAGTGTTTTTTTTGTAGTGACATAATGGTTTCTCACTTAATGATTCACATATCGTGGTTGGATCCAGTCATGATTCATTTGAGTGGGTAAATGGGCTCATCACAATTGTATGCATCTCTCTCAAAGGAAAAAAATTTGCAGCATCTTGGACTATGTGTGGCAGTTGATGATCCCAATACACCAATTCAAAATTGAGTGAAGTTATGTGTGTGTGTGTGTGTGAGATTGAATTTTTCATGCTTTTGTAATAGGAATTATGTCTGACCAGTTAAAAAAAATGCTACATCGTATTTCGTGTATCGATTTTTGATCGGTTTAATTACGTTTGATAATCATGAATATGTATCTTTAAAATACCTTATTTTTGTGTTTGTGTATTCCCGTGCATGCACGGGTTTATGGCTAGTATATATATATATATATTACAAAAGACATGTCCAACAAGTTGTTTGAGTATGCCGAGAATGAACTATTTTAGCAGATAAATCTCATGAGATATGAAATGATATCAAATGAGAGAATTTTTTTTTTCGGAAAAAAAATTTATTTTATTAAAAGTGAAATAAAAGTTCCAAACATGCCATATCCTGGCCCTCCCCTTATATCTGTTACGTGTCAGAACATAGTCCAACCTCCTTAAAAACTACTAGCAGCAAACCCAGTGTGAGAAAATCCGTCATAGTAGGAAAGAGTACAACACCCTCTGTTAACAAAAACTAAAGCACTCCAATTCGTGCATGTAGGTCCTAAGGAAGCAAAAGATAGTAGATTGAAGAAAACAAGAATCCAAAAAGAAGAATTAGATAAAGAACCAACACGACCTGTTTGACACCCTCCAAGCGTGAAGGGTGTCGTCCAATGTTTTGAAAGCCGCAAAGTATCCTTCCGCCCATGGATCAAAGTCATCCGTAAAATACAAAACCAAAAGCGAGAAATCTGGAGATTATAAAAACACGGAATAAGCTTTCCAAAACAAAATAACCTGCTTTGCACTCTTCAAAATGATTGAAGAGTGCTTCCTTATGTGGTACGTATGCGCCAAATTCGAAATTTGCCTTGGTTATCGTCATTAAAAGCATAAATAACTTATTGAGGCAGATCATGTAAATTAAAATAAATGGTATCTTCATTAATGTCAAGACCCGCTAATGAATAAGCCACCGAGTTGCATTCCCTATAAATACAAAAAAATTAATATTTTTCAGGTGTTGTCCAATTATAGCAATGATCGTACATAAATGCCATCCTCTCACAGCATCACGTAACAACATAGAAACCATAACGTTAGAATCGGCTTCAATATCAACCACTTGAAAACCTGATTGAATGCATAAGCTTATTCCTCGGTGAAAAGAAGAAAATTCGTCCCAAAGTGCACCACTCATGCCGAAACTTTGGTGAAAAGCAAGAATAAAATCACTACTAGAATTACGGATAATGCCACCACAATAAGCTTGTCCATGTCGCACACTTCCATCATCATTTAACTTAACTCGCCCAACATTAGGCGGATGACATTTGATAAGAATGGGGATCTTTGGATTCTTCAATTTTACATGAGTACCCATGAAGAAAGGCACATCATGATCAGGCTGGATATATTTCCGTGCGACAACTTTTGTTTTTGTGATAATTCTCAACAATCTTTCAACATGAAGAATAATTCTCCAAAGGAATGGCATATCATTGTCGAACCTGCAAGTGTTCCTTTCTTTCCCCAAAAACTAGAGGACAATACAAGGAACAATGTTGCGGACATGATGAATAGTAGAAGTTGAACTCCACCAAAAATATAAAAGAGCTTCAATACAAATTAAAGAATGTAGGCGAAGCACAAAAAAATCTACAAAAATAGATCCAAACCTGTTGCGGAAGTTGCCCTTCCAGGAAAAGATGTCGGACGGTTTCTTGATCACCACAACAATGACATTTGGAAGCAAGGGTAATACCCGCCTTTGAATAACATTATCAACTGGAAGGAGCTCTTGAAGAACTGCCAGCAAAAAAATGATGTTTTGTGGGAAGAAGTTTATGCCAAATCATGTGGAAGAGCGGTTGTTGAATACCGTGATTGCGGACTACATTACATGCTGATTTAGAAGTGAAAAAACTCGAAGGCGAAGGAGCCCAAATGGCTTTATATCATCAGCACCCTCATCAATTGGAATATTAATGATGTAATTGACAGCTTCCTCGTTGATAAGTTGACGTAATAAATCGACATTCCATTGTCCATTTAGCCTGCAAGCAGCAATTGTCATATTATTAATCGACCCATTCAGGGGTTCCAAATTAATCTATGTCCACTTATCTTTCCAAAAATTGATATTCCCTTTACCAACTTTCCAATAAATGTTTTCCTCTGCCTGCTCTTGAACGTTCATGTTGGTCCCTTGAAAAGGCTGACACAAGTTTAAAGGGGGGTGAATAAACTTGTCACAAAAAACTATAAGTTAAAAAAATTAGGTTCAGTTATAAACTCGTGTGGAGTTGAGCTAACTGAGCTGAGTATAAGTCAAACTGACTTGTGCTCAAACTAAGTTAACCGGCAGCGGATTAAGTTTTAGCCTTTTTAACTGATCTTGTTGTATCAATGGAAAAGCTGATATTCAAAACTGAATTCTAGTGAATGTCAGTTTGTGTTCTATGTGAATCACAATCAGTTCTATATACTTGAACAAACAATATAAAAACAATCACAAGTACTGAAATATAAATGACAGTATTTAAATGCGTAAAATAAAGTAAGGCGAGAAGTTATAGAGGTTTCAAGTGGTGTAATTTTGTCACTCCTCTCTTCCCCTGTGATGTAGGAGGAAAATTCCACTAGAACTCTTTGAAGTAGATCGGTTACAAAAAGTCCTAATCTGATAGTCCTTGGATAATCCCTAGCTTCACAATCTAAGCAACTAAAGAACAGGTAGTATTGCTGCTCTGCAACTGCTTCCACTGGTCCTTAGAGGGTTGAATTGCCTCTTCTTCAGCTCCACCACAACCACAGTCTACCATGACTGGAATAACAGCTGTCATTGGCAAATCCTAGACCGGATTGCTTCACAGTCTCAACTATGATTAAAAATCAATGTTGGGCTTCGAATCAAGTAAGTGATTATTGCTTGTTGTTCTTCAAAGTGTTGACATCATGATGAATTCTTTGTAGCTTGAACACTTAGAAAATTTCTTGATATTTCTTTGTAAGCATGATGATGATAGCAATGTTCTTGAATGCACAGAACTTAGGCTCAATAATTCTTGAATTCTTGGTGTTTGATCTTTGTTGCTAAGTCATCTATTTATAGTGTGTAGTCCAACGTTCATCTTATTTGAATTTGAATTCTTGTAGCTATCAACGGTTATATGTCAAATGTCAGTGACTGTTCTGACATGTCAATCCATCATCCAATGAAAATGCTTGATTTCCAACTTTCTGATTTTCCTTAAGTTCTTGGATGCTTTCAAAGTTAAACTAAGTGTCTAAGAAATGTCAGTTTTAAGCTTTATAAACTGAGTAGGTCAGTTTTCAGTCTTTAACTGACTTAGAGTTTTAACTGAGTTTTTACTCTTCTTCAAAACTTAGTACCTATCTTCATCTGATTTTTTATTGACTTAATCAGAGCACACCATAACACTTAAGTCTTCAAAGATATCATTGTCCTTATGTATCCTAGGTCTACATACAAGATCTATAAAGTCAGTTCAGGCCATCACAGACTTACCTTAATTCTAACTTTACAGTCTCGGCTTTTAGTCTTCATAAACTAAGTTTGAACCCTCAGTTCTTCCTTCTTCAATAACTGAGTCTGTGACCCTCAGCCTTCTTAACTGAGGTTGTCCCCTCAACCTTCAGCTTCTAGATAAGTCAACTAAGTCTGTGTCCCTCAGCGAACTTACCTTCTTCAGTTCTGAGTACTTCTCAGTTACAGTTATGAGTAACACTTTCAGTTTCTTGATATAATATCCAGTTTCAATATGATTTCTAGTTTCTGTATGATTTCCAGTTTTCAGTTCTACCGCTCCCTATCTATTACAGTGCTTGTCTGATGCAACCTATACGAGGATTAGGCTCTAATAAATCTTACACATATATTTCTAGACATATTTTAGCTTTTCACTATAACAGTTAGTTCCAGCACTTCATCAATGGGGTGTAAACAAACAATTAAATAAATAAAGATGAATCATCATCCAAACATAAAATTTTATTTCTAACAGTTCCATATAAACGCGCTTCATGGCATGAGAGAAAGTATTAGAAAAAGGTAAGTGAGTCGGATGGTGACGCTGTAGGTACTTTGCATGCAAAGTATGCGTCCATAAACCTTCATTTTGCCGTAATTGATACCATAGTTTCATGGAGAAAGTGTCAATAACATCAGACAAAGATCAAAAACCAATCCCCCTTCCTCTGTAGGCTTGCACATATGCTCCCATGCCCTCCAATTTTGCACTCGTTTTTCATTCACCGATTTATCCCAAGGGAATTTATAAGAGCTTATGCAACCGAGAAATAACTTCTTTAGTGGTAGATAACACTGCAAAAAAAAAAAAAAAAAAAAAAAAAAAAAAATATATATATATATATATATATATATATATATATATATATATATATATATATATATTAATAAATTGCATATATGACTTTTAAAAATAATTTTACCTCCATATGAGAGCAACTTATTTCCCCAATGATTTATCCACTTATAGATGCGGTTGTACAGATCATCGAAATAGATGCACTTCATTCTCCCATAAAAAAGAGGCGCTCCCAAATACTTGAAAGGAGTGGTTTCTTGTACAAACCCAAGGATACTCCTAACCCACCTTTTCTTGACCATAGAAAGTTTTTCACCAATAAAAGCACTTTTTTGAACATTGATATGTTGCCCTGAAATCTCTTCGTAGTGCTGGAAGACATCTTCGAGTTTTTGAGCCCCCTTCTTATTACATCTTGTAAAAATGATCATATCATCCGCGAAAGCAAGATAATGTATATCATGAACCATTGATTTGAATTGACATACCGATGTTATGGTGCATGACCTCAGTAATACATCTACCAAAATACTCAGCTGCGAGAATGAAAAGAGCTAGAGAAAGAGGATCACTTTGTTTTACACACCCAGTTGCATAAAACGCTTCAGAAGGTTCTCCATTGACTAAAGCATGAAACCCAACACCAAGTCCACAAAAGTCTCCTCAAATCCGTACATTCTAAGCGTATGCATAATGAAACTCCATTCCATTCTATCATAAGCCTTTTCCATATCTAACTTGAGACATATATTAGGAGATCGCAGATTCATATTAATATTATCCCAACAATTTTTAACGGTCATAAAGAAACTCTCGTGCCTTGGCCAAACATTAAGAAATCGAAAACTACTTTTTGCCCGGTGTAGACTCCCACATCGAAAAAGCAAGGGACAATGATCCGAGCTAACCCACGGCTGGTGGTGAACAGGAACTAAATCATATTTTGAAGCCCAATGATCATTAATAAAAATTATATCAAGTCGCTGCCACATCCTTTTATTAGTCCAAGTAAATTCAGGGCCATCAAAAGCAACCTCTGTGATACCAGTATTAGTAACACATTCATTAAAGTCAGTCATATCATTCAAGGACGGATTATTACCATCTTTCCTCTCTTTAGCCGTCCTGATGACATTAAAATCTCATCTCAACATCCAAGGCCCCAATGCATTAGAAGAATTTTCATTTATGGCAGCCCAAAGATGACTCCTAGAACCCCTATTATGCTTCGCATAAATATCCGAGATAAAGAACACTTCTCCCCTGGATGTAGTTATCTCAGTAGTACTCGTCTGATCACAATCTTCCACAAAATCACTTGTAAAATTATTCCAAAAAAATCCATATCTTCCCTTAAGAAGAGAAACGCCATTATCAAAAGGGAGCTTTAATCTTACATTGGTAAATTGTTGTTCACGACGCAAAGGTTCAATAATAACCAGAAAATTCACTTTATTAATTCTCATTACAAATTTTCTTTGCAAGAGAGATATGATAGAGTTTAGTTGAAATAACTAACTTTAAATGATATTTATCCATAGTTTTATCTTTATTCTAATTATTTTAAATTCAATTTTTATCTGATTTATCATTTAGATAAAAGAGTTCCATTGTGTCAATTTGATTAATCCAATAAATTAAACCACAAGTTCAGTGTTTACGTTTTCGTGTGTTATTCTCATTAATTTTATGACATCAGTGCGGAAGGACGCAAGTTCTTAGATCTAAACGAGTTAGATCTATGCGCAGCGGATGGATCACGATTTATATGACACAATTCATAATTAAAAGACTTAAGTACTACAAGGGGGTTTAAGATTATGTTACCAATAACGGGAAGAGTCGCCTTGATCTTCCGATGTGTTCTCCAAACGGCGGTTGGTGGACACCCTTCTTGATACACGAGCCTCATTGATATGCAACACCAAGAAAAACTCAAAGTTTTTCTTCTACTAAAAAACCCTAGTCAAGAAAAAACTAATTTTTCTCTCCTTTTAGACATGTGGGGCGAAATTTTCTATTGCTATGAGGTTTGGAAGAACTCTCTTTATATAGGAGAGTAACCTTATCCTCCAACAATTAAGAGATAATTATTAAATTAACCCTTAATTCAAATAAAAGATAAATAACATAATTATCCTAAACAAATTAGGATAAATCATATTATTATCCAATATTCCATGAATTATCTTTTAACAAATAAAAGATAAATCACATGTCAAATAATTATCCAAGAAACTTAATTTCTCTCTAATTATTTGATGATATTGGCGCCACAAATACTAGGGTTATAGCCCACATAAAATGTCTTTTATGTGTATAATATTATTTAGCCCAACTAAATAATATCTATGCATATCAATTAATTAGCCCAGCCAATTAATTATCACTGAGGCCCAAGTAACAAGATTACTAGTCCGAATTACATAAGCCACATCGGGGACCATGGACCTATAACCAGTAGCTCCAATAATTAATTATTCGTCGAACAGAATAAGTACATTAATTATTAATTCCGGGATTACGCCACCATAAACCCGGCCCTCAACTCTACCAATTATAGATGTATACTTATACTCAACCCATGTGAGTGAATAAGCGTCCATTGATATAATCACTACATACGGATTAACCCTCCATAGATCGTCCATTCTGAGTGGAAGTCTCCGTGAACCCGACTCGAATATCTTATCCTTATTTACCATTAACCCTCGATGATCAATTAGCACACATATCCGACTAGTAGCTAATTAGTCAAATGTGAACTCCGGGATCGATCACTTTCTTAGGGCTAACAAACAAGGGATCGTCTCTACTTCCCGCAGGAAGGAATGGATTCCATGTCTGTGAAAATCGTAACTACTCACTCATCCGGAGATAGTGCCAATGAAGTGGCTTGGAACACATTTTAAAGTGAACCGTAACTAACACATCAAACACTACCCGGGACAAGCGAGCATCCTGTGATCACCTCAGGATTAAGGTTGATCCATATATGATCATCTAATGATTTAATAAGATTCCTCGATTACGGAATTATACCGAGAAATTCAGATTAAATCGGTCCAGTCCTATATGAATGCCATCATATATAAATGCCCCACGTAGGTACCCTTTACCGACAGTCCGGATAAGACTATCACACCCTAAGGTGTTCTGGGCGCATTATTGGTGTTTTAATCAAGAGACCCTAAACTCTGATTAAGTTCACCACGGACTAACAGTTTAAGTATATCACCACTAACTCAATCCTCACGTGCATGCCATACACTTTGAGTTAAGCGATTACATACTGATACACTTAGGGTTTGCAACAGTGTATTACTTACAAGCACAAAGCAAGTAACAAGGTAAGATAAATTCTGTCATAAAAACAATGGAAAATTAGGGATAAGGACACAATCTGAAATATTTTTAAGTAACAGACACATTTACATATTTTTAGGGGAATGAGGAGAAGGACATAAATATTTCATCAATTGAGTAGAAGGACGCTTTTTGAAACTTTTGCATAAAGGACAAAACTATTTATTCATCATCGAAATTCACTTGTGTTCGAAATTCATTTGTTAAATTCATCGACGAAATTCATTTGCGAAATTCACTAATTTTCAAAATTCATCGTCGAAATTCACTAATTTTCGATTCATCGTCGAAATTCATCGATTTCGAATTCATTCGAGATTCATCGATTTTCGGATTCACTGTTTGTCCTTCTCGCTATAAAATTATGCGATTGTCCTTCTCCTATAAAAATATGTAGTCATCTGTTACTTAAAAATATTTCAGATTGTGTCCTTATCCCTAATTTTCCATATTTTTATAGGAGAAGGACAACCGCATAATTTTATAGCGAGAAGGACAAACAAAGAATCCGAAAATCGGTGAATCTCCTAGTGAATCCCGAAATCGAAATTTAATAAAGTGAATTTCGATGATGAATCCTTAAAATTAGTGAATTTCGACGATGAATTTTGAAAATTAGTGAATTTCGATGATGAATTTCGTCGATGAATTTAAACAAAGAATATCGAACACAAGTGAATTTCGACGAAGGAATAAATAGTTTTGTCCTTTATGCAAAAGTTTCAAAAACTGCGCCCTTCTACTCAATTGATGAAATATTTACATCCTTCTCCTCATTCCCCCTAAAAACAATTACACAAATTGTCTTTCGGGCACTACACCTAAAAAGTGCAAGGGTTCCGGAGCCATAACGATGACGAACCCGCGCCCGATCTTCTTCTCTTCTTAACAAATATTTTTATGATCATACAACCCCTCTATCTATTTTCAGCTAGTCTTTTTTCACACGAAACTTTCCCAACCACATATCTTAACCTTCCCACATGGGCGGATCCATGTTATTAGTGGGGTGGTTTCCAAAACCACCCCAAAATTTGATATTCTTTTTCCTAATACATAATGATTATATGAATGGACATTTATTGACTCAATATATTGAGAATAAGAAATGTCTATAATCGATACAGTTCAGTTTTGGATTTATGGTAAAGTAATTCCGAAATATTAATAAGTTGAATATAAATATTGTCTGGTAAATATTTCATTCATTTTATTGGAGCCACTGGTTATAGGTCCATGGTCCCGGATTGCTCTTAACACGCGAGTGAATTCTCGTATTGTGAAACTTCGATGATCTATTAAATTATTGGTCTATTTAATGAATATGTGAAATATTATTTATTCGATAATAGTATAGAAAATAGAAAAGATATTTTCTATTATTCCATGACATTATTAGCACCATGTGTGAGGAAATTTGGGAAAAAAATTCTTGAATTATGTCATATATGTAGTTAATTATTTATTTGTTAATTAATTAGTGGATAAATAAGAAATTTGTTTTTTTTACTGGATAAATAAGAAATTTGTTTTCTTATTAAATAAATATTATCTTTTCTTTAGAGTAAAAGATAATTGTCTTGTGAAAAAGATAATCTCTCAAACCTTGATTATTTTCTGTATAAATAGATTTTCTCCCAACACATTGACACACAACCTGCGCCACTTTTGAGAGAAACGGAGAGAGTAATCAGTTTCTTGTCCTAACCACTGAATGAAGAAAAACAAAGGGTTTTTCTCTTACATATTCAAAGAGTGTCTAGTACGGGATCAAATTCCACCGGTCGTTGTTTGGAGATACAACTCGTAAGACTGTGGCTTCTCTTTGGTTTGGTAAATCTTCAAACCTTCTTGTAAATTAGATTAATTAATTATGTGTTACTAATGTGGTAAAATCAAAATTGAATTTCATTTCGTAGTTTCCGATGTGCATGATTGAGTGTCTCGGTTAGTACTTTGAATCAAATCCGATCCGGACGTTTTGAAAAAACGGAATAACCCGAGCTTCAGCTAAACCGTACCCAGCGCGTCCTGGTCAGGAAAGTTTCCGGAAAGGGATTTTTGCGCTTCGGATTCCGATTCGGGTAGTCTATATTCAGCATCAGTAACTAAGATATATGTGTTTCTATAAATACTCAATTCCATTAGACTTGTTTACCTTCATTCTAGCATGTTCTAAGCAAAGCTAAGTACACCACTGAGTGCCACTATTGTTGCTTGTCTTGCAAAGCTCTGTGGATCAGTTGAGTCACTCAGCTGAGGAATCTACTCGAAGACAAGAACTAGCCAGTCAGGCACATGCACAACAAGTTCAGCTGAGGAGGTCTACAAGAATAAAAAAGACACCAAATTTCTATCAAGATGCTGCCAATGTTGTGCACACCCCTCATCTGCTTAATCAAGTCATGAGTCAAGATAAACTCTCAACTGAATACGCCAAGTATGTTTGTGCAATTGATGCAGTCACTCCGACAGAGACATACAAAAAGTCAATGAAACACGATGAATGGAAGGAGGCAATGCAGAAGGAGGTTGAGGCATTACATAATACCTACACATGGGAAATTGTTACTTTGCTACCTGGAAAGAAGGCTGTTGGATGGAAGTAGGTGTATACGATAAAATACAATCCTAATGGATCAGTAGAGAGGTACAAGGCCAGACTAGTAGCAAAGGGCTACACTCAAACATATGGAATTGATTATCAATAGAATTTCTCTCCAGCTGTGAAGATTACAATAGTCCGAACGCTGTTAGCAGCTGCAGCAGCCAACAATTAGCATCTTCATCAGATGGATGTAAACACTACATTTTTACATTGAGACTTGCATGAAGAAGTCTACATGCAGCTTCTTTAAGGTTTTAAGTAAGTCAGATAAACAAAACTAGGTTTGCAGAGTAATAAAGTCATTATATGGATTGAAGCAAGCTAGCAAACAATGGAATTGTAAACTCACGGAATCTTTGGAAAGTCAAGGATTTATTTAGTCTAAACATGATCATAGCTTCTTTACCAAACGATCGGGCAAGCCTTTCATTGCCTTATTGGTTTATATAGATAATATTATTGCAGCTAGTCCTAATCTGAATAAGATATAACAAGTCAAAGATAATCTCCACTAGCAATTTACCATCAAGGATCTTGGTAAACTAAGATATTTCTTGACAATTGAAGTTGCTTGAACACCCAACGGCATCTCAATTTCAAAAAGGAAATATAACTTGAATCTTTTGCAAGAATATGAGTTTCTGGGTGCTAAACATGTTAGAACTCCAATGGAGTCTTAACAAACTTTGCAACATGGGGATTCAACTCCATTAAATGACAATATTGCATACAGATCATTGGTTGGTAAACTGTTTTACCTCATATTTAACAGACCTGACATTGCATTTGCAGTTCAACAGTTAAGTTGGTTTTTCGGATAGCCCAACTGAAAATCACATGGAATCAGCTCATAGAATCCTCATATATTTGAAGGCTAAACCAGGGCAAGCAAAGTATTAAAAAAAGAGTATAAAACAGGTTAGAAACTTGGTAAAATCTGGAAGTAGGACTTTTGACTAAGTGAAAGTGTTTAACTACCCAAGTCAAGTTTCAAGCAGTTTGATATGACCACTTAAAACACATATTTAGAAAACTTGATTAGGTGGGTTGATTAAGTATACAGTTCAATTCAAGTAATGAATAAATGTGATTTGCAGAACTGAATACTAAATCAAGCTTAATTTATCACAACAAATGTTCAGCAAGTAAATATAATTCAAATCAAATTGCATTTTCAAGTTTATACAAAAATTGATCACAATAGTACTTCTGAACAGGACATATGCAATATGAAACAGGTGCAGAAAATCTGCTGCAAACTATACTATTACAGAATAATGCTCAAGCTGGTCAAAACAGTCTATTAGTAGATACAATAGTATGTAAATTTAGTACAGATATTCAACAATCTAGAAAAATATTACAAAGCAGATCATGTAACAGTACATCAGTTCTAGCACAAAATTCAAGACTGAACTATGAGTCCAAGTCCAAGGGTGATAATCAAGGTGAAACACCAAGATTAATAAAACGGCACAAAATTCAGATCATGTAAACACCAAGATTATATCCTAACTATCACAGTTTGTTCACAATATGTTCAGGATGATCACAGGCTCAGCAGACAGTTTCAATCAAGTGCAGCAGGTACACAGATTCAGCAATTGGACAGGACTTGCAGACTTAAAAGAAACACACAAGGGGGTGTTACTGAGATTGATAAACAGCAACAATGAAGTATACCGAGGATCAAAATCAGAACCAACACGTTTGAGGGGATAACTCAAAACGGAGAATCATACACTGCCCAATAATCAGACCAACCAAGTCAATAACACCAAATTAAGACATACAACCTTTTCCACAAGGCAAGGCACAACTAGCACTAAAAAACTAGTGTGCTCTATAGTCACAATTTGCAAGGACCTTGATACAATAGACTTATCAGCAGTGTATAATTCACAACGAAAACAACATTGGGACTAGGACTAGAATCAAACACAAGACTTCCTTCAAAGTCCTGAGGTCCAACTCAAGGATTCTTGATCCTTCACACACAGTCAAAATACAGTTCACACCCTTGTGACTACTAAAATGACTGAAATGATCAGGGGTCCAAAATCAAGACTTCATAACAATGAACCAACACAGAAACTGTCAAGCAAAACTAGTCATAGACTACTATAATGCTTAACCAGGCAATCACAAACATTTAAAAACACAGAAAATTGAAAGGCAATTGAGTTAAAGTGTTACCTAGACACAAGGAACACAGAAACCTCAATTTGCGGAGATGCTACACTAGCCATTGATCATAACCACTACTTCACAATAGCCAATGCTAGAATCAGACTTGGCCATCCAAGCAGGATCACCAAGCCAAGACTGCAACTTCAGTTCATAACAGACACCAAAAAGGATAAAAACATTAAGTGTTTATGGAATGTAAGATTGCTCAAGAGAATAGTTCTGAGTTGTTGCAATCCTAGTTCATTATTATGGACTATTTATAGCCTGAGAGTATGAGGAACTCTCAAGTCATAGGACTCTTTTACCAAATTAGCTCATAATTTGAATTTCAAATAATTTTCATAGATTTTTGTCCAGAAGGACAAAATTATCAAAAAATCGGGATAGAAGGAAACTGTAATTTAATCAGGACAAAAGTAACAATTATGAAGTAACAAATATGAAGTAACAAATGTGGAATAGAGTAAATATAAAGTAACAATTGTGAAACACAAAGTAACATTAACACGTGAAGTAACAATTTTAAAGTAACAATTGTGATTTTTGTCCTTTATAATCATGAATATGTTACTTTTGTCCTTCCAGACCCATTTTTTAATCTTTTTGTCCATGTGGCCCCTTCCCCCTAATTTTCAAATAACCGAGGCACCATTCACCACTTGCTAAATTTCTGAATTGGTTAGGTTTTTGTGTGTGTCACCCCGGTTTTCTAGTTGAGGCCTATACTAGAGGTATATTTGGTAGTGAAAATGTTGAACCATAGTATTAAACCAATCAGAAATCGACTCTAACACTGTGGAGCTTGACATGGTCAAATTATCCACTAGAACCAGTTAAAGCGTCCCTATTGACCCAAAACTGAACCAAAAAATTATTTAGGGGAATTCATTTAGAAGGGTCCCCGAGGAGATATGTTTGCGTAAAGGGCTTTGACTAAAATCGCTAAATAAAAATAAATGAAAAAGGGGGAAATATTAAAAGCAGTTGAAAAGACTAAAATGCCCCTTCTTTCACGGACTCCTTCACGTTGGCGTTAACTTTTATTTCTCCGATTTTTCCTCCACCCAATTCACGCAATCCATGGAAGAAAAACTCAGCCGAAATCCATTTCCATCTATTTCCGATAAAAAACGCAGAAATCAATTGAGGAGAATTGTCGTTAACTTCGATTTCTCCTCTTTTTTCTCCAACTTCACGAAATCCATGGAAGAAAAGCGCAGAAATCCATTTCCCATAAAAACGCAGAAATCCATTGAATGTTGGGGTTTGATAGGAGAAAATTATGGAGAATTTCAGCCATTAAGTATCTCTATTAGCGATTGAGAGGAGAAAATTAGGGAGAATTGCGGAAAAGCGAAGATTTGCAGAGAAGAGAGAAGAAAATAGCACAGGAAGGTATGAGTTTATTGATTATCAACCGGTAACCTTTACATTTCTTTCATTCTCCCTTTTATACCTAATTACATTGCTTATTAGTCAATTCTCATGTCTAACAAACTCATTAACACTCCAACTAACTATTACAGTTCTAACTAACTCCCATTAGCAACTTAGAGAATCCCTACGGCTATTTACAGTTGTGTTCATAACAATCTCTTTCGAAATTCTTTGGAACTTGCTGCTAATTGCAAGTGATTTGTTTTGCTGATAATTTTAAATGGTTTTATTTTTGATCCTTCATTTCTAGATTTGTTGATTTTTGTGCTAAATGATTTGATTTTTTGCGTACAAGAGAAAAAATTTGGTTTCACTATTTCAAAGGGGATTTGTGTCTTAGAATTGAAAAATCCAGGAAAGCGAAAAGTTTGAATGAAGTAAGTTTTGATTTTGTATTACAACTACAATGGTGCTTACAATACAATCTTATGGAATATATGAAGGAGGAAATGTTACACTTTTTTGTTTGTCTTTATGAATAAATGTGGAGTTCCATTACAAATATATTGCTATTGAGTAATGAAGTCTTGAAAAAAGGTTTGTTGATCAACATTGATCTCAAGGCGTATATGATTTGAAAGAGGCGTAATTTAATGTTATTTTGGACTGAAATTGCGGATATGTAATATATATAATTCTACTTATCTTTGCTTTGCTACAACATAAGTAATTAAAACCGTAGTATATGTTCATCATGTTCTTGATGAACTAGTTTTCCAGTTTATCTCTTGTTCAATTCCAATTCTTTTTCAATTCGATTTAGTTTTAATTCGCAACAATATGTCTTTCTCTACTCAAAATTTTGTTTTTACGATGTGTAATTTGTTTATGGACATTAGGGTAATTTGCTTATGGACATTAGGGTTTTGGTTTATTTACGTAAGTACAAAAAAATTGTTGTCCACGAAAAATGAGTAACAAAAAAGAGCTATTATAGGTAATACTATATAACTTTTCAAAATATCCATTTATGAGATTAGTACAAGCTTACATAGTATACATCTCAAAATATCAATTTATGAGATTACTACAAGCTTACATAGTATAAATCTAAACTTTTTAAGAGAAAAAATAAAAAAATGTTAGGGTTTTATGTTTTGTATGACAAATCTATCAAATTTCAAATGAGTATTCCGGAAGATTTGAGAAAAACTAAAAAAATGTTAGGGTTTTTACTCTCATAAATGGATATTTTGAAAAGTTATATAGTATTAAAAAGCCTAAAAATATATAGTATGTATACTATATATTTGACACAAAATTTGAGGCTCTATAGACGATATAATCTAAATGTGTTAATGGGATATATGTTATTTTATGTGATTTTTGTTTGATTGTAATGTGTTTACGGGATATATTAGGGTTTTATGTTTTTTATGCCACGGTTAGCACATTCCTCAAATATAAGAAAAGCATTATTAACTTAGCATATTGCATATCTACATCTCTAATATATCGGGGCGGAGGGAGTAAACATTAGGGTTTTAGTTTAAGTGATTTTATGTGATTTTTTAGATTGTTATTTATTTATGGGAAAATTAGGGTTTCATGTTTTTTTTAATAGATTAGAAGTACTTATTTGTTAAATCAAGTACAATATGTATTTGTAATCTATTGTCATTGTGTATCAATTACAATACAATATCCATTTCTAGTTTTTTTATTTTAAGTAAATGGTAGGGGGGGGGGGGGTAGGTTTCCTATTTAATTCAAAAATAAGAGTAGACGGTTGTTCACTTGCCCACGGTTCAATTCCCTCCCCATTTATTGCCTGCCGCCCCATCATAACTCTTCACTTTCTTCTTGTTTCTTCATACCTTCATATCGAAATTTTCAGAGAAGGCAGGCGGTGCAGTATGTGGTTTGTTATTTTAGGGTTTTTGAAATTGCTTTTGGATGATTCGATCTAGTGAATTTCTCTGTAAAATTTCCAAAAAGGGACGGAAAGTGATCATTCATTTCATTTCTCCTTCTTATGCTAGGTGCAATGGCGGATAGTGATAGCGGCCGATCGAGAGATTGTCTGTTCTCGAACCAAAAGTCCACATTATAAGCGAAGGATGCGAGTAGTGATGAAGATCTCGAGTTAGATGGCGGTGATAATTCGTTCACTAAGATTATAACCTCTGCTGATTTATCCATTGGCTATGTGGTACGGTGTTATCGGATTGATAGTTGTTTTTGAATTTGATTGATAGTGATTTATCTCGTTTTTAGTTCATAATGGTAAATTTTATTTTTCCGGTTTTTTCAGAATGTCCCAATCACTTTTGCAAGAGCAAAAGGATTGCTAAAAAATAGGCGTGTGGGTGTGCGTGTTGCTGGGCGTGATTGGTGTTATGCTAGGACTGATGCTACGACTAAGGGGAATAAGCGAGTCCGGATAAAAGGAATGCGGTTCTTTTATGATGACAACCAAGTGACTGCTGGGGATGAACTCGTTTTTAGCTTCTATCAACATAGCACCGACGATGTGTTCCGTTTCTTGGTTACGATAAGAAAAGGTAATTAGTGGATGTTGTTCCGTTTCTTGGTTACGCTAAGTGGTTGTTTTGTAATCCGAATTTTATGAATGTTATGGTTTTGTAATCCGAATTTTATGTATTTTATGAATTTGGTTAGTAACTTAAGTGGACATGAATTTTATGAATTGTGTTGTTGTAAAATGGAAGACTCGATATCTCCAACCAAAGGCTTTTTATCTACGGAGTCAAAGCATAAACATGGTGAGACTGTCTTGAATAGGGGAGGTATAGTCAATATTATGAACCCACAAGGTCAAACCTTAATGCTTATTTTCCAAACGTATGCTTATTTTCCAAAAGTATACTTAGTCCAACATTTATTTATGGCACCCATTTCACATTCAAATACAAGCATTTTTTAAAAGTGAAGGCTAAAATGTCAATATACTACTACTACCTCCGTCTCATAAAAAGTGTCCACTTTTTGTGGTACACACAGATTAAGAAACTCAATTAATGTGTTCTTTCTTTTAGCAGATGGACACATATACCTTTATTAATGAGTTTTCTTCACTTAATGTATGTGTATTGAGATAAAGATGCATTTATTATAATAGAGACTTTTCACATGGTTAAAAAGCTTGACAAATTTATTCACTTTTCTTTTCCATAAATTTTCAGCTTCTTTGTGCCTAGGTAGTAGTACTAGTAGTAAATGATTGTTTTGGGATTAGAAAAGGTGAAGAATGAGTAATTTTAGGAGAAGGGTATATTTGGAAAAAAAAAACATTAAATGATGCATTGGAATTGAAAAATGACACTTTTTGTGGGACAATTTTTTTTTCAAATGTGGACACTTTTTTCGGGACGGAGGTAGTATAACACAATACATTAATTACGTTTCTTAATTTGTGTGAAACTAAAAAAAGGACACTTTTTATGGGACGGAGGTAGTACGTATTATTCACCTTATTTATTGGTCCAAGTAATTTACATTATGCAATACGACGAAAAACGACGACGGACGACACTTCAATTTTACACGGACTCTGAACATTTCTCATTATTATAAATACACGGACTGATCATCACTATTCTCATTATTATTAATACACGGACTCATTATTTAACACAAATCTTAATGAAGAGACACGTACGACTGTTCACACGAAGAGACGCAACTTAACTAAAGAGGTATGCCTAGTGTATAAATAAGTAAAGACATCAATTAACTTGCAAACAATTCGAAAGAAAACATAACAATCAACAAACATGGAAAATCGAGTTAGCATGTTAGAAAGGGAGATTGAACAATTGAAGACAGAACAACGGGCAATGGGTGAAAAACATGATCGTGATATGGACAAAATGCAGGCAAAAGTCAATCAACTATGCGCAAAGATTTATGAAACAACTCCTTTCTTGAATGACGCTTATAAAATCATTTGTTGCAACATCATATGCCATGGTATATCATGATCTCGATGGTATGGTCGAGGGCATGGAAACGCTCTCTAACCCCACTTCGTCTCGGAAGGAGAACACCAGCAAAAGGAAACGAAGTTCTGCCTTTGAAACCATACATTGGAGACTTGCCATGGCATTTATCAGATGAAGAATCTAATGAAATGGTTTGAATTATATATCTATTTATAGGAATTATATTATGTATGAAATTCTATATGTATGAAATATCTATTTCGATATGTATGCATAATCAATTAGAATAATATCTATTTGTAATCTATTTATGAATTATGTATCTATTTTTATATGGTGTCTTTAGTATGGTACTTTACTCATTCTGGTTGTTATCTTGTAACCATAGTTATCAGACCCGGCCCGGTCATCGACCCGGAAAACTTACTGGGTCACCGGGTCACCGGTTCAACCGGTGGGTCACTGGTTCAACCGGTGGGTCACAACATAAGGTTAAAAATAATATTTTCATACAATAAAAAAATAAAAAAATTGATAATAATAATCAATTCCAAAATATTCCAAGTTTTCAACATCCAAATCATAATAAATACAAATGAAAATCGTTTTTGATTCCAAAACACATGACGATACAAGTGAAAAACCATCAAAATTTCTTACAAAAGAGTGGGTCCATGCGAAGTAACATTATTAATTCAAATAAAAACTAGTCCTCGTTCCCAACAAGTTTGTTTATAAACAATGTTAATTTATTACTTGCCAATTTTGGAAGTTGTATTGAATTTCGACTTTAGTTTGTGGTGTTTAATTTGACGAATATAGAAATGTAAGAACTCATTTCTACGCCAAAAGATAAAGTCTGAAATAAGAAATGATGGTTAGGATATTCGACTCTACCGAGGGACCTGGTTCAAGTCACGCCAATGATGTTTTTTATAATAAAAATCCTGTGGCAATTTAAAAAAATTAAAAAGCAGACCGGGTTGATTCAAACCGGGCGGGTTCTGATTCACCGGTCCAACCACCGGGTTTTCCGGTCTGCAGGCGGGTCAACTCCTGAACGGTCGGACTCTTGAATCGGCCCGGTTTTGGTCCCGGGCGGGCCAACCACCGGTTCGACCGCCGGGCCGGGCCGGGTTTGATAACTATGCTTGTAACTACAAATTGGTTCATCATTGGAGTTCATTATTATGTTTGTCTGCACATCAATTTATCATTTCATGATTCTGATAACACAAAATTGATAATAACAACAATGCTAATAACACGCCGTGAACGATTATAAGCAAGGATAACAATTCATATTTACATTACACATTACACAAATTAACACATTAAACAACAAAATTACATTAATGTTTACATTACACATTTTTGTTAGAAAATGATTACACCTTCGGAGTCCGAAGAGTCGACTTCATTTCCACAGGAATCATAGTAACCACGATATTGTGCGGGCCTTTTCCTTTCTTTTTCTTCCTCTTCCATTTCAATGGCCATTTTCATTAGTTCCTCAAAATCCACCATTTCCTTAATCATCTCTTCGTATTCTTTACGTTGAAGATCTTCAAGTACCTGCATCCTTCACAAGTTCCTTAACGTCGTTCATCATCTCTTCATATTCCTGGCGTTGAAGATCTTCAACCTCCTCAATACTCAATACACGATTCTCATTAATAGCCACCAATCCTTCATCAGAATCATTAAATTGTTAACCCAGATTTTTATCACAATCAACTAAATTAGATACATTGTTTACACATGTGGAGAAAAACCGAGAAGAAACATCAATGATATCACTCAATTTCACAGTATATCACTCAAATTCACTGCATATCACTCAATTTAACAGTCAAACACACAAAGAAACACACACTTTCAAACAAAGCAAAATTTACCCTTCATCGTAAACATTAAGGATCAGAATCAGTGCTTAGTGCTTGAAATTCACTATGTTTACCAAACCAAACGTGCTTAAAATTCACTGTGTTTACCAAACCAAACGTTAGAAACCCAGATTACACTTTAGAGTTTTTCAATTTAGAAAAAATTCACCCTTCATCAGAAACAATTTGACATGGAGACGTGACAAGCAACGAAATCTGGGTTTTAATCCAAACCAATTACTATAATTATCGAAAAATAAAAAAAATATGACACTTAACAAATTACCGTTCATGGTTCAAGTAGAATGGATTTGGAGATGAAACTTGCCACGAAAATTGGATCTGGATAGATGCTGCTAGCCGCCGCCAAAATTAGGGTAACCCAAGCCGAATCGAGTGGGAAAGATGCTGCTTATCCCCTTGTGTACCTTTTATAGTGGGAAAGAATCAAATCGAGTAATAACGAGTCGAGTCGAATCGAGAAATAAATTAAAGATTGTTATCAATGACAATATTTAAAATTAAAATTAAAATTAACAACAACAACCGCATGATTCAGTGTATGGATCAGTGAGAGTCAAACCTAATAACAAGCGTATGATTCAGTGTATGGATCAGTGAGAGTCATACCTAACAACAACCGTGTGATTCAGTGACAGTCAAACCTAAGAACAACCGTATGATTCGGTGTATGGATCAGTGACAGTCAAACCTAAGAACAACCAGTATGATTCAGTGACAGTCAAACCTAAGAACAACCAGTATGATTCAGTGACAGTCAAACCGAACAACAACCGTATGATTCAGTGTATGGATCAGTGAGAGTCAAACCTAACAACAACCGTATGATTCAGTGTATGGATCAGTGTGAGTCAAACCTAATAACAAGCGTATGATTCAGTGTATGGATCAGTGAGAGTCAAACCTAACAACAACCGTATGATTCAGTGTATGGATCAGGGAGAGTCAAACCTAACAACAACCAGAATGATTCAGTGTATGGATCAGTGACAGTCAAACCTAACAACAACCGTATGATTCAGTATATGGATCAGTAAGAGTCAAACCTAAGAACAAGCGTATAAATTTTCTATGTGTTTTTATTTATTAAAAATTATTATTATTATTATTATTATTATTATTATTATTATTATTATTATTATTATTATTATTATTATTATTATTATTATTATATATTTTTCTATGTGTTTAAAAAAAACCCCAATTTTTCCCGCCTGAATTCCTCCACCCGCCTGAATTCCTCCACCGGAAATCCCTTAATTCCTCCACCCGTACTTCACGCAAATCTTGCTAGAATCAAATGAAGGTAATTCGTTTCCTAAAACTAGGGTTGGTGTTTAATTCGAATTCGTTTCATTAAACTAGAGTTGGTGTTTAATTCGAATGAAGGAAATTCACGACTTCTTGGATGGATTTTGCCTATTGTTTCTATGAATATTAAGGATTTGTGTTATGTTTCCTTGTGAATACAATGACTTGATTTTTGAATACTTGTTTTTGGTGTTTGATTTTTGGGTTAGGATTTATGCAGCGGATTTCTGGGAAAAATTATGCAGCGGATTTCTGGAAAAATTAAGGATTGCAGATGCGAACTCAACGTAACTTATAATTGTAGGTATAAAACTAAATCTCTGTTTTTTTTTTTTTTTTGAATTGCAGGTATAAAATACAGGAATTGCAGGTATAATTGGAACTGTTTTTACGTATACATACAACTCAACCCTTCATTGCTTATTTATCCTTTGAAATTCTTGATTGTAATGAGATGTGAAATCATTGTGACACATTCGAATGGCTTGACCAATATATGATGTGGTTAATTCGGAAAGATTCATCGACATTCAAACTATTAATAATGAGAGATTTACAAGAGAATCGAGACCGAAATGATTATCTTAAAGAAGAGTCTTGAAGCATTTTCAAGAAAGCCATTGATTTGTTGTGTTATCTTTTGTTTCATATTTAAGGTTGTCTTGAACTTTCTATAGTTTGCATCTCATTTATGATCAACTCAATGTTGATTTTGCAATGTTTCTGATTTTGCAATGTGTATTGTTATAACTTATAAAGTTATGGACATATATGAGTCCATCTTGTATAATCACATAATTGTTGTTATAACTTAACATACATTGATAATGCTTGATTTTATAACAGCATATTTTCATATTTAAGGTTGCTGAAACCGTAGTTTTTCACAACCCTTAAATATTCAGCAGTAGTTTAACAAGCAAATACAACCAAAGAAACATCACAATACATAAATATCCAATACATAAAGTATCCAACACATTATTCTCCAACATCACAACACATAAATATCCAATAC
This sequence comes from Gentiana macrophylla, assembly GCA_026214975.1. Classification (NCBI taxonomy): domain Eukaryota; kingdom Viridiplantae; phylum Streptophyta; class Magnoliopsida; order Gentianales; family Gentianaceae; genus Gentiana; species Gentiana macrophylla. The sequence goes on from CM047817.1 coordinate 90,135,306, forward strand.
ATAATTATCCAACACATCAATATCCAGGAATTCAATTCAACACTTATTACAACATGATCAACAATAAAACATTAGGAAATACACCTTGCAAGTTAATTAATTATACTCTTACCCCGTTAGTCAACACTATCAAGAATTCTCCTCTTCTCTTGTGCTTCTCCGGCAGATTTCTTCCTCTTCTTTTGGGGTCTACCAGCCTGCCTCTTCATTCCTAATGGGGGTAAAACCTTCTTAGAAAGCACATTATTAGGGAAAGCAACTTCATCTTTATTCGTCAAAGGATAAATAGCTTCAGAATATAACAACCTCCAACATTCCGTTGTGTAATGACCGCTACAATGATTACACCCTTTTGTTCCATGCATCTTTATCGCAGCAATTGCATGTCTGCATGGAAATAGGTGTGCCTCAAATTCTTCACATGAACATGTATTATTTAGCAAGTTCACAATATGGATTTTCACACCTTCACGAACACTATAAACAGGGTTTTGAACTTCGTCACATTCTAAACCCAAAGCTGCCTTGTATTTCTCAAGCATTATACAAACCATTTCAGGGGTTAGAGGAGTCGTACAAGCCATGGCAAGACGATGTCTCTTAGCAAACCATTCTTGCATTATCTCACGGATACGTTCAAGCAAACCAATCACACTTTATTCTTGAGCTTTTTTTAGCTTACTGTTAAATGACTCAGCAGTGTTTGACGTCATGAGGTTGTACCTCTTAGCTTTAAACCATGCCCTTGCCCAATAATGAAAATCTTCTTCAACCAAATATTCTCTAATCGTCTTTTTTTTCTTTTTCCCTGCAGCTGGTGATCCATCATGTGTTTTGCTACATAAGGCATCAAACAAAGCTGTAAATTCATTCTTTCGATACGCCTGTGCAGTCCATTCGAACAAGCATCTAATATCATGTCGTGGAAATTGAGTTTGCAAATTAATTTTCATGTGAAACATACAATGTCCATGAACAGCATTCTTAAACACTGTCTTCATTCCGTGCTTTATGCTTTCAGCACGATCAGAAATTATAACGAGCTCTTTCGTGTCCCCGATGATTTTTTTCAACTGCTGAAAAAACCATTTCCATGATGCATTATTTTCTGAATCAACAATTGCCCACGCCATAGGATACACTTGCTTATTTGCATCTTCACATAGCGCCATTAGTAAAACACCTTTGTATACCGAGCTCAAAAAGGTTCCATCCACAACAACAACAGGACGCAACAAATTTAACTGAAGTGCTCTTTTTGTCTGCCCAAGGCAAACAAAACAATATTTGAATTCACATGTTTTATTGGTGGATATCTCAGCCACAGTTTCTGGATTACTCATCTTCAACATATGAAAATACTTCGGCAATCCAGCGTAATTTTCACTTGGATTACCCGTTAACATTTCCATTGCATAGTTTTTTTCCATCCATGCCTTTGGATAGCTTATGGTATATCCATAGATCCGACGAAATTCTACAATTGCATTTTGTGGTAAAAATTCATGTTTCGGATCCGTAAAGCTATGAAAAAACTCCATTGCTATGAAAGTGTAGGATGCGTTAGTATGATCTTTGTTCCGAACAGTGAGAGAACAAGTATGTAAATTCTTGTAAATTCACACTTCAAACTTTTCCGACCCTTTTACCATCCCTGTTTCTCCTTTCCTTGTTGCTCCTATCCTTGTTGCTCGCATATGCCATTTACAAGCTCTATCATTACAATTCACGGCATAAATGTCTTTGGATGATTTTTCCGTTAAATTCGAAGTGATATTTCACGGCCAACTTCTCTAACGCTTGTTTCAATAAGTCCTTTGTTTCAAACACGTCATGAACATGAATATCTTCACTGTCAGGGATCCTCTCCGGTGGTACATTAGGATCAACATCACTCCCACCGATAATTTTGTCAGGAACTGAATTTTGTTTCGGTGCACTCATTTCCACGTCATCATCTACACCTTCAGGTATCCAACCAGTTTCCACATCATCATCTACACTTTCAGGTATCCTACCCATTTCCACATCATCATCTACACTTTCAGATGTTTCTGATTCTTCATTTGGAGGCCTGTCAACATAACGCTTCTCGAATGGTTCCAAAGTCACATCACCAGCTCCATTTGTCAATAACGGATCATCTCTATTAACTTCCACATTACATTCTTCATCAACATAAGCATCAATCATTTCACAATTTTCAGTCATAGTCGGGCTTTCACAGTTGTCCACATTCTCCCTACCTTTCAACTTTTCCTTCTCCACACCATTCAACTTTTCCTTCTCCACACCATTCAAACCATCATTCTCCACACCATTCAAACCATCATTTATATCATCTTTATCAATGAGGCTAATACCTACGTATGTTTTTTCAGAAAAAGATACTAACCACTTCACACTACTATCCGAATCAATCACCATCGGTGGTGCACATGGAAAGTTTGATGTTACTGGCACAACACATTGCATTTCTATTTTTTTCCGCTTTGTATCAATCCCCAACTCGTTGACCACCTTATCGTACAACTCTGCAAAGGATATGTTTTTACGAATCATGATTGCCCTCAATTTTCTTTTTCCTACACCAACATACTTCCATTCCCATTTACCATCGCTATCTTCTTCTATAAACTCAACCGGATAACAAACATATATCCATACATCATCCATTACTCCAAAAGGACCTGTTACCATAATCAATTAATTTGTATTAATCTCTAAAAAACATAACAAAACTGTATATGTAACATAAAGATGGATATAAAGCATACTGTTTAAGTTATAATGAAGAATTGATTACCTAAGGAGAAAGACGAAGATACTATTAGCAACTAATCTTATCAATTTTTGATTGAGTAATTTGCAACTAACCAAAACCCACAATCCCCGAAACTGACATATAAGGAACTAATCTTATCCATTTACAACTAATCAAAACAAATTAACCTCAAATAACTACAATCTCCATAGATCCGACAAGCGGACATATATTTGCCCCTTATTACAGGCTCAATTAACTAAGGTGAAACAATTTAAAGGCTATATAAACACTCACTCTGTGTAATGGCGTGAAATCTACGAGCTGCAGCAAGTTGAATTAGCAAGGTATGGATCAGTGTGAATGGATTCACCAGATATGGGTTTGCATGATTGAATGAAGAATTAAACTTAAAGCTTGAAGAATATATGAAATGGGGGATGGAATTACAGTGGGATCTCGAATTGTAGTTGGAATGATGTCGAATTGTAGTTGGAATCTCGAATTTGCAGCTGAATTGATAGAATTGGGAATCAAGATAATTTGGGAAGAAGAGGAGTGAAATGGGGAAGAAGATCTGGTATTCCCCGTAATTGGACCGGGAATTGGTTACCCCGATTATTGTGGGTGGGTCCCATGAATTCCCATTTAAAAATAAAGAAAATAAAAAGATTTTTTTTAAATAAATATATATATTCCCATTCAGATAACGGCAACAGTTGGATGCCAAGCTAACGGGAATGAAGTGGGCCCCTCTTATTATAACAATCCCCCATAAATGATTCAATATAAACCAGACCCTTTTAAATGAATACATCCTTTGACTGGCCTTCTTAAATGAACGCCCCAAAAATTTATACATGTACCATATAAGGTTCAGTGTTGAATCAAAAATATCTTGACTCAGAGTTTGACTATGACGCCTAAAACCAAACACTGAGCTGGTCTAATCATGCTATTTAAACCGACAATCCAACCAGGCATGATTGACCCATCATTGAACTGAAGTAGGTTTATTGGACTCTAGACTAGACCTCACAGGGAATTAAAACCGTGGTTAGACGAATTGCAGAAAGTAATCGGGTCAAGATATTATACAAGAGTCAAACCGGCATAGAACTCGGTATGAGAGATGAACTGAGTCAAGCTACAGCCTGGAAGATCAAGGCTCCGATCTTTCAGCATGGACCTTTCACAGATTCTGTGGATTCAGGGTGCCCAAATCCCTGAATCTTTTCTTTAATAGCTCGTTTTGTCCAAGACCAAGGCAGATGAACCGTTTTTATCAGATTATTCTGTAGATCAGAGATGTTAATGGCAGAAATTCTATAAAATCAAAACAGAAATTGATAGAAAAATACTTAACCTAACTAACCTTAACCGACGAGTATCGGGTCAACGGTAGTATAGTGGTTTCAAGGTCGAATCCACGAGGAGTAACGTTGAAGTACCAAAGTCGACGCCTAAACTTGGTTCAGTCAATATTAAGTGAAAAGTATTATAGCTAATGCGAAAAATAAATATTATTCTAACGGATTTATCTAGGTGATTAAAAGGCATAGCCGAACTATGATCCAACAGTTACTTTTACCCCACAGGAAAGACTTGACAAGGAGTGTGTCTTAACCGACCTACCTATCCAATTCAGTTTATATGACATCCACGGGTGTCAACTCCTTATTCTTGCATTAAGGTCTGAAAAACTCTCGCTTAACCCCCTATACTAGGCTTATTAACCCTCCTTTTAGAAAGATAACTCGCCTAACATGGTTGACCAGAATAATGAGCCGCTCGGGAACCTGATAAGAACCTCACATAGGCATAGTCCTAACGTCTAGCTAGGTTGTCAATCTAACAATCAAGGCTATGTCTAGTGATTCTAATACCCATATCCCACACCTTGCCGCAAACTACATATATAAGCTCGATGTGTGTGTAACAGTGAACAAGGTTGTCAATCTCATTCAAAGCTATTAAAACAATCAAAACAAGTTTTAGAACATGAATTCATCATACAAACGTTTAATTAAGCGCTACACAACTCCCATCTCATCCCCTTTTGGGATTTTCACCCGTTTTCACATAATTCGCCTACACAACTACTTTAGCTACTCATAAACATACTAACAATGAAGTAATTAAAGGAAATTATACTAAGAACAATAATAAACGAATGCATAATCATCATAAAAATCAAACCTTGAATATTGAGTAAAGGTACTGCGCTAAAAGTCGAATCTTTGGTGTTGAAACAGAAATTTAATCTAATAAAAAGTATGTAGATTGAATGGAATTAATCTATGGAATATGGGGATCGAAGGGTGTTTAAACTACTCAAAAACCGCCATAAAATCGCCCCTAAGATGCCCAAAGTCGTCCAGGATCGAATAGATATCATATAGGACGGAAAAAAGGGTTTTTATAGGTTTTTGCCGCATCCCGACCGCGAACGGGCGTCTGAGACAAGGCAAACGCCCGTCTGCTAGAAAAGCCAACACGCTGTATGTAAATTTGCTCCGTAAACGCTCGTTTGGATCCTGTCTTCAGTAAATCAGCAATAACTTCTTGTGTAGATCTCCAATTTGAACGATTCAAGATGAGTTGGAAAGCTCGTTCAATTAACTACAACATTCATGAAGACAACGCTTCCTGAAAGTGTCTTTAGGTGTGACCAAAATGCCCCTGAAGTGACTGGTTCAGATTTCATCAATGATTCTTCACTCTTTTCTCCTCCTTGGCCCCAATCTCATTCTTTCTCAAGACTCTCTTCCTTATTCTCAAGCTTATACATCAATATAAGCCTAAAAACAAAGACACAAACACCAAGGCATAATATACATTGACAGAAACGTAATGAAATCCACATAAAACACGAGTTTTTAGGACGAAAACGCCTTTAGTCTCGAAATATGCATATAAGTGAATATCGTTCATATCCTACCCATAATAGCCCAAAATAACCATGAATAACTCGTAAAAAGAGGTAATCTCATATAAGAAATACACTACAATTTGACTCCCATCAGAAATCATACAGGGATCAAAACGGTTTCACCGATTTTCTCTCAAACACTCAAGCTATCACGTTTTTAGAAAAAAAACGCAATGCGATTGAGTCATAAACTAGAGGATAGAGAGGCCAACACCCGTATAACTCAAAGAGATGAGCAACGATTCAGAGAAATACACCATGAATATCTGATATACGAATAGATAAGCAACAGAAAGGCCATGGAGATGAACAGGTGAGGCCGGTAATCTAGGGATTTAGAATAATTCTTCAAAAATGGTTAGAGATTTGGATATTCGAAGGAGCAGCTAGAGAGAATATATGGAAATTAGGTTTTACAAAAATGATGGAAATAGAGAAATGAACTCGGGTTTCAGAGTTTCTAGGTTTAAATTGGACGGGTTAAAAGCGGGTCAAACGAGTCTAGGGTTAAAAAAATAGAAATTGAAAAATCAGGTCGTGTCAGACCCGTGACTTGCAAATCAGGTCATACATTTTCTGACATTGAAAATAAGATAAACGTAAGGATCCTTACGTTTAAACGAAAGGAAATTCAAACGTAGTAGTTAAATTATGATGTTAGTAGATTCAATTAAAGTGCATTTCTCTACGTTTAAACGTAGATTCAAACGTAGTGTTTCTATGTTTAAAGTGCATTTCTCTCTGTTTGGAAGTGGTAGATGGAAATTAAGGTTGTTGTACAGGTACATGTTCACTATACACCACATGAACGAGCCATTTCTCTCATTCCTTCAAAGTCTTCCAAGTTAATCTCAATTTTCTAACCACTTCTTTATCATTAAAGTGCTCAAATGGCTAAGTTTTTGCTATGTAATGTGTCTTAATTCAAGTGCTCAATGTGATTATGTTATTTATATTGTGGTAATGATATGTATTTAACTGAAATGTTTGTTTTAAGTATTTTTTATGTAATGTTTATACATCTAAGTAGTGTGTTTAAGTGTTTTCTTAGTGTTATTCTTTAGGGCTTAGTAGGGCTTAGTGTAAGTATGTTTTGTTTCTATTTGTGATAAATTTGTTTATGTAGGGTTTTGAATTACTATATTGAATGTCTATAATACATTTAAAGTTGTTATCTAAGTTGATATTGAATGAGTTAATAATGACTTGAATTTGAGTTTTTTAAAACAGATAATCGCAACACTAAGATTGTTGTCTCGTTCAACGACAAATTTACATACGATCCTCTCTATAACCGGTGGAATCATGTAAATGGATTGATGTTGTCATTATTTGTCCCAAAGAACATAAGATTGAATGCGTTGTTAGATAAATTTCATGTGAGGCTTGGTATTGATCGGTCTGATTCAAAGCTCGGCATAAAAGGTTTGTTTACTTATGGTAGTGTGGAGAATATACCACCTAATGATATCTTAGATGACGAGACACTAAAGGGTTACATCGAAGTGGCCTCTGA